>OW240916.1:241626650-241695525 GCA_933207985.1 Pelobates cultripes
AATAAATGGACTGATCTAAAAAAAGCATGGAAAAAAACAGAACGAGACACACTTTTTAGTACAGTCCGATCTGTTTACAAGCTCACTTGCTGCCAACATTCACCTCCATCTATTATTGAGGCCGCATGGTACAGTTTACAGCCAACTACATTGCTGCGTTCCGTTAACTGAGACAAGTAGAAATCCATATAAAAAGGAGTTCCTCCTCTTATAACGTATCTAAATAAATCCTTAGAGAGACTAAAACTTTCCTATAAGCTTTTCCTTAAACCTTGACAAGGACATTTGGTGCTGAAAGATTGTGGGGACGATTTGTAATATTATTGCTGCTATAATCACCTTATCTTATTATGCTGTACATTTTGTAGATTATATATGTATATTCTAGTATATTACATGTTTACAGGGGTTTCTTATATTTTGTGCTTTCTGCAAATACCTTTCCAGAATTACCTTAAATTACACCTTTCTGTACAAGTTTTTATACCAATTGCAATTATTCGTGTTATCAAAATTATTAATACTTCAAACTATGGTATAAAATCTTTGTTCTCTACTAAATGGCACAACCACAACACTGCTACATACACCCTGATAATAGGAAAAACACCCCACTCCCCATAAGGGAAAGGCAAGAAAACAAACAGCAAACACAAGAACAATACCATGAGAATAGGTAGACAGAAATGCCACTCCCCCGAGGGGGTACGGAAATCTAACAACCCGGATTGCCCGGGAGCGCTGAAAGGGACACCTGGTCGAGCACAAATTGACACAACTAAACCGAACCATGGTCCACGAGACGTTTCCAGCAATACACCACACACAATACATCCCTGCCAATCTACCCCACAATCCCCCCAACCACACCCATTACACTCCCCACAGATTGACACTACACTGACCCACTAGAAACCTCAAACCCAACTCACGGTAGAGGTAAAATCTTCAATGATCGCAAGGTAGATGAAGAAATCTGAAAAAGTTGAGAAAAACCAAACTGACAAAATGTGTATTAGCTCGAAGACATACTAAAAAGGCACCAGCAAAGAATGCTCTGCAAACTAACCACCGATTGTTTTTCCTTTCTGTACATATTTGAGATACATTGAACAACCTGGCTTCTGCGTAAGCCTCCACTGTTTCACCTTTGCGTTCATGCCACTGAAAATAAAGAATTTATTAAAAAGAAAATCTTTGTTCTCTGACATAGAGGAACCCATCCTTGTAAAATCATGTTCCACGTATTGAGGCCAGGGCTGCCACCTAGGGAGCACCGGTCCTGAAGGTGCAGTCTCCAGGTGACCGGCAGGAGGGGAGCTCGCTAAGCAAAGCTTTCCTTCTGCCAGTCACTGCATGTAGCATGGCCAAGCGGACTGTGGTAGTGGATTTTCTGTATCCTCTCTCCGGTCTTACAGGATGCTGCTAGCTGAGAGCACTGAACAGCTTCTTGTCAGATCGGATAGAGGAAACAGAAGATGCTTCATTGGGATCCTCTTGGCAATGCTACATGAAGGTACAAAGAGACACATAGAGGGTTGGGGGACCAATGGAGACACAGAGGGATGAGAGGACATAGTAATTTCAAATTTTATGACTTTCATTTTTCTTTTTTTTTGGGTTGTGCTGTAGCACAAATAAACAGATCACCTTTGAAACATTTCCGGTCTGGTCTCTTTTCCTCTACCAGGTAGCAAACCTATCTATCAAAATTTCCACTACAATATATTCCTGCAACCTCCACCTGTATGACCAGCTAGCACAAATAGGTATATACAAAGATTTGTGCCCAAAAAGGACAATCAGCCTAGGCATTGCTAGGGTGCTTTGGGGGTAGATCTCTACAGTTGGTGGATGGCAGGAGGATATTACAGGTTTTTTGGGTTTTTTTCATCAGGCAATTTATTCTGAAGGCTGTCTTTAATAAAAGGAAAGGTCAATACTATAGTGCTAATTAAAGGGGTGGAGACTCAGATGACTTTCGGGAGTTTGTGTTGGGGTACAGAATTTCTTTTTGCACTCCTGTTAGGTATCATAGTGGGATCAAATTAAATGCCTGGCTTAGTAGCATGTGCTTGTTTCTTGCTATGCTTACATTCCCGGAGAACATCAGCAGTTTATGTGTATAGAGCAGAGGACATAATGTAGGAAGGTAGATTTATGTCATAAAATACTCCCACTTCCCTGTTAGTGTAAGGGTCATTGAGTTTTCCTTTGAGCTCAAGCCACAGGTGTTTGTTGAATCTAGTAATACTCTTGACACAGAGGCATAATTACAAACCATCAGGTACCACCGATGAGAAACTTGCCCTGCCCCCCATGTGTCTCATTCCCTCGCCCCCAGCCCCTCCAGGTGTTTCACCCCCCCTTACCCCCAGGGCCTCTATTTATCTCATTCTCTCACCCAATAGCCCCTCCATGTGTCTCATTACCACCCCCAACCGCACCATGTATCTCATTTCATCCCTGCATGTGTTTTATTCCCCCCAGACCACTCATGTATTTCATCCTTCCCCCCAGCCCCTCCATGTGTCTCATTACCCCCCCCACCACCAAAGCCTCTCCATGTGTCTCATTCCCTCAGGCCCCAAAGCCTCTCCTTGTGCTTCAATTCCTCCTCCCCAGCCCCTCCATGTGTCTCATTTCCTCCTTCCCATCCCCTTCATGTGTATCATTCCCTCCCTCCCACCGCCCCTCCATCTCACCTCCCCTCCATGTGTCCCATTCCCTCTACCCCATCCCCTCCTTGTGTCCCATACCCTCCTACCCTCATCCCCTCCATGTGTCCCATACCAACCTCCCACCAGCCTCATCCATGTGCCCCATTCCCTCCCTCCCTAAACCCCTCCATGTGTCCCATACAATCCCCCCAGGTGTTAAACACCCTCCTCCCCCCCAACCCCTCCATGTGCTCCATACCATCATGCCCCCAGCCCCTCCATGTGTCCCATACCCTACTCCCCCAGCCCTTTCATGTGTTCCATACCCTCCTCCTTTCCAGCCTTTCCATGTGTTCCAGTACAGCTCTCCCCTACTGCCCAACACCTGGTAGCCCCGGGCCCAAGGCCGTTATGGCTGTGCACTGGCCCAGAAGGTATGCCGGTGGCCCATGGTTGCAGGGTTTTCCGCTGCGGCCAGGCCCCCTGGAATGCCCAGACAACAGAGTGTGCTGTAAATGTTATGAGCACTGTCTAAGCTCACAGTGGGTAGTCCAATGAGTACTAAGACTGAGGACCACACAGGAATGGGATAGCAAAGGGACTGTTATTAAGGGTTGCTCAATTATTAACCTTCATACCTCTATTTATTTAAGTTCGTTGACTTAAAGCCGTTATGTCACTATCTGGGAACTTTGCATAATTTGTTAAGACCCCCAACGGTGACATCGCCAATGGGGGACTGGTGGTTGGGGGGGCCGGCAAAGGTGAGTTCTACTTACCTGAATCGGTCCCTCATGGTTATCGCCTTCATTTGCCAGGAGCTGTACTCTCAAGAGTACAGCATTGAGGTCTTTGGTGGATCGTGCAAGGCCCTCCATAGATAGAGCCAATTTCCCTGCAGCCGTCACCAGTGACGTCTTGATTCAGTGAATCTCTTCACTTGGTTGGAATTTCATTGAAATTTCATTGAAATTCCAACACATAGTAAATATTAGTATTTGATTAAAATTCTGTCTTTATGAAATACTGTGGGGGTGGGAGTGACAGTGCCTTTTTAACCAGTTTCTGTCTGTAGTGCTCTCTAATTGGCTGGAAAGTTTATATATGTTTATTTTTACCAGGTGTCAATCATTTTTGGTTAATAATATCTTCTATTTCATTACATTCATTTAAAACCTGTCAGGATTACTCTGAAGTGTAACAAACAAAGATCCGAACTGCAAAATTAAGTCCAGAATAGCCAGGCTGTGATTATAGCTGAGCAAGCTTGGCCTAATTATTAGATTTTATTCTGATTTTAATTTTCTACAATTCACAGTTTAATAACCCTGTGTGTTGTGAAATTCTGAGACTGATAATTGTTATGAATTAAGTTTTGCCTCTGAATATATCCCACATTATTTTCAATATCCAGACAATTTTATATGCCTCCCAAGTGTCTCTATTTAGGGGGGGCAGTGCCTATTTGGGCCCAAATTCACCTGTTCCAAATGCCTCTATTTTCTAGGAACTCTACATTGTTGGTGTTTCAGCGTATATAACAGCTCTCCACAGCAATAATACTCATAATAAATGTATTTAGATATCAATCTGTGTAACAGAGACAGCTCTCGGCACTGGCTGCCGCCTCACGGCCCCTAAATCACCATAGGGAAGACTGTCCTGTCAGGTCCTTGGTCTGTGACAGAGAACCCGACACCAGCATGGGGCCCGGTGGCTTGCCAATCTGTGATAATAATATTCCATATTAATTAAGAATGAGTGATTGATTACTATTGAGCAAATCAAACTATTATAGATAGTCGGTGCACAGTACTGAAAATGTTAATAACCACAAAAGACCGCACCAGAATGACTCATGCATAGCTTCACAAGATAGTTATGAGAACGTAGCTAGCTTTTAGATAAGAGATATTAACTGCACAGATCTGGCATGGCATTGTTGTGGGCCTGGAAAGCCTGGCCAGCTGCAGGTCCCATCCAACGCTTCTGCAAGGTCTTTGCTGGGCTGCACTGATAAGAAGAACTGGTGAAAAAGTACAGACTATTCACCCCTTTGATGATTAAGTTAATAATCAATAAAAGAAGTTAATAAGAGACGAGAAAACTTGGCACTCGTTTGGAGTACTACCCACCTGTAATACGGACATGTATCGCTGGTTCGGCTGATTTCCCAGTAAGAGAGGGTCCCCTTCAAGCCTGACTGCCAGAAGTTCTCTGAGTCGAGTGCAGCAAGCTTCTCTTATGGTGATGTATACTAAAGCTGGTTTTATTTTAAGCTGGATATTAAACTGTTTCTTTAAGCTGAATGATTACGTATTAATTAAGTCTTTGTTAGTCAATAAAGTTTATATTGATTATTTACAAGTACTTGATGTCAGTGTCTTTCCCTTTCTCAAATACTCAATTCACTCATCCTGAATAGGGTTTTGGTGTCCAGCAATATCTTTAAAAATATTAGGGTAATTGATTATTGCTTTTTGAAATTGGCACTTCATGAATTTAAGGATTAGGCACAACACCATCATTATTATTATTATTACTGGTATTTATATAGTGCCAACATATTCCGTAACGCTTTACAATATTATCAAAGGGGGAGATTTAACAATAAATTAGACAATTACAAAAACTAACAGGAACAATAGGTTGAAGAGGGCCCTGCTCAAACCTTACAGTCTATAGCAAGTGGGGCGTAAAACACAACAGGACAGGAGGTAGCAATCAAACAAGGTGAAGTGAAGCAGAGCTGGAGGAGAGAATAGAATGCTGCCGTTTAGGAGAGAGCAACGGACAGGTATGTGAGGTAGAGGTTACTCTGGGAGGTCATAAGCTTTCCTAAAGAGATGGGTTTTGAGGCACTTTTTAAATAATTGAAGACTAGGTGAGAGCTTGATGGTCGTAGGCAGGCTATTCCAAAGGAAAGGAGCCACTTGCGAGAAGTCCTGCAAGCGTGGGTTGGCCTTACGGGTGCGAGCAGCGGACAGGAGAAGGTCATGGGCAGAGAGACCGAAAAGGGGCATACCTGCGGATCAGTGAAGAGATATAGGAGGAACTAGAATTGGTCAGTGCTTTATAGGTGTGGATTAGTACCTTGAATTGACTCTATAGGATACAGAAAGCCAATGTAAGGACTGACACAGGGGAGAGGTGTAAGAGGAGCGACAGGAGAGGAAAATCAGTCTAGCTGCAGCATTCATTACAGACTGCAGGGGGGCAATACAACTTGTGGGAAGACCAATTAGGAGAGATTTACAATAACCCATACAAGAGATTACTAGAGCATGGACAAGCTCCTTAGTAGCATATTGCGTAAGAAAGTGGCGGATGCGGGCTATGTTATTTTTTTTTTTAAATTATTTTTTTTTTTTGTGCAAATATATGACACTACATAAGCTATTGCTTGCAGGTATAACAGACAGTCAAAACAATCGTGGCATTTAGTAACGTTGCACTTTTTAGAATGCATTTAACTTTATAAGAAACAATAGTGGTAACATCAGTGTGCCCTGTGGGTATGAGTAGAGTGCAGTGCTGCGGTCTATGTGTCTGCCCTAGAGGGTTTTGCCCCATGCCGATAGCCTGTGTGGGTATATTAGCGTGGTCCTTCAAGTGTCAGCTAAGGAGGGGGGTTGGTAAGATATGGTATTTGCATGTGGCTATGTGGCATGCCTTTGCGGTATGCATCTGCCTCTTATTGTGGGTGTTTGTAGTGTAATCATAGTGTTTGGTGTTCGCATACCTTCTAGGCTAATCGGTTGTGTCTCGTTGGGGTGGTTAGCTCGTGTAAGGTGAGTAGCAAGTTATGTCAAACTTAAACATAAAGGGGGTGCGTCCATACATTGGAAAAAAAACACAAGATAAACCCCCCCCCCCCAAAAAAAAACAAACAATGCAGTAGTTTCTGAGAGGACCTGGAGATACTTGGTATACATGACTTGAGTTAGTCTCTAACTTTGTAAAAGTCTCCATATGTGTATATGGTGGAATGGAAAGGAGAGGAGAGTTCCCATGGGCAGATTGGCGTCTGCTTCCTCAAGTGGGCAATCCGCCATGAGAGGCTCTGGAGGGATTCCGTGGGGCAAATTCTCGGATGGTAGCCGGGTTTATCTGGGATAGTCCCTGTCTAGCTGCCTGTGCTGCTTGCAGTATGCTTGTTGATTGCAGGTGTGTTTCAAGCTCTTGTTTATCTTGCGCTTTGTATAGAGTCCCGTTGTGGGTGAACAATATGGCTCGAGGAGTGCCCCATCTGTAGGGAATTTCCCTGGACCGGAGGTGGTGCAAGAGGGGTTGCAGATTTTTTCACCAGGCCAATGTACTCCTGGTAAGGTCTGGAAATACGGTTAGTGATGCCTCTTCGAACAGCAGGGTTTTTTTTCCCCTCATTGCATCAGAAGCGCGGTCTTGTCAGCCAGAGTCTGAAACCGCAGTATGAGATCTGCTGTCGCCGCCGTCGGTGCTCGTGGTGACTTCGGCAGTCTGAACATCCCATCCAGTTTCATGGACTTTATTTGTTTCGGTGGGAGCAGGACCCCAAGTAAACGCTTGATGTAGTGGGGTAAGTCCGCAAGAACTACCGATTCCGGTATCCCCCTTATTTTTAGATTATAGCATCTCCTCTGGTCTTCTATGGCGTCCAGCCTGTCGGTAGTGGTGGTTTGCCATTGGGCTACATCTGAGATTTGTTGTTCTAGCGTCGTGGGTGCTTGAGCTGGCCTCTAGCTGTGTGATTTTTGTTGTGGCCCCTTCAATGGCCTTCCTGTAATAGGCCATATCTGCCGGCAGATCTTTGCGGAGCTCTGCCAGCATTGCCTTGAGCTGGTTGGCTGTGACCGGGTCGTCGGGGGCTCATTTCTGCAGTCCGGTGGGTGTCTGAGGGATGCTCCCTCTAGAATGTCTGTGGCAAAGTCTTCTGAGGAATATGAGGAGAGGTCGTCGGTAAGCGCCATTTTGGACCATGCAGCCTGCTGCGTGGTCCGGAGCATTTCGCCAATATTTCTCCCATGGGGGCTTTTTTGGCTTTTGCTTTTTTTGATTTTCTGCCCATGTTCTTTCTGCTCATGCCGGTGATGTTTGTGGGGACTTTTGGGCCCAGATTCCACCATATATCCCTGTGTTTTTAAAAGTCAGAGACGGAGTTCCAAGAAATGTGTCCGCTCTGTTGCTCTGCTAGCGCCGCCCCCCACGCGCTATGTTTTTAAAGTGGAATCTACAAGATTTGGTAACAGACTGGTTGTGAGGCTCAAATGTGAGGGCAGAATCAAGTATAACGCCAAGACAGCGCGCTTGCAAGGATGGACTGATGTGAGTACCACTAACTTGAAGGGAGAGTGAAGGAGAAGGATAAGTATTAGGAGGAGGAAAGACAAGGAGTTCAGTTTTAGAGAGATTGAGTTTCAAAAAGCAGGAGGACATCCAGTCAGAGACGGAAAAAAGGCAAGCAGTGACACGTTGTAGGATGGCAGGGGAGAGGTACGGGGAGAAGAGGTATATCTGAGCGTGATACAGGTGGTACTGGAATCCAAATGAGGTAATAAGTTTGCCAAGAGAGGCAGTATAAAGAGAAAATAGAAGGGGACCAAGTACAGAGCCTTGGGGGACTCCAACAGAGACAGGATGAAGGGAAAGGAAGTGCCCTTTGGATTTAACTGTGATTAGGTTGTTAGTGACTGTAAGTCTCAGTAGAGTGGGGGGGCAGAAGCCAGAGGAAAAAGGGAGCAGGGATATGGGACGATAGTTAGAAGAGGAGGACGGGTCAAGAGACGGCTTTTTAAAGATGGATACTACAGTAGCATGTTTAAGGGCAGCAGGGACAACACCAGAAGAGAGAGAGCAGTTAAAGATGTGTGTTAAGGAAGGCACAATACAAGAGGAGAGTGATCTGATAAGGTGAGACAGGAGAGGATCAAGCGGGCAAGTGGTGGGGGCGAGAGGAAAGGAGAAGCGCAGCCACCTTTTGTTCAGTAGCCTGGGAGAAAGTCTGAAGGGTAGGAAAGGCATGACCCAGGCCTGGTTGAGAAACAGAGAGGCAAGGTGGTGAGAATTCATGCTGCCAAGTGCAAAGCCCCTATGATCTGTCTGCCCTTAGAGAGGACCCATCAACACTGGTCTGCAGCTCCGACGCGTGTAAAGCTGCAGACAGTGAAATTAGTGTCTCTAGATCTCCAGCCAATGAGCGCGTTGCCGCAGGTTACCACAGCAACACTCTGACACTTCTGGATCTCGCAAGACACTTAGAACTTAGTCTGCAGCTCTGCATCTTGCAGAGCCGAGACTGGGTATCACAGCCACCGGACCACATGCAATAACTTTAACAAAATAAAGGTATTTCCGTGTGGGGAAGGCTGCTCACTGAAAAACAGCCTCCCCACACTCCTCCTATTCATGGACACTCCCCCTCCACACACACTGTCACCCCCTACAAACACAGTCTCACCCAATGTAACTCCCCAAAAATCTCCAAACTGCCCCGCCCCCATCCTCTCCCCTAAAATGAAAATGTCCATCTTTGTCAGTTTCAAATGTTGGAATAATTAATGATTTATTTGAATATAAGGGGTCAGGGGACAGAAGCTACAACTGGTAACGTTCTTATTTTTGTGCCCATGGTGAAACTGATAACAGAATTTCAGGATCAGATCTGCTGTGATGTTTACAGTTTGTTTTCTGTTTTTTGTTTTTTAACACAATTCAGTTACACCTAGCTACACAATGTACAATGTTTATACAAACTACTCAGAATTGCTTATAACATTGTACATTTCGAAGCTAGTATAGTATCTCTGAAAATAATTAATATCTATTATTGTCACTATTAAGTTCTAGCTGTAATTCAGTTAACCTGACATGCCTTTTAGGAAAACGTGAACTGTTTGTGTGTAGGAGGTGCTATCAGTTTTATCTTAGCGCTAACAATAGTAATACAACGCACATATTCCCACCTATTACACACACAAACACACCTTTCAACTAAAGGCGTTTTGCTCTTTTATGGAGTTTGCCCCAGCTGTCGCCCCGTAGCTACCTGTGACGTCACGAGTAGGTTCCCAGTACTGGCAGTTCGTATATTTGCCAGCACTCAGGCTGGGAGTCAGGGAGTGGGAGCTGTTGCTGAGCATGCTGAGTGTGAGTGGCACCAGGAGCTGGCTAAATGGCTTCTTTACTTTTCTGGGACATACAATGCAGCAATATTATCCGGTCAACTGCTGCCAATGTCTCCTGTAATGAGAAGGCTCAATTAATGATTATTATTAGTTATAATTAATGCCCCAGATTCCACTTGACATGTGAGATCAGTGAATACATTGAATTGCATTATTTACAAAGATAAGACACAATAGCTAAAATTAAATGGGGCTTAAACTTCTCTAGATTAAAGACGAAAACAGGATGCAGCAGTAAATGTAATGTTATGGTTCATCTTTGATGTAACCTCACATACTGTAGTCCAATGATATTGAATATTATGCCTTTAACATGATTATGAATTATTATTTTCCAAATGCTTTTATTGTTTACATTATTATGTGTGTAAATTTGTAATTGGCTGTAGCATAATATTGTTGTTTTTTTTTTTTTTTTTATTCAGTACACACATTCTGTGAATGAATGTGTTGGAGTTATGTCTCCATTCTAAGATGATACTATTTATTTTTGACATTTCTGCCACTGTATAAGCGGTTCTTAACTTTTTTTTTTTCTGCTTTCCACTCTTTTGGATTTTTACAGTTTTAGAATCGTTTAACTGTTACTGTATGTTTCTTAAACTGTTTTGAAATGTACTCCTACCTCTGATGCTCACCTTAAAGACTTTTCTAGGGCTGCACCGTTTCTATGGAACCCCCTTCCCCTCTCTGTTAGACTTTCACCCAATCTCCACTCCTTTAAAAAAATCTTTGAAAACTTCTTCAGGAAAGCACATCAATTAAACTGTGAACTGCTTTCCTTCCCGACACCCTGATTCCTCTCCTGAAACGGTCATCAAAACAAAGCACTAATCCCTCGATGAATACTATCCTAGCATCCTACATTTCTACCCTACCCTTACCTTTTGTGTCACTAAACCCCACTCCCTCTAGCATGTAAGCTCATTGAGCAGGGCCCTCAATCCGTTCCTGTGCGTCAAACTTGTCTGGTTACAAATATGTGTCTGTTAGTCCACCCATTGTACAGTGCTACGGAACTTGTTGGCGCTTTATAAATAATAATAATTGTATTAAAGATATAATCTTTGTGAAATACTCATTTTGACTGTATTGGAATTTCACTGAGGTTCCAACACAGTCAAGAGCTATACTGAGACAAAATAGGTTCTACTTTGTCTCTGTATTTCGCCTCCGCCTGACTTTCTTAGACTCAAGGAGAGTCTAAGAGTTCATCCCGACCAATGACCGCTGCAGGTAATTTGGCTGTGTCTATGGAATCAGGATTCCCCATAGAGCTCGATGCTGTACTCTTGTGCATGCTAGAGTACAGCAGTCACGTCAGCTTCAGGTGATGAAGCACGAGGAGCAGAGGGAGGAAGCTGGTAGCACCTGCGAGGGGCAGGTTCACCGGATCACCAGTGGCAATGTCACCGGGAGTGGACTTTACGAAGTCAGCAAGGACCCCAGGCAGTGACATTGCTACGTTAAAGGTTTGGTTCAAAATACCAAAAATAGTGGAGGGCAGATAACAGGAAAGATCCATAACGAGATCTCCACTCTTTCTGGTTGGAAGATCCTGTGGTATTATCATGACAACCTTTTTAGTTCAGTTACCCATTCTTCATTTCTAATATGATGAATAACACCGCAAATTCTGTAAAACCTCTTCATTAGATTCTTCTAGTGACAAAGGGATCCCCTTAAGTAGAAAAAGCAAGTGCTACTGCCGTAACATTATTGAAGGAAACTCATAGTGTTCTTTTTCTCCAAAGTTGCCTTACAGGGGAAGACCGAACTGCTAACATCAAACATTTTATGATGTCCTTTGAAGCAGAAGAAAACAGTGAATCCTTGTTGTGCAACAGATTGTCACACATTTCAACGTTTGATTCTGACTGTCAGTGTCTTAATAGTTGTGATAATGGTCAGCTACTGCTATCAAATTGTGAATCAGAGGGTTCGTCACTGGAAACATCTGGACAGCCAAGCAAAGAACTAATTTCCATGAAAGCAGCACCTCTGTCCAGAGATACTTGTAAGGAAGGCAATGACCAAAGAACTGAAATGGACTTGTCAGACGAAGAAGTAGCTATCCGTGATCTGTCTTCGCTTCCTGTTGAGGATGATACAGAAAGGAGAGTTCTATGCACACGATGCAGGTGAGAATTGCTTTGTCTGAACATATCAATGACATTTACAGGAGATAACCACAGTAACTTATGAACATGGTTTACAACCAAGTGATGGTGAATTTTATTTTTCAAGATCAAATAGCAGTTTTTCTGCAGAACTCAAATAACCCCTAAAGTGCCCAGATCTTTTTATTTTTATTTCCTTTTTTCCATTTTTCATTTCCTATGCCCTCATTCCTATTTAGCTACTTTGCTGCCCACTCTTCCCCATTTAATTCCACTTCTCTTTTTTTCCCACAATTAGTTCCCTTCTGCATGTAACTCCACCAATCATATCCATTTCCCCTTCTATATAAAGTTTTTACTCCTAACATCTGATGCAGTTGATCAATATATACCATAACACCCTTTTTTATCTTTACCCGTCACTATCTGAGCTCAGTTGTCCCTCTTCCATTGTGCCTCATTCCCTATAAGTCCAAGATTAACAGATATCTCTTATAAAATGGGGATACAGGTGTAAATCTACAGAAATATAAATAAACCGGAACAGTTGTCAGGATAGTTATCAAGTAATTCAATTTATTAACAATATAAAATGCAAATAAAGTGCAGTGGTCCTACGCGTTTCATCCTAATACTGGACATCCTCCGGGACAGATATTAAAGGACCACTATAGTGCCAGGAAAACATACTCGTTTTCCTGGCTCTATAGTGCCCTGAGGGTCCCCCTCCCGCCCGGCTCTGGGGAGAGGAAAGGGTTAAAACTTACCTTTTTTCCAGCGCCGGGTGGGGAGCTCTCCTCCTCTGATCCTCCTCCTCTCCTCCCATTCGACTGAATGCGCACGCGCGGCAGGAGCTGCGCGCACATTCAGCCGGTCTTATAGGAAAGCATTTACAATGCTTTCCTATGGACGCTTGCGTGCTCTCACTGTGATTTTCACAGTGAGAATCACGCAAGCGCCTCTAGCGGCTGTCAATGAGACAGCCACTAGAGGAATTGGAGGAAGGATTAACCCATTTACAAACATAGCAGTTTCTCTGAAACTGCTATGTTTATATAAAAAAAAATGGGTTAACCCTAGATGGACCAGGCACCCAGACCACTTCATTAAGCTGAAGTGGTCTGGGTGCCTAGAGTGGTCCTTTAAGAGATATCCTTTATCTTAACACTGAGGGATTTATTTACTATACTATGAAAACTTTAGTAAATTGAAATCTGATTGGCAATGTATAGGAAGGTTATGACTGTAGCTGAGTTGGAGAAAATAGTTTAGTTATTTTTGTTGAGAGTTAACTATTTGGATTTCTAATCTCTACAATTCAGAGTTGAGTAAATTAAGCCTTGAATGTCACCATAGAGGCTTCTAAATGCTGGAAGTAGCTAGACAAACCTGGAAGTTGCCATTATTGTTATAATCTGCCTGTAATAAGGAGTTACCCTAAAGCATGGGTCCTCAAACTCCGGCTCCCCAGATGTTGCTGAACTAGAACTCCCATGATTCTTTGAATTGCATAGCTGGCCAGAGAATCATGGGAGTTGTAGTTCAGCAACAGCTGGGGGGCCGGAGTTTGAGGACCCATGCCCTAAAGCAAATCTGGATTTTTGAGTCAGAGTGATGAGCACTGTCCAAGAATTAAAATCAATCTCACATATGCCTTGTCTTCTGTCTTCCTTGGGGTACCTGTCACCAGCATTATATTCTCAGTTCAGTATTAAAAGTTCCACACAGCACCTTGTCATAAAATACATGTACAGCAATAAAGAACTACCAGTCTGGATCCTCAATAAATAAAACTTAGAATCACTCCGGGCACTATAACAACTTCTTTAGTATTACTATCACTATCTACTAGTGATGTCCCGAACTGTTTGCCGAACGGTTCGCCGTGGACTCATCATTGAGTAAACTTTGACCCTGTACCTCACAGTCAGCAGACACATTCCAGCCAATCAGCAGCAGACCCTCCCACCTCCTGGACAGCATCCATTGTGAAGCTGCATTCTTAGTGAGTTGTCCAGGAGGTGGGAGGGTCTGGGAGGGAGGGTCTGCTGCTAAGGACTATATAGTGCCAGGAGAACGAGTTTGTTTTCCTGGCACTATAGTGGTCATTTAATGACAAACATTCAGATACACATACAGACCCACATACAAACACACACTCAGTGACAGACCCACATACACACTTACTGACAAACACATATACACTCTCACTAACGAACAGATACGCACACACTCTCACTAACAGACGCATACACACTAGCTAACAGACACACACTCAGTGACACATACATACACACTTACAAAACACACACTCACTAACAGACACGCACACACACACAGTAACACACTCACTGATATATACACACACATATATTTTTTTTTTATTTAATCCCCCTACCTTTTGGGAGTGCTGAGGGGATTCCAGATTTCCCTGGGTTCCAGTGGGGCTGCTGGACGGCCGGTTACTGCAGGCGGCGAAGGAGCACTGATCCTCCTGTTCAGCTCCCTTGCGCGGCGCTTAATGGAACCGGAGTGACGTCATATTCCGGCTACGGCATCACTGCGGTGCGCGCGAGGGAGCTGGGCAGAGAGCGCTCAGGGGAGAATGCTTCCTCGCACGCACGCCCGCAGATTGACACCATTGCCAGCCTCGGTGAGCCCTGAGGTGGTCAGCTCCTGGGCCCCCCAGGAGAAGAGGCTGACAAAATGTGACCGTAGCCGCACTGGCGTACATACCCGGTTCGGCCTGGTCGCAGCTGCGACCGCGGTTTGTACGACAGTGGGCGAGAATCTGTTTGCTGCGGAAAGCTGAGGTTTTTATCAGACTTCTTGAAAGCAATTTGATAGAAAACAAGGGGATGGCATCATAAATATACATTGAGGAGTGGTTATGGTGCTATGAGTTTCACTTATGTTAGAGGGACACTATAGACACCAGAACAACTACAGCTTATTGTATTTGTTCTTGTGAGTAGAATCATTCCCTTCAGACTTTTTGCAGTAAGAAAATGCAGTGTTTACATTACAGCCTAGTGATAACTCCAGTGGCCATTCCTCAGATGGATACAAGAGGTGCTTCCTGGGGCAGTGCTGCACACTGTGCAGTACTGCAATTCAGTGTCTCCATCCTCTGCATAGAGACGCTGAACTTTCCTCATAGAAATGCATTGATTCAATGTATCTATATGAGGAGATGCTGATTGGCCAGGGCTTTGTTTGATTTGTGGTGGCTCTGACCCAGATCTGCCTCCTTGACAGTCTCAGCCAATCCTATGGGAATGCATTCTGATTGGCTCAGAACACAACTTCTGATGATTTCAGCCAAGCAGGCAGATCAGGGGCATAGCCAGCAGCAGCAGACTACAATAAAGGTAAAATTTGGCTATATTTAGGAGAGCAGGGGGGCTAGATGGTGTTTTTAACACTATAGGGTCAGGAATACATGTTAAATTCCCTTATGAAAGCATTGCAGCAGTTTTATGGAATACATATGGATTGGGTAAGGAGTTGTTCGTTCTGAGGCTCAATAAGTTATGTTGTGTGTAACTGGAGTTACATGTCACAGCATTTTCTTTGTTTACAATCATGGGGAATACAATGTTGCCCCATACAGCACTATTGTGACTTTTGTTACACTGTATGCTGACACAGCTATCTAAATATAAGTTAATACTTGTTATTGCATTTTCTGGCTTAAAGGAACACTATAGGCACCTAGGCTACTTTATCTCAATGAAGTGTCTAGGTGCCATGTCTACTCCCCTCTTCCCCCCCCCCTTTTTTTTAACCCTGCATTGCTGTTTAATTCATTGCTGGCCTGCAATGTTTTCTTTGCAAGGTTAACCTGCCTTTACTTGCTTTCAATATGCTATTAATTAGGTGGTCTTAGAGAGACCATCTGAATGGTTCAGAGCAGCGTTTTGTCACCCATGCACACAAGAGATCATAATGCTTTTATATAGGAAATCATTGGATTGGCTGAGATCATCAACATTAACCAATTCAATGCTTTCCCATTCCCTGAAAAGGCAGTGTTTACAGGGACATACTATATGGAATAAAGATGAGTTTTTCTCCTATTAAAATGGTGGTAAAGGGGGGTCAACTACCTAAATAGTGTTTTTAACACTATAGGGTCAGGAATACACACTTGTATTTCCGACCTTATAGTGTTCCTTTTAATAGCCGTCACAGAAAATAAAACTGCCACACAAAAGTATATATTTATATAAAGTAGAAATCACAGGCTATTTAACTAAGGGTATTTTGACACTTATTATATAGCCATTTAACTGCGAATATCTCCTAAATTATTGAGTATTTTTTTTACTTTTAACATACACACATGTAACAAGGTTTTTTTTGTGTATTTTGAAACCTGATGTGTTCTGATACTGTGCAAAATCCCATAATGTGTTCAGCTACATCTTCTAAGTACGATACCCCCAATGTATGCCCTTGCCACTATCCTGTGAAGTTATAGTGTCATATATGAGACTAAAAAAGGCCCCTGCTGACAGAACAGAGCCCCAAGTATCCATTGATACATTGGCTGTATGTGTGAGCATGGATTTAAATCTGCTCACACTACAATCTAGTTATAGGCATGTCTATTTAAAGAGCTGACGTCCAGCAATGCAAACAGCTCAACAAAAACTCTGGGTCCACTAAAAATGGCCCAAGATGACAGAGGGGAGCCCAATGAATCCATTGATACTTGGGACTCCTTGGTGTGAGCAGGGATTTAAAGGGACACTGTAGTCACCTAAACAACTTTAGCTTAATGAAGCTGTTTTAGTGTATAGATCATGCCTCTCAGGTTTCTCTGCTCAGTTCTCTGCCATTTAGGAGTTAAATCACTTTTGTTTCTGTTTATGCAGCCCTTATCACACCTCCCCTGGCTCTGATTGACAGAGCCTGCGTGAAAAAAACCCCAAAAAACTGGTTTCACTTTCAATCAGATGTAATTTACCTCAAATAATTTTATCTCTTGCTCTGTAAATTGAACTTTAATCCCATGCAGGAGGCACCTGCAGTGTCTAGCAAGCTATTAACATAGCAGGGGCTAAGCAAATCTAAATTAAACAGAACTTGTAATAAAGGAAGGATAAATTGTAGATGACTCTTTACAGGAAGTGTTTATAGAGGCTGTGCAAGTCACATGCAGGGAGGTGTAACTAGGGTTCATAAACAAAGTGATCTAACTCCTAAATGGCAGAGAATTGAGCAGTGAGACTGCAGGGGCATGATCTATACACCAAAACTGCTTCATTATGCTAAAGTTGTTTTGGTGACTATAGTGTCCCTTTAACCCTGCTCACACCAAATGTGCAGGTGTTCTATGTCACTCTTGAGGCATTTTAAGCCCACTTTATGTAGGATATTATAGATCACCCTAATGGTGTGAAGAGGTTAAGATTCATTACATTTTGAATTGCTCAAATTCACTTTCCTGTGTAGCTGGTTTGTTCCTTTCTTTTCATTTCTTTCTCATTTTCTTAATTCAGTTTAATTGTGTGTCAGAATTCAAAGTTGCTTATTTTTACAGCAGGTGATTTAAAAAAAAATAATAATAATTTTATTCACAAAGTGTGAATGTCTTTCCATTTTTATTTTGTGTATATATAAGCTTGTTTTATCCTCTGTCTTCGAGGTTTGAAGCAGATGTTAGGTAAGCTATCCTTTACAAATTATATTGAAAATTGGATTTTCAAAAGTATATGCAATAGCATCTGGTGTCTTTTAAAAAAAAATTTGATCAGAGGGTGTCCTGCTTCAGGCAAAAATGACACACGCAGACCTAAGCTCCAGGCATTCCATGCTGCTTTATGTATGCGTGCGATTTGCATATAATGAGGCAACATATTATCCGATTGAACAGGATTTGCATAGTGCATGCATATTTTAAGATGCCCTGGCCACTTTGCAGAACACCAGGCTTTGTTTTGTCCCCTGAGGACTATCCTCTGGCATGTGCCATACATCTGCCAGTATAGCAGTAGCTGATAAGAAGCGAATACAGTTGGATTACTTAAACTTAATATTGCTCATGTGATATTAAAGCTAAATTTCCTTTTTATTTCTCAGCATTCCTTTTTTAGTCTTTTGCTTTCAGAAACTTTCTAGTCCGTCTCTCTAATGATATTAGTTAGTTGGCAGCCAGCATTGCTTTCTGACATTTACATTTAATGCAGCTAAAGTAGGACATCATCCTATAACACTCCAAGGGATGCTGTGTATTCATTGTCCCATGTATGCTGTCAACAGACAATGACTGCAATAGTGCTTGCCAAAGGATTGCAAGACACTAGAGGATATATATTTAGAAATAATCACTGGTTTGGGTCACCCTCTGTGAAGCTGTTATCTTCCCCTCTGATTGAGCGGCTAGGCATAATTATTTTTTTCAAATGTATTTATTTATTTTTGTTAAACTTCTTATACATTCTTGCAAAATAAACTATGCTTTCCTAGACAGGTTTTGCAGTGTACAATATTCATACATGTGACAGATCTATAATGCAGATTTGTAGGTTTTAGACTAGTATAGTATGTGCTACCGAGACATGGATATCTGTCCTTCCTTTTAGGTTTTATGGTTTTAGGATTTAGAACTCTGAGATACAAAGGTATCCCAGACCCCAGAACACAAACACCACTTTTATTTAAACATCAAGAACCATGCCAGCATTAAAGGACCGCTATAGGCACCCAGACCACTTCAGCTTAATGAAGTGGTCTGGGTGCCAGGTCCAGCTAAGTTTAACCCTTTTTGCAGTAAACATAGCAGTTTCTGAAAAAATGCTATGTTTACTTTAGGGTTAATCCAGCCTCTAGTGGCTGTTTCATTGACAGCCGCTAGAGGCGCTTCCACACTTCTCACTGTGATTTTCACAGTGAAAAGACGCCAGCGTCCATAGGAAAGCATTTAGAATGCTTTCCTATGAGACTGGCTAAATGCGCGCGCGGCTCTTGCCACGCATGCGTGTAACGGAGCTCCCTGTACTCCGACCGAGTACCCTCCGTTGATGGATGCTCCTAGCGCTTCCTGAGGACTCCAAACACTGCAGCCGACACCACAACCACCGCAGACTCCACAACCGCCGTAGCTTAACTGGAGTCTCGCCGTCTTCCTTCCACCCTGGATCAGCTTCTGTCCTCCAGGACCGTGTGGGGAAGACCTCTCCTCCAGGAGAGCGTAACAGGAACAGCTCTTAAAAGAGCTAAGTGATTAAAAGCTCAGGGGAATATGCAGAGCATAGCAATCCCCAGTGTGATATAGCAGTTCCCTCCAATAACGAGACAAGGCTACGTATTGAGGGTCAAGAAGATCTGATGTTTAATGGCACACACTCTGCTTTTATGAGATTCTGCCCATGCAAGGGAGACACCCACATAATTAGCAGTATAACCAATCGGAACAATATACATTCGGGGAAATTCCCATCCCTCAGATAATCACATAACATAATTAAAACAGAACAGTAAAAATACAGTTTTTATACATGTACTATAACTTCCAAACTACACATCCAATCTTCATAAAAATTACATATTTGGAATCAATCCATTAAGGGGAGCAACATATTAAAAAATGGCACAAATCAGACAAGGGGTTCAAAAGTTAGCAAAAGTGTCTTTTGGGGCCTGGCTGGCAGCATGGTTTTCTGGCCCAAACCGGTTTTACAGAGGCCTCTATCCTGGACAATGGGGAAAGTAATCCAATTATCCAGGGATAGAGGCAGACTCCATTAACCACATGTTAGCAAAAGACACAAAAAGACACAAAAATACATAACTCCTATTGAACTGAACAGAACCCCCACATTCAACCTATCCCCAGATGGCTTGGATCTGAGCGCTCAATATATCCAAACAGCGCTCAGATCCCACAAATACAGTCAAATCGCCATACACACTAGGTCCATATTCATGGGGCAGAAGGCTGGCAATTAGGCTTCTCCATAACACAGGGAAGCAGGGCAATTTGTCAAATAAAATAACAGTTACAAATGGCAGTTTGTAACAATGCGCATTCAGCCAATGACGGAAGAGGGAGGAGAGTCCCAGCGCTGAGGGAGACCGGCGCTGGAAAAAAGGTAGGGGATTAACCCCTTCCTCCCCCCTCAGCGCCACAGGAGGGGGACCCCGAGGGCGGGGGCACACTCAGGGCACTATAGTGCCAGGAAAAAGAGTATGTTTTCCTGGCACTATAGTGGTCCTTTAATTGTTGCCCATTCTGTAACAAGCAGATTGCATGTTGGCATTGATTGAATATACCTCTTCAGAAAAATATTATTTTGCTGGAGTGGTATTTTCTATTCAATGTTTTAAAAATACTTTTTTATATTCCCTCATCTGTCCTCCTTGAGGGAGTTCTTACAGGCTTGCCAGGTTTGGAAAATCTTTTTTGACTTCTCCGCCTCATATACTGGAGTGATATTTACAAAGTGGACAAGGAAGGAAAAATTGATAATTGCTTGACTGTTTGTTACGATACTTCAGTTGTGCTCAAATGTTTGCATACTCTGGCAGAAATTGTGGCATTCATTTTGAAAATATGACATGCAACAAAAATGTATTTTATTGAAGGATAGTGATCATATGAAGCCATTTATTATCACATTGTTGTTTGGCTCCTTTTTAAATCCTAATGATAACAGAAATCCCCCAAATGGCCCTGATCAAAACTTTACATACCCTTGAATGTTTGTCCTTGTTACAGACACACAAGATTACACACACACAGGTTAAAATTCTAATTAAGGAGGGGCGTGGCTTGACGCTCGAGCTGCACGGTCGCATGCCGGAGTAGCTCCCGCCGCCCGGAACACACAGGGCACCGACTAAACGGGCTACCGAGCACCAGACAAAAGCAAGTACTCTCCCACATACTTACCATGTCCCAGAGGCTAAAAACGAAGCCCACGAAGGCAGACAAAGCAGCCTTCTTTATGGCTAAAACCGCGCCGCAAAAAACGCGGGAAGAGGCCGAACAAGATGGCGGCCCACAGAGATCGCGGGAGGGCTCGCCGACGTCCCCAGCCTCCCCAGACATAAGCACTGAGGAACAGCCCCTCACAGTGGCTACTATGAGGAGCATGATGGCTGAACTCACAAACACTGTGCAGAGGGGCCTTAAGGCTCAAATGCTGGCAATGACGGCGGAAATCAGAAAAGACATACAGGACATAGGAAACCGCACTGCACACCTAGAGCCCAAGATGGATGATTTCTCCATGGCCCATAATAGTGTGGCAGATAAAGTGCAAGAATTGGAAGACGCTGTTTCGGCTCAAAAGCTCAAACTAGCAGACCTGGAAGACAGATCCAGGAGGAATAACCTCAGATTTAGGGGAATACCAGAATCAGTAACGAATGCTGACTTAGAAAAATATCTACAAGACATGTTCCAGCAGATGACCCCCGAACTGCACCCAGACCAACTGCTACTAGACAGAGCGCATCGACTCAGAAGACCCAGTCACTTACCCAACACGGCTGCGAGAGACGTCATAGCAAGAGTGCACTTCTTTCATGCCAAAGAAAAAATTATCAAGGCAAGCAGGAACAGAGGAATGCCAGAGAGATTCGCTAATATAAAAATCTTTTCCGATCTCTCGGCAGAGACCCTACAATACCGCAAATCCGTGGCACAAGTCACATTGTCACTGCGAAACCAGGGACTAAACTACAGGTGGGGATATCCGGCTAAGCTGCTAATATATCACCAAGATTCCCTCCACTCCATCACATCAGCGCCGCAAGGAATAAAGCTGCTTAGAGACTGGGGTATCCCGTTGGCCGAATTGCCAAACTCGAGCCTGACGAAATCTCCCCGCCTGGCCCAAGACTGGGCATCCCGTTAAAGGAACTCCATACTTGAGCGTTATAAGTAAGACACACACTCAAGTTACCCGTTATGTTGTTATACTTATTGTTATGTAATCTTATGCTTTCTTAACCTATTGTTTCACTTGAGACATGCATGGGTGATCACCGGGGCCCCCCCGACCTCCTCCCACTCAGACCCGACAGGCACACAACGAGAAGTATTCTCGGTTAGATCATGACACTGCCCAATCACCACGGGTAGGGGAGTCGGGACACCGGAGACCCACAGGTTGTTGAAGAAGAAACACAAAAAAAAAGTAACAGAAACACAAGTTAACCGCATCAGCACCCATTGAGCCCCAGGGTGTGTGTGAGTGCGGACTGAAAGGGACATATACCTCAACGGGAAGTCCCAAGTTCACCAACCCCCTAAACTGCGGGCGCCCCAGCGGCGCCGCAAAACGGCTCGACCCAGAGGAGCCACATAGGACCTTGCCCTCCTTCCCCCCCCTTTTTTATTCCCTCAACCACGAAGTGCACTACACTAGGCCAACAGTCAAGGTTGACCATACCCCGTCCCCTTCCTGCCTCCATATCTTCTCTTGTAATAGGCACTCGCACTGAACTGTTACACAACGACACGTACGGAAATACTGCCCATGAGAAAAAGGGTGTAATCCTACCTACACGGATATCAAAACTAGTTTTACCTGACAAAAACTCACCAAAATGAGAATAGTGTCATACAACGTTAGAGGGCTAAATTCCCCTGGAAAACGCAGATTGCTCTTACACGAACTCAAGAAAAACGCAGTAGACATAGCTTTCATCCAAGAAACGCACTTTAGACACCCCATAGCCCCACCACTCTTTACAAAACTGTACCCTATACAGTATCATGCCCTATCAGACGCAAAGACAAAAGGGGTTTCCGTCTTAATACATAAGGACGTCGCCTTTACTCTGCAAAACAGCTACATAGACCCTAAAGGGAGATATATCATAGTGATAGGGCTCTTCAACAATGTACAATACACCATAAGCACAGCGTACTTCCCGAATGACAATCAAAACTCCTTCCTCAAATCACTCTTGTCCAAACTGGATACATGTAAACAAGGGGGGCTCATATTAGGAGGAGACTTCAACTTCATCCAATCCCCGACCCTTGATACCACCGCCTCGCCGCAGGGAAAACACAAAAAAGGGACTCAAGCCCTCTGCAAAACCCTCACCAACACATTGACTCTGTACAATTTATATGACAGCTGGAGGACGTTACACCCTACAGACCGGGACTACACTTTCTACTCCAGGGTCCACAACTCCTATACACGTATAGACACATTCTTCTTAGATAACAAGACCCTACCACAACTGACAAACTGTAAAATAGGAGAGTTAACATGGTCGGATCATAGCCCGATCTATCTTGACCTAGAGGACACGTACCAACCCCAGGGCAGGGGCACATGGAGACTCAACGAGTCTCTCTTCCTAGACAAACCATTCGTAGAACGTATGAGGACAGAACTTAGCAAATATTTCCTGGCAAACTCAACAGGAGAGGTCTCCGACTGCACAGTATGGTCCGCAAACAAATCGGTGATGAGGGGCCAGTTCATTAGACAAGCAGCGTTCATAAAGAAATGCCACCAGACCACCCTCCTAGACTGCCACAAACAAATAGCGATCACCAAAGCACAGAATAAAAAGACGCCCACGGCGGCCTTAGCAGACAAGTTAAGAGACCTATACTGAGATCTCACGGAACTCAATGCCCAAAAGACCCAATATTTCCTACACAGACTGAGGGCCACCACATACCACCACAGTGGCAAGGCATCCAAATACCTGGCCAATAGACTCAGAACCAGACAGGCCGCCAATAGAATCCCATATCTCATAGGACACACAGGAGATAAGCTCATGAACCCCGCGGACATAGTGCAGGAATTTGCACACTTCTACAAACAGCTATACAACCTAGATTCAAGCGGAGGCGCAAAAGCCCCGGAAACACACTCTATTTGTATATACTTACAAGATATAGAACTCCCTAAAATAGATCAGAACTCAGTGAACGCCCTGCTGGAACCGATCACCATACAGGAGATCCGGGCGCAGATGGCTTCTCGAACGCTTATTATAAAACATTCACAGATACACTAACACCTCACCTGCTAAAAGTTTACCGCAAGGCAGCAGAAACAGGAGCCCTCCCATTCGAAATGCTAGTGGCCACAATAGTCACACTCCCAAAACCAGATAAACCTACAGATAACTGCAAAAACTTTCGACCTATTTCCCTTCTCAACACCGATGCGAAGATATACGCTAAGATCTTAGCCAATAGATTGGCACATATTCTTCCAACCATCATAGGGGATGACCAAACAGGATTCATCAAGTGCAGGCAGGGCAGGGACAATACTAGAAAGCTCTCCTTGGTTCTGGATAAACTGAGAGGATCAGGACAGGGCGGGCTTCTATTAGCCTTAGATGCCGAAAAGGCGTTTGACCGTCTAAACTGGTCATTCCTTGAACACACGCTTCTACAATATGATATCCCCACCGAATTTATTAATCAGATCTTCGCCCTATACACAGCCCGGGTGCTGCAAGCCGGCTTCCTCTCGGATCCATTCCCCCTAACGAATGGTACACGACAGGGGTGCCCTCTATCACCACTATTGTATGTCCTGGCCCTAGAACCGCTTCTGATCCAAATCAGGAACCAGAAGGGTATTAAAGGAATAGACCTGTATGGTAGGGACATCAAAATTAGCGCATTCGCAGATGACATCCTTATCTGTGTTACCGAACCTGAACGATCGACCCCCCCTCATTTTGGACCTCATCAGAGAATATGGCACGATGTCATATTACTCTCTCAATGCCAACAAGACGCAGGCGCTGGGAATACGGCTTAGCCAAAAAACCCTGACTGCCCTCAAGGAGACCCACCTTTTCGAATGGAGAATAGACACAATAAAATACCTAGGACTAACCTTCACAGAAAACCCCACGGAAACACTTTCGGCCAATTATGTTAAAGTATGGGGGGAATGTCGCCAACTAATGAAAAAATGGGGCACACTGTTCCTGACTTGGACAGAGAGAGTACCGTCAAGATGTCCATAATCCCTAGGCTCCAATACTTATTTCGCAATTTACCGATACAGGTACCCGCCTCTTACCTCAGAGAAACACAGAAGGACATTAACAAGTTAGTGTGGGGGGGCCAAAAGGCCCAGGTACGGGACACACTACTACGAGCACCAGCGAGACAAGGAGGCCTCGCATTGCCAGACATTAAGTCGTACTACCAAGCAGCTGCACTAGCAGCACTTCTTCCCCACTTTACAAACACGACTGCACCGCAGTGGGTACGACTAGAGAAAATAGCTATTAAGCCCTTTGACATACCCACATTAATGTGGCTCCCGACTCAGTTCAGGACAGCAGTGCCACAGTTACCAACACAGGTCAAAACAGCATTGAAGGTTTGGGACAAGATTAGGCATAAACTGACAACCCCTACTCCACTATCTCCAGCCACCCCGCTTAATACTATCACGTATTGTATCCCAACATTTAATGCCAGGCCGTGGATAACCAACGGGGTCACGCACCTGCACCAATTGCTCACATCCAATAAGCTCAAACCCTTCCCGACCTTACAGGAAGAATACCATATACCAGCGGCCTCACAATTCTCCCACATGCAACTAAGATCGTTCCTCCATAAACATACAGAAAAAACCCCCACCACAGATGGAAGTCCCCCCAGTATGACAGCATGGGAACAAAAGACCACCAAAGGTGCATGGACACCAGCGTTTAAACCGCTCTCCTGGTGTTACCAACTTCTCAGACCCGCACAACACTTTGCAGACTCTAACCCAGCCAGGCAATGGGCACAGGACCTACAAGGCCACATAAGCAAGGACCACTGGGAACGTGCCATAGTAGCAACCGCAAAACTAGTCAAGTCAGAGACCCTCCTGGAACAGTACAGGAAAACCCTATATAGGTGGTACATGGTACCAACTCGGCTACATAAGCTATACCCGGGCTCCCCCCCAGAGTGCTGGCGATGTGGGAAAGAGGAGGGAACAGTACTACACACCTGGTGGCAATGCGACCAGCTAACCAGCTTCTGGCAAGAAATTGGCTGCCTGATCCGAGACACTACACAAGTTAAGCTCCCATACACACCCCTAGCATACCTTCTGCTACACATGCCAGACAACACACCTAAAGAGGTGCAGACCTTTCACATCCTCTTGACAGCCCAGAGAGCAATAGCCAGACTATGGAAGAAACGTAGACCACCACGGGTAGAAGAGGTGTGCAGGGACATCGACACACAACAAATTTACGAATCCCGATATAGAGGGGTTCTCCCCATGACAGATACGGCCATGGTAGCATGGAGGTTATGGGAGGAGAGACCCCAGACAACCAAACCACCAGACACAATAAGCCCCCAATGACAACCTCTAGACAAGGATAGATAACCGAGCGAGAAGTAACAGAACCTCCAGAGTAGACAAAAACCTGCTGATTGTAGGAAGACACAGGGTGTACGTAGGTACGAGACACAATTAATGAATCCTAATAACGGTGACTGTAGACCCTGAGGTACAGGTATGATATGGACCCCCTCCCAACCCCTCCCACTTCCGTTCTGGAACCCCCTCCCTACCCAACAGTTTCATGCTTTCGGTCTTACACCTAAGTAGAGGACATTTCCAAGCCAAATTTGATAAAGGGTTCTAGAATGAAAAAGTTACAAACTGTTAACAATACTAAAAGTGGAGACCTGTCAATGTAAGCACTACCGTTTGTACCCCCTCCCCTTTTTTTATTTCTGTACCCCCCTTATACTGTTTTGAAATATGTCAAAATAAAAAATTGTCAAATTGAAAAAAAAAAAATTCTAATTAAATATTGCTTTCCCACACCTGTGGCTTTTAAAAATTGTAATTAGTGTCTGTGTATAAATAGTCAATTAGGTTTTTTTTAGCTCTCACATGGGAGCACTGAGTAGGCTAGATATTGAGCCGTGGGGAGCAGAAAAGAACTGTCAAAAGACCTGCATAACAAGGTACTGGAACTTTATAAAGGATATAAAAAGATCTCTAAAGCTTTGAAGATGCCAGTCAGTACTGTTCAATCATTTATTAAGAAGTGGAGAATTCAGGGATCTCTTGATACCAAGCCAAGGTCAGGTAAACCAAGAAAGATTTCAGCCACAACTTCCAGAAGAATTGTTCTAGATACAAAGAAATATTCCACAGGTAACCTTGGGAAAAATTTAGTTGTTTCAAGAAGCACAATACGATACTTGAACAAAAATTAGCTTCATGACCGGGCTGTTAGAAAGAAGCCTTTACTGCACCAATGCCACACAAATGCCTGGTTACAATATGCCAGACAACACCTTGACATACTTTACAGCTTTTGGCCCACTGTAATTTGGAGTGACGAGACCAAAATAGAGCTTTATGGTCACTATAAGTGCTATGTTTGGAGAGGGGTCAACAAGGCCTATAGTGAAAAGAGCGCATCTCCACTATAAAGCATGGTGGTGGCTAAATGGTGTTTTAAGGGGGATGAGCTCTAAAGACAAGATGAATGCAGCATGTTATTAGAAAATACTGGTAGACAATTTGCATTCTTTTGCATGGAGGCTGCGCATGGATCTCTCTTGCAGCATGACAATGACCCTACGCACAAGACCAAATTGACCCTCCAGTGGTTACAGCAGAAAAAGATGGAGTGGCCTTCACAGTCGCCTGACCTTTATATCATCAAGCCACTCAGAGATCTCAAACGTGTGGTTCATGCAAGATGACCAAAAACTTTGCATGACCTGGAGGCTTTTTGCCAAAACGAATGGGCAGCTATACCTGCAAGAATTAGGGGTCTAATGGACCACTATTACAAAAGATTGCACACTGTCATAGATGCTAAAGGGGGCATAACAGACTTTTGAACAGGGATTATTTAATCTTTTCTTTCTTGCCATGTTTTGTTTTATGATTGTGCATTCTGTTATAACCTACAGTGGAATATGAATCTCATAATCTCATAAGAAATAATAGAAATGTGTTTTGCCTGCTCACTCATGTTTTCTTTAAAAATGGTACATATATGACCAATTTTCCAAGGGTATGCAAATGTTTGAGAAGAACTGTATATTGCAGAACAGTTCTGTGTTGGATGGAGATTGTTTAGCGGATGTGTGAGATTTCCATGTCGGTAATGTACGTCATATGGGATTTGTTGATAGTGATGTGTACTGTCTGATTGCTTTATGCCATGTGTTATGTTGACATTTTGTGTGATGATGTATCTAATGTGGATGCCGGATGAGCTACACATGGCATATGCATCGTCATGTTATGGAACATGGCTCCTGAATTTGTGTGCTTGCTTGTACACCCAGACAGCCTATTAACAAATGCTTATTTCAGCCATGTTTTCTGTTGACTTTCTTTCCTGCTTTTCTTATGTATTTGATTATTTTTCATACATTGGGGTGGGGGGGGGATGCCTTTCTTGCATCAGCAGCTATGCACATGTTTCTGTATGCATCTTTTTTTTTCTTGCATCTATTATTTTAAGTTCACAGTATTCACTAGTTTGCTAATCTTCATTTTGTCTCCTAGAAATTTGGATTCTTGCTCTTTACTTTAGCTAAGAGATGTTTAATCTATCTATTTATTGGTTGTCATTTCAGAGACATGCATCAGATACAGTTGCAATCCATTTTAGTGTACTTTTCTAATATATCCTACTTTTCATTTACAACATAGCCAGGTTTGTCAGTTACATT
The DNA here is from genome assembly GCA_933207985.1 of Pelobates cultripes. Lineage (NCBI taxonomy): Eukaryota > Metazoa > Chordata > Amphibia > Anura > Pelobatidae > Pelobates > Pelobates cultripes. The sequence goes on from OW240916.1 coordinate 241,655,275, forward strand.
ATTCTTTTTTTTTTTTCCTGGGGCATGTTTCACTTCTACATACCACAAAGTACCACACAAAAAGTGAAAGTGCTGATCTGTAGTATGTAGCAATCATACAGCATGATTCTTCTTTGATTTAATGATTGATTTATTTCCTACTTTCAGAATTTGAAGTCTACATACTGCAGGGCACAGCTTTTCATGAGCTGCCAACCAGCATGTATAATTGATCTGTGTCTACCTAAGACTAGCTAAATTATATTTATAGTGTTTTTGTTTTTTCATTGGTCCTTGCCACCCAGTAAGAAACAAAAAGCAGAAGCAATATTGCAGCCTACACATTTATAATTTGGTACATAACAAGAAATTGTGATCAGTTTGCTATGCTGGCATTTACATACTTTTATATGGGTTCTTGTCATTTCCCCACCCCTTGTATTTTTTAATTTATTTTTATTTAAAAAATTTTTATTTAAACTGACAGCAGTTAAAAATAGCTTAAATAGTTTAAAAGTCTAATATAACAAAAAAGTCTAAGCTTTTTATTAATTGTTACCAAGAAAATAAATTAAAAGGTACAAGACGTGCACTTTATTGAGCTGGGAATCTGGTCTATAAATTTGCGCTAACCATAACTTTCTCTTTTGAACCAAGCGATTATTGTAAACTACTACTGTGTCAGAGAAAATGCAAATTGTTAAATGACTAACACAGAGCTTTCTGTGGTGCATGTGTGTGCATTCACTTACTATTTGCTGATTAGTGCTAAATAGTGATTTTGTTATCGTTAAATGTGTTTGTGGCTAGCAATATTGTTCCTTAACTTGGTTATTGCGTGAAGTTTATTAAATAATTTGACAGATGCTAAAGTAAACTGCAGTTATTAGACTGGCACACTAGATGGCAGTATTGCATTTGCAATATCTTTGTCAGAATTACTCTCATCTTTATTTAAAATTGTCATCTGCACACCTCAAAAAGCATGCCATCATTACCATCATCCTAAATCGAGAAAGCCAGAAATAAACTATACATTTTTGCATCGTTGCTTTAGTGTTCTTACTTTGTATTTTCAGTTTATTTATTTCTGTATAAGACAGCGGAGAGATGCTAATGGCACCAGGCAAAATTCACTTGGAAGCATTACTTACTGTTATTGCTCCCTTTTAAACAATAGGCACTCTCTAATTTAAAATGTTAGTATGATTTAATGATACTTTTGTAAATGTTAAACCTGTGAGGTAAGGTTGCTTAATTTTTCACTTACTAATTTTTTCATGTAATATCTTATTTTTCATTGTGGAATTGTTCCCTATGCTCAGGGCATGTTGAGTACATTTACGTAAAGGGTTGCTATAGTATATAATTTAATTAACTATGATTAACCATTTGCATGCACATCATTCAGCATTCCAAGGATTAAACTATATGAATTAAACGCATTCCCACATTTTGAGATGTTTAATTCGTGTAACTTTTTAGTGTACAAATACCGCATTTTCTTTAAGTTGATTGTCCATTTGAATATCTGTTTAAAACAAATTAAAAGCGGTTAAAAAAAAAAATGTTTAGTTTACAGTGTGTGCTTTATACGTCTCTATTTTAACACACATCTTGGCACATTAGTTTGTAAGTAACTTTTCAAACTGTTAGTCAGTCATGTGTTTATTTCCATCCCATAATTGATAAAGTATAACTTAATCAAAGGGGCACTTTAAGGAATATAATTGGCTGGCAGTTCTAGGCGAGTTTTAGCCAGGTATTTTCAAACAATTCTTAAATTTGATATAATTAAAGGGATGGAAACAGGAACTCTAGGCAGCATAACTGCTACAGAGAAATGGATATGTTGCTTAGAGTGCTCCTTTAGCCACCTCTCCAAAAAATTTTTTACTCATGTTAACTTTCATTTTGTATATTCCATAAAGCCCAAATCAACTTCCTCTACTTATACTATTATTCCCCTCTACTTGGGTTGGCCATGGCAGCGCAACTCTAGGTTTAGCCTTTCCCCCAAAACTCTCATTGTGGAAAAACTTTCTCCAATGTAATAAATCCATACTGCAATCTAAGTAACAAGCTAGACATTTATAATGGTGTGTTGTACTGCTTTCGTATAAGACTGGGAAGGGAAAATAACTGTAATTGCAATACACATGGCAGCACTACTCTAGCTTCACGCTCTAACAAATAAACCAAAACTTGGGAGGGAGAAGGGGTAGTAAGAATTCACGCAAAGAAAAAAAAATACTAGACAAAATTGTCTAGTAAAAAGAAGTGTATGTGTGTGTATATGTATGTAATAATTTCCAAAATCCCATAAACTAGTTCTGGTTCTTGTGTATGCTCTGACACCTAGGATATGAAGCCTAAGCAAGGTGTTTTCCAAAGACCATGTAGCTTTTTTGCAAATGTGCTTTGGTATGCAGTGGTTGTGAGTGAAGCTGTTATTTCTTTTTAATATGTCCCCCTCCCTGGAAGCAGTATGATACTAAATGACTTGCGCAATCGCATTGTCCTGTCTTAATGCACTTGTATGCAACGGACAATGTTTAACTTGTGGAACTTTTCTTCCTCTTCTAAAAAGGTGATGGATAAAAGCCAGGGAGAATATTCTACTGGTAAATATAGAGAGAGAGACGCTACCTTTTAGATGGAAACCAGGGAACGTGCTGAGAATAATTTTGAATAAAGATGAAACACCATGCACAGTTACTTACAAGGTTGGGCTCCAAGTCTAAATTTTTTTTATCCAGAAGTAAGATCTACTAGACAAACCGTTCTTAAAGTCAATGTCATTAGCAAAACCTATTTCAGAGTTTCATATGGTACGTGCACCACTGAGTCCATCTCATCCGATGTATGGTGGATATGGTGACAAAGATTCCATTCAACTTCGGTTTGTCATAATCTTTTTCAACTTTGTAGAGAAAATTACACCATGTAGACCAATGTGTTGAAGGTGGCTCTCAAGTATCATATGCTGGCTTGGAATCAGTTGACCACCAAGCAGTGTCCCTGAAGAACAGACAACACTTTCTCCATTTTTTTCCTGTGTTTGTCCAGTAGATAAATGGTTTTGCTAAATATGGAGTGCTATTGTGTATTAAGATACTTGATCTGCAGTAAGTAGGTGCTGTTATCTCTCCATTAACACATCATACAATAGTAAAGTATGGTGGTTAGCAGCAGTCTCAGCTGGGTGCTATAATCAGGCCAAATGGTATCAACTGAAACTGAATGTGCCAGTTCCCCAGAGCGAACTTCAGAGGGTGCTGATTCATCTTTGGGATATGAAAGTAGGTTTCTGCCAAGTGCTTTCTCTACATGTCAATGAATGAAACATATCCAGTCTGCTAGTTCCTTTTCTGCTATTGTGCCATTGTTTAAGAGCTAGATTTTTTTTTTCTTGTTTTGATGCAGTAGACATTTTTTTTTTTAAATAAATGTACATGCACCCCCCCACATGCTAAGGTATTTAATTAATTTGAACTTGCTCCATTTGATCCTACTGCATCTCACTAAGGGACTGTAAATGACAGACCACCTTCTCCAACACTTTGAAAGTGGGTTTTGTAGTTCGAAAATATATTTGTTCAAATTTATGTAATTTTTAATTGAAATACCTGAATAGCAAGCTATATCCCATGCTTTGTATACATGCTATGCTATTTTTATTTTTTTAATAAAAAGGAGTTAGCCTTTTTAATATGCCGCTGCATATCATCTAGCATTGCAAGGATTAACATATATAAATGAGATACAAACCGTTATAATAAATTTCAAGATGTTTGTAAGGTGATTTTTTTATTTTTTTATTTGTTTTTATTTTTTTAGTCTGCAATTTATTACACATGAGCGCACATTTGCTCTGAAAGTAACTTGTCAAATTGCTGCTCATCTGGGATGTGTTTACCTGCATCCAATTTCTCCTGCTCAGACTTGCAAATGGTTCCTAGTGGCAAGGATGTTTTAGAGGTGAGGTAAGCTGTTTCTGAATACTGAGCACCAGCTTAGGTGGATTTTTCACGGACCATAACGTTTATTCTAAAGAACACAATGGAACTTTGTAGCACATGCAGCTGAATGAAATCTAGCCAGCTTTGATATATCAAAGCTTGGAGAATTCACTGTGCTAAGTATTCCTATTTGAATTGTATGTTCTGGTTGGTTTAGTTATCCTGTTTTGCTTGCTAAACGCATGCTGAAGCATTAGCTGAAGTCCAGCTGGTGAGGTGGGCAAATCTTTACATTTCTATAATACTTTTTGTTTTATAGAACTTGATTAATTGGAAGCATATTGCACATTTGATTTTCGAAATTGCTGCGCCCACACACATGTACTTCTATATAAACTATCATATACACATTTCCATTTAGCACTTTGATTTGCGTTGCCAAAACAGCCTACTGTGTGTATTATACATTCCTAATATTTCATGACTCCAATGGAATCTAATTGTTTGCACTCAAACTATTTGCTAATATTGGTAATATGTCCCTTTTGTGAATTTGTTGCTTTCCAAAATCGTGTTTTTTTTTATTAGCCTTGCAAACTGCTTTATCAATATCTGTTGATCTCTTGTTTTATTTTTTTTCCCCAAAGCATATACTCTCGTTTAAAGTTATTACTAAGGTAAAATAATAGACTGGTTTATTTTGTGGCCCTAATTTATGAAAGCTTTGGCTCAATCAAAATCTTTATTAGCTTCCCAGGCCAAGCGAAGTGAAGTTTGGCTGTTGGCTTATCTCAGCTGTCAATTTGGTTACATAGCAAGGAAAACCAATTAATATTCTGTTAGTGTTACTGGAGTGTGAAGCCCATGATTTTAAATACACATTATATTTACTGAAGAATTCAGGGTAAAGGTACCTAATAAAACCTCTGGAACCAAAAACCTATATTTTTACATTTTAGTCACTTTCAGAGAAGTTATAGTTACTTGCGCCTTTATTCACGTAAATGTTTTTACTGAATAGAGCAGTGTAGGTTAATATAAACATTAAAAACACTTTATAGTATAAATACAGATAGATTAAGATTACTGGAAAGTGGTGCTACAATCACCTTCGTGGGCCACAAACCACAAATACAATAAGTGAATAATAAAAACAAACAAAGTGGTGAGAGCACTCTACATGAATATAAAACAATACCCAAATGGCAGTCAAATAGTCTGAAAAAAAATCAGAAAAAAGAGACATAGGGTAATAACGTCACAGTGTGATAAATAACCACCAAATACTGGTCTCACTCACACAAGTGGAGCCACTTAGAAGTTGGCTCAAACTTGGTGCCTTGAACAAATAAGGAAACAGGGCTTCTGGCAGGAACTCCACTCTGCTATATCTGGTACCTCCAAATTCATCCAGGACGCAGGGGGTTACAAATACTTTATTGCTTATAACAAATAAAATAAAAAAAATTAAATAACAGGCAGAATGTCCAAACCAAATAAGTAGTCCAATCTCAACGCGTTTCGGCTTTTAGCCTTCCTCAGGAGTGTTCTATATCTTCCAGGGGTTTCTCTTTTATATCCTCTTCCATTTCGCGCACTTTTTGCGGCGCTCTTCCGGTGTCGGCGTCGTGACGTCAACCCGCGTCCTTACGTCCCGACGTATACACTTCTGGTTCCTGAATACGTCACCGGAAGGAGCGTCAGGGCATCTAGGGATGACGCACGGCGTCCTTATCCATGGTTAAAAGACCGCCATAACTATTGAGGGCATAGTATCTATTAATACCAAATGTATACATATATCATTCAACATTTAGAAAGTCTGGACGGCTTAAAACATAAATATAAAATACAATAATTGACACTCAACATATTCAAAATACAAATCCATAAAAGTTAAGACACAAGGGAATGTAATACTAAAATCAGAGAATAAATAAAATATATAAAAACAATGTATACTAAGGAGGTCTCCATACTTAAAAATATTATAAAAGTATTTGATATGAAGGGTCATATTCAGATAAAAAAAAAAAAAGAAAAAAAGGGGAAGAAAAGGGTAAAATAGGTTAAATAAATGAATTAATATCAAAGTCGACATTTAATCCCTGTGGAGCTAATGTTTCTAATTCAAACATCCATTTCATCTCAGTTAACCCTAAAGTGCGTTCTTTATCCCCCCCTCTCCAATGAATATTAGTTTTATCAATACCTATCAAATTAATCCCTTTAGGGTCTCCATTATGGACCTCTAAATAGTGTTTAGAAACACTATGATTTATACATTTTCTTTGGATATTGTAAATATGTTCCCTAATTCTTATTTTGAGGGGGCGTGAGGTCTTACCTACATATTGGTAACCACACTGGCAATTCAGCATATAGATAACGTCTTTAGTTGTGCATGTAATAAAAGAACGTATTGGGTATTCTTTTTTGGTGACAAAAGAGGTAAATGTATCTATTTTCCGGTTAGTATTAGATCTAAATTTACATCCTCTGCAGTTACCACAATAATGAAACCCTTTACTTCCTTGTAAAAACTGTTTATTAAAAACATCTTTATCATCACTTTTATCTAAAAAACTTTTAGTTAAAATCAGTTTAAAATTTCTGGCTCCTCTAAAAACAAATTTAGGTTTAGGATTTAAAAATGGAACAATTGCTGTATCTTCTTGCAATATATGCCAATGTTTAGTAATTAACTTCCGCAGCTCATAATTATTAGAACTAAAATAAAAAATTAGGGGAACTTTAGCGTCATCTTCCCTTAAATTTTTATTCTTATACTTAAGTAATAATAATCTATCTTTATCTCCAATTTCCTTTTTCACTTCTTTCAGATTAGCTTTATCGTACCCTTTTTCTATAAACTTATATTTTAAAATTTCTGTTTGATTCTGATATTCCACCTCCGAGGTGCAATTCCGTTTTAATCTTAAAAACTGGCCTTTAGGTATATTGTTAAGCCAGGGTTTAAAATGACAACTTTTTAAATCAATAAATCTATTAGCATCGACTTTCTTAAAAAAGTCTTACTCTTAATTTTTTTCTCCTCCTATGTATACAATTAAGTCCAAAAAATTTATATATTTAGAACTGATTTCATAAGAAAATTTAATATTAAAAATGTTTTGATTCAAAGATCTAATAAAATCTTCTAAGCTTTCTCTACTTCCTTTCCAAATAATAACAATGTCGTCAATATATCGTTTATAGGAGGACCAGATTTGCCCCAATATTATCCCTTGAGAAGATAAAATGTTCTTCCCAAAAGGACATAAACAAATTAGCATAACTTGGGGCAAATCTGGTCCCCATAGCAGTCCCTTGTACCTGGAGGTAAAATTTATCTTCAAACCAGAAGAAATTATTATTTAAAATAAATAGAATACCATCAATTAAAAACTCTAATTGTGCTTCCTCAATTTCTCCAAATTTTTTTAGATAAAATTGAATGGCTTCACAGCCTTGATCATGTTTAATGATTGTATATAGGCTGCTAACATCGCATGTAGCCATAATAAAATCCTCATCCCATTCAAAACTTTCAATAATTTGTAATAAACTCATGGTGTCTTTCAGATAAGCTGGGCATTTAATAACCATTTTCTTCAAAAATTGATCTATATATTGGGATAAAGGTGATAGGAGTGATTCTATTCCGGAGACAATAGGTCTTCTGGAAGGTTCTTTTAAATCTTTGTGTATTTTCGGCAAGACATAAATAACTGGTATCCTAGGATGTTTAACATCTAAAAATTCATATTCTTTCTTAGTTAAGATACCAGTTTTAAACCCTTCATCCAAAAACTTTTTAAACTTAACTTTAATTTCAGGCAATGGATTATTAGGAAGTTCCTTATATGTACTGTCATCCTGAAGTTGTTTATAAATTTCCTGTAGATATTTAACTTTTTCCCAGATCACAATACCTCCTCCCTTATCCGCCGGTTTTATTACTATATATTTATCATCTTTCAGGTCTTTTAATGCCAATTTTTCTTTTTTTGTTGTTATATTATTCTGATATTTATTAAATGGTTTTGTTTTCTTTATATCTTTGAGGCACACTTCAGATCAAGATAATGAGGTTTTTATGGGTATATGGAACAAATCCCCTGAATCATTTTCAAAACACATGATTGGGATATTGATAGATCAAAAGTCTCAGCAACTACATCAATTAGATGAATCAATTAGGAAAATACAGTCACAATTGGAACCGTTAAAAGAAATGGAAGAATTAGATATATTGGTAGAGGCAATAGTTAAAAAAATAAAAACTATTGAAATCTCTGTGATTGAAGTAAAGAGAAGAAAATTACAGAGGGACCAAGAGGACTATAAAAATGGAAATATTCGCCCAGTAAAGATAAATAACTATCAAAGGAGAAATAATCTAAATTTAGGAAGATATCCTCCTAAACAAAATAAATACCAGTATAACCGGGAAATCCCACAATCTGTAGAAAAGGAAAGAGTAACAAGGTGGAGACCATTTAAAGAAAGGGCTCCGATTGAACCATCTAAATATTATCGAAAAGAAAAGGAGGAATGGACGGAAGTTAAATCTAGGAGATCACGATTACCTAGTAAGACTAAAGATCTTAAAAAATGGACTCCAGATAGCAATAGAATTCCCATCTCTAATAGGTTTGAGCAGCTTAAAGATTATCAGGAAAAAGAGGATTTTTTTAGGGAAAGGTATCCTGGAGCCAAAAGAAAGGAGGAAAATATACACTCCCATAAAAAGATTCAGAGAATCAGGAGAGGAGGAAATAGATATCAGAGAAAAGGAAAAAAGGAGAAACAAGAACTTTTGGAGAAAGTAGATAAGAAGGGTCAATTAGACAATTTTAGAGTTTTTAATTTATCAGATAAAATTTTAAATGATGCACATATTAGCATTTTTAAAAATGGATTTAAATTTGCTCCCAGCTGTAATTTAGATAGGTTTAATTCATTTATAGATTTGAATCGGTTTTTAAGAAAATGATGTCTTAAAAAGTTTTTTAATAAATTTTCTCAGAAAAATGAGAAATCAGAGGTTACTGATATTTTTACTCATACCTCTTTGAAAAAGAAATCTACATTCTATCCTGCAAATTGTAAATCAGATGTTATGAGGACATTTGAAAAATTGTGCCTCAAATATATAAAGAAAACAAAACCATTTAATAAATATCAGAATAATATAACAAAAAAAGAAAAATTGGCATTAAAAGACCTGAAAGATGATAAATCTATAGTAATAAAACCGGCGGATAAGGGAGGAGGTATTGTGATATGGGAAAAAGTTAAATATCTACAAGAAATTTATAAACAACTTCAGGATGACAGTACATATAAGGAACTTCCTAATAATCCATTGCCTGAAATTAAAGTTAAGTTTAAAAAGTTTTTGGATAAAGGGTTTAAAACTGGTATCTTAACTAAGAAAGAATATGAATTTTTAGATGTTAAACATCCTAGGATACCAGTTATTTATGATTTGCCGAAAATACACAAAGATATAAAAGAACCCCCCAGAAGACCTATTGTCTCCGGAATAGGATCACTCCTATCACTTTTATCCCAATATATAGATCAATTTTTGCAGAAAATGGTTATTAAATGCCCAGCTTATCTGAAAGACACCATGAGTTTATTACAAATTATTGAAAATTTTGAATGGGATGAGGATTTTATTATGGCTACATGCGATGTTAGGAGCCTATATACAATCATTAAACATGATCAAGGCTGTGAAGCCATTCAATTTTATCTAAAAAAATTTGGAGAAATTGAGGAAGCACAATTAGAGTTTTTAATTGATGGTATTTTATTTATTTTAAATAATAATTTCTTCTGGTTTGAAGATAAATTTTACCTCCAGGTACAAGGGACTGCTATGGGGACCAGATTTGCCCCAAGTTATGCTAATTTGTTTGTCCTTTTGGGAAGAACATTTTATCTTCTCAAGGGATAATATTGGGGCAAATCTGGTCCTCCTATAAACGATATATTGACGACATTTTTATTATTTGGAAAGGAAGTAGAGAAAGCTTAGAAGATTTTATTAGATCTTTGAATCAAAACATTTTTAATATTAAATTTTCTTATGAAATCAGTTCTAAATATATAAATTTTTTGGACTTAATTGTATACATAGAGGAGAAAAAAATTAAGAGTAAGACTTTTTTTAAGAAAGTCGATGTTAATAGTTTTATTGATTTAAAAAGTTGTCATTTTAAACCCTGGCTTAACAATATACCTAAAGGCCAGTTTTTAAGATTAAAACGGAATTGCACATCGGAGGTGGAATATCAGAATCAAACAGAAATTTTAAAATATAAGTTTATAGAAAAAGGGTACGATAAAGCTAATCTGGAAGAAGTGAAAAAGGAAATTGGAGATAAAGATAGATTATTATTACTTAAGTATAAGATTAAAAATTTAAGGGAAGATGACGCTAAAATTCCCCTAATTTTTTATTTTAGTTCTAATAATTATGAGCTGCGGAAGTTAATTACTAAACATTGGCATATATTGCAAGAAGATACAGAAATTGTTCCATTTTAAAATCCTAAACCTAAATCTGTTTTTAGAGGAGCCAGAAATTTTAAACAGATTTTAACTAAAAGTTTTTTTTTTTTCCAACAGTAGATCTATTTATTGCTATGTTTTGCATTTTTTGGAAAGAAATACACAGGTATCGTCTCTAGAAAAACCTACTTAAACAAATATGTGATTAAATTTTTGCTTAACTGGAACTCTGCACTTGACTATGATCCCCATTGCCACTATCATTCTCTTTAAACATGCTTGCTGACATACTTGCCAAGATTTGCACCACTACCTGCATCACCACAATTATTTTTCGTGCATGAATAAGAATAATCTGGTACTCTACAGAAACTCCCTCAAAACTTCAGATGTCACATTGCCTTAAAGGAACACTGCAAGCACCATAACCACCACAGCGCAGAGAGAGTGACCTCGCACACTCCCCTCCACCCCCCACCCCTTGTAAGGTTGCAAACTAACATCTTACTTGATGTCTGGGCACGGCTTCCTGCCTTCACAACTTCCTTTGCCGAGCTGATGCTCTGCTTTTGACCTAAGCTCAACTGTGTGGGCTTAGCTCATTCGTTGAGTGCCATCCTTTTAGCTCAGAAGAGCTAAATTTTAGCCAAACTGTAAAATATCTGTAAGTTAGCTAGGTGTCTACTTTGGCCACTCTGGCCCTAAATTAATTTGAAATTCAAACTTGCTCTAATGCATATAAACATTTCTTTTGTTTTAGTTTTAGACCAGGCTATAAAGCAGATCATAAATTTATGTTAAGCGTTAGGAATACAAACCTTTATTCCTAACGCTATAGTGACCATGTACCTAGTGGTAGTAACCACCCCCCCACCCCTGTTTGCAATAAAAAAAATAAAGGATTATCCTTTACCAGCCAAAGTTTCCTTTGACGCTGTTAACCTTTCTGCCACGCACAACACCCTTGCCCCCTCTGTGATTGTCCAATCCAATGTTCCTCACAGGATTGCACATGCAAGCTTCCCCATAGGAAAACATTGAATCAGTTCTTTTCTATGGGGGCTTTTTTACTTTGTCAATGCAAAAGAAACATACGTGTGACAGCCACTAGAGGTTAAAGGACCACTCTAGGCACCCAGACCACTTCAGCTTAATGAAGTGGTCTGGGTGCCAGGTCCTTTTAGGGTTAACCCATTTTTTCATAATTATAGCAGTTTCAGAGAAACTGCTATAATTATGAATGGGTTAAGCCTTCCCCCTAATCCTCTAGTGGCTGTCTCATTGACAGCCACTAGGCGCTTGCGTTTCTCACTGTGATTTTCACAGTGAGAGCACGCCAGCGTCCATAGGAAAGCATTATGAATGCTTTCCTATGTGACCGGCTGAATGCGCGCGCAGCTCTTGCCGCTCGTGCGCATTCAGCCGGCGGGGCATAACGGAGGCGGAGAGCTCTCCGCCCAGCGCTGGAAAAAGGTAAGTTTTTACCCCTTTCCCCCTTCCAGAGCCGGGCGGGAGGGGGTCCCTGAGGGTGGGGGCACCCTCAGGGCACTATAGTGCCAGGAAAACGAGTATGTTTTCCTGGCACTATAGTGGTCCTTTAATAGGATTAAAACTGCAGGTTAAAAGGACAGGGTCACTGCACCGAGGCCAAAACCATTGAGATAAATGTTGGTGACTATAGTTCCACAGTCTGACATTGTTTCATTACCACTTGAAAGTCCACTACAGATCCCTAAAGCCTAATTCAAAGTTGGAGACCACAGAATGTAACCCAAGGATATATATATCACGTGTCCTCCTACGGAACATGGCTTCACATGGGTAAGCAAGCAGAAGGAAAATCAAAAAGTATGTGGAAAAACTAGGTGTGGAGAAGGTGGAAAAACATGGGAGCATGTGTGTATGCATTTGTAGGTTTCTAATGTTGGTGGATGTAGTGACTGATGTATATGGACATGTGTTTATTTGTGCCTGCTATGTTTGTGTATTTATGTATTTTTTACATGAGTATTGTGGTAAGTGTAATGGTATATGGATATGGAAGTGTTTGCTTATCAGAGTGGGTGCATGCATGTGTCTGCTTTGTATCCAGTTCAGTATCTAGGCAAAAATAAGTTTACTTCTGGGGCATTTTTCTAAGCAATTTCTGCCTTGCCATCCAAGCTAATGAAATATGGCATGTTACCACAACTGCTGAAATGCAGCCCACTGATAAAAAGGAGAATGACATTGCCTTGATTGCCCTGTATCCAAAAACTAATTACTGGTTGCCAAACATCAATGCTAAATCAGGTTTACAGATGTCATTGTGTGCGACCAAGATGTGTAATGTGTATGGGCCCTATGCCTTATCTTTCCATACCATGCAGGTTAGTTCACTGGAAACTGGAATAAAATATGCAAATTTTAGGCTGAGCATTTCTAAAAGCAACTATTTTTGCTTCAGTTTGTAATTTACTTTGTCTGATCAGTCCTTTTGATTTGCATATTTAGTAAAATAAAAAAGCTTGATTAGAAAATATACACTTTTCAGGGCTTAATTTTGTATGTTCATATTTGCTTTTGTATTACACATCCATGTTACAATGCTGTTGTCCACCCCATGTGTGCCCTCTTAAGAGTATATAAAATTAAAAGGCAAAATCTCTAAGGAGACAGAAAGGGGTATTTTTCTACACCCTTATAAGTGCAAAGAAGCAAGGAGTATTGTTGGTGCAGGGCGTTTGCTTTAGCGTGGCGAGTGAGCTTACACTTTGATAGCCAGTGCATCTGATGTGTATGGCTGATTTGGGATAGTGCGCAGGTAACTTTATTTTTTGTAATTCTGCATATTTTTATGTGTTACTAAAAAATATGTTGTTACGGAGTCTTTACACAATTAATTTTATTCACACCTTATTTTAAATACATTTATAGGGAGTGGGTTGGTTTGTTATCTGTAGGATAACTTGTTCTTGCCCCAGGTCAAAAATTGCTAGCCCACATTTGCCCATGAATCCTGACAGTCCCCCCCTATGCCATTTACCTGCACCAGTTAATTTCAATTTTACTTGTCTACTTTCCTAAGTTTCATACCCCTATTTCACTTTACTCCTAACTTACCATAACTATGTTAAATGCCCACTCCCACTCCACATTCTCTACAAGGCACCTGGTCTTACTGCCTCTTTAATATAAAAAAAAAAATGTGTTTATGCATTTTGTTACATCCGAAAACATACATTGTATTGTGAGTCGTTCACAACAAAACACATTTCTCTTTTTATTACAATCTTGTATTGAAAGAGGTATTCATTCATATCACAAGAGGTTTTCAATCACAGTGAGGCGGTATTACAAATTGCAATATTGTACAAGTGATAGTGCAGCAACCTATGTTAATGTATTACAATGGCATATTGCAATGTTACATAACATATAATGTTTTACGTGTGTTCAACACAAATTTCGTAGGCATGTTTATGGTAGTTTGTTTCAGAAAAAACAAATTAGTTGCATATCCGTTATTGTAAACATTAAAACCGTTGTTGTATCAGTCCAATTGACCCAACTAGGGTCCCCGTGTTGCTGTGCTGAGGGAGAAGGCAGACCGAAATATACATGGGGTGAGGACGGATGAGGAGGGGGAGGGAAAAACATTTCCTCAGGTCCCAGAAACCTGTAATGCAATAGGCAGAAATGAAGTGAAGTAGAGACAATTTAATGGAGTCAAGTTATATTAGAAACTATTGCAATAAATCGTAGCATTTCTCTCTACACAGAGTTAAGATTTGATTTCGAATTGCTGGTTAAGGTATTACACCTAATTTTGACTTTGCAAGAGTATAGTGTAGTGCTATTCATGTAGGGTGGCCAGGTACCAAGGTGTTAATCCTACAATGAAGAGTTGGCTTTCATGTATTTCAACCATGGCTCCCATGTGGAAGAGTAGTTTATATATTTATTGGTTAGAGAGACCGTTATTTCCTCCATCACCCTCATTGATTCAACCTTTTGTAGTCACTCTCTTGGTGAGGGGGCACTTGTATTTTTCAATTTAACTGGAATGAGGAGGTTGCCAGCTATCAGTAGGTGGGATATTAATACCCGTTGTGGTTTGGGTGTAGGATTTGAGTATAATCAGAACAGCAAAGTTTCTGGAGTGTAAGATAAGTTAATACCTGTGATGGCATTTATCAGTTCCACCACTCTACGCCAATATGTTTGTAGTTACTCTTCTGTATAGAATTGCTAACTGTTGATTTGTGTATGCTATGAAATATGGATTCCCATTCCCCAGGAGACAGATTAATGTTAAATTCCCTATTCCAGGATGTCGTCCAAAGAGGTAATTTTCCCTTGAGTTCGTCGTTTAACATCTTATAGAATATTGATAAGTGTTTACGTCTTAGGCTGCGAGATTTGCAATAGATTTCAAAGTTTGAGAGTGTGTGGGACCCTTTGAGAAGTTGGTATGTAGACTGTATAAAGTGGGATAATTTGGCATATTTAAAAGATTGTAGTGTCAAGGGATGCTAATCTTACTGACTTTGTGTGTTAATTCTTACACTTTCAAATTAGCACCTTCTGCTAAGGAATTATGGCTGCTGTAGGACGCAGAGACCCAGGGGCACAATGTTTGGGTGACAGGCTGGAGGGGAGCATACATCACTGTGCTCTCACTCCTGACTGTCACACCATGAAGATCTTGTGTATCCTCTGTCCAGTCTGACGGGAAGTGCTCACTGGGAGCAACAAACTGCCTCCTGTCAGACTGGGTAGAGGATACAGAAGGGTCTGCAGGGCCATGATACATGGTGTGAGATAAGCAGGCACAGGAGGAGAGAAGAAAAAGAGACCACAAAGGGAGGGGGAGTGTATCTTCACCTGTATAGCCAAACATCCTTGCACCAGCCCTGCCAGGAATTATTCATAATGCTCCCTAATATCTTGTATCATATTGTTTCTTGTTTCCCTCCGTTCTGCTTGCATCTGCATAAGATATTTGCATTATAGTTTGATGACCAACTTAATTTTCTGAAGATCCCATAAAGATCTACGAAAAGTGTTCACTATAAGTGGTTTTGAACACTTGTGTTGCGTGGAACTTGGAAGCATCATGTTTTTCTTTCAATTCTTATGAGTTTCTTTAGATTGTGTTTGCAATCGTTTAATTATTTTTGGTTTAAATACAAATATGTAAAGAAATAAAAAACAAAAAAACTCACAAGGAGCTTGTCAATTCTGCAGGTTTTCTTCTCTGGTGCTGTTAATTTCGGCAAGAAGTGGCTGGAAAATCTCAGCCAATCTTCACTTTGTCACATAAACACATAGGAGTTGCACATGAGATGCCAGTAACACCAAAAACACAAATAATACAATTGCTATTAGTGATACGTAATAGTAATGTAAAATAAAAGGCCCTGGTAAATCTAAATGGTGCCTTGTTTACATGGTTTAGATCACACTAATACTTAATAAACTAAAGTGGGTAGTGCCAAGAGGTAATTCTCCTGCTTCTATTTAAATATTAATCTGAAGATTTTAATTAACAACCAAATGCTGATAATGGATGATGGTAGTTTAATTGTTTAACAGTTGCACACCATGCTGTTGATGATATTCACCACTTATAAAATAGACTTGGCCATATCCTAAATTATGTTCCATTCATTCATAACATAATAACCATGTGGCCAAATTACATCATTTGTTGTCTGTAACAATTCCCAAGTCCTTTTCGTGTTATCTCTAATTCGCTTCCATTAATAGTAAATGCTGCTATTGCATTCTTTAAGCCGAAGTGCGTAACTTTGCATTTTTCAACATGAAATTTCATCTGCATTTGAGTGCCCAGTCCCCCAGTCTATCTAAATCCCTCTGCAGCAAAGTAATATCTTGCTCACATTGTATTACATTACAGAGTTTTGTGTCATCTGCAAACACTGAAACATGACTTTCAATGCTTTTTTCAAGATCATTTATAAACATGTTAAATAGGAGGGGTCCCAAAACAGAGCCCTGAGGGACACCACTTGCCACCTCTGTCTAGCTTGAAAATTTACCATTAATGACAACTCTTTGTACTCTATTTTTAAGCCAATGTTCTACCCAAGAACAAGCATTTTCATCTAGACTGATTTCCTTGAGTTTGAACACTAATCTATTGTGTGGAACTGTATCAAATGCCTTGGCAAAATCCAAATAGATCACATCCACGGCAACACCCTGATCTATACTTCTACTTACTTCTTCGTAGAACGCAATCAAGTTAGTTTGACATGACCTGTGCTTCATAAAACCATGCTGATTTTTGCTGATAACCATGTTCTTCTCAAGGAATTCTTGAATATTATCCCTTAATAACATTTTATATACTTTTTCAGCCACAGAAGTTAAGCTCACAAGTCTATAATTTCCAAGCAAGGATTTTGAACCCTTTTTGAATATAGGAACCAATCCTATATACTCCAATCCTCTGGAACACTGAAATAAAAGAATCTTGAAAGATTAAAAACAAAGGTTCACTTATTTCTACACTTAGTTCCTTAAGTACTCGTGGATGAATACCGTCCGGCCCTGGAGCTTTGTTTATATTAACTTTCTTTAGTTGATGCAGCACCTTGTCTTGAGTTAACCAATTACCATTTTTCTGCAAGTTTTTAGACGCAATCATTTATACATCTATTGTCATGGGTTCTTCCTTAATATATACGTAGGAGAAATGGTTAAAATTTCTGCTCTTTCCTGGTCTTCATTAATTAAAACCCCCATTCCAGTTTTTAGTGTACCTACACTTTCATTTTTTTTTTTTAGAATTTATGTACTTAAAGAATGCTTTGTGTTTGTTTTGTTCTCTTTGGCTATCATTTTTTCATTTTGAAGTTTAGCGACTCTAATCGCTTTTTTTCACGCATTATTGGCTTCCTTATATCTTTTATAGGATGCACCTGGTTTGTCCAATTTAAATGCCCTTTTCTTATTTTTAATCTCTTGCTTTACTTCTCTGCTAAGCCACATTGGTTTCAATTTGTTTCTTTTATATTTATTTGTTTTGAGTTTATTTGAAAGGACACTATATTGTGATCACTATTTCCCAAGTGCTCACCTACTTGAATGTTGGTAAAAATATCATCGTTGTTTGTTAGAACCAGGTCCAGACAAGCATCCTTTATAGTTGGTGCTTGTACAAGTTGTGACATGAAGGTGCCATTTAACAAGTTGAAAAACCTAATTCCCTTTGCTGAGCTTCTAGTCCCTCTGTCCCAATTTATGTTCGGGTAATTAAAATCTCCAATAATTAAAGTGTTTCCCAGATTTGCAGCTTTCTCAATTTCCTCAAACAGCTGTTGTTCCTCGTCAATATTAACATTAGGTGGTTTATAACACATCCCAACCAATAGTTGATTTCCCTTATTTTGCCCCAAGCAGATATTTACCCATAAAGCTTCCACATTTTCCTCATCACATTCCACTTGCTTAAGATTTGGCTTTAGCTCATGGTTGACATACAAACATACCCCACCACCTTTCCTGTGTTTTCTGTCATTCCTAAATAGTGTGTACCCATTTAAGTTAACTGCCCAGTAATGTGTCTCATCCCACCATGTTTCAGTTATGCCTATTATGTCATATTGTTTAGTGTATGCTATTGCCTCTAGTTCCCCCATGTTGTTATTTAGTCTCTTTGCATACATTTCATATCATGAGTCACTTCCCACTCCCCCCATATACAGAGCTAAAGCCCATCTCCTTTCTGCCCTATCTCAATTTTGGAGATTGCTATGACCCTCCCCCCTACTACTAGTTTAAAATCTCCTCCAACCTTCTAGCCATCCTATCCCCCAGCACTGCATACCCTCTCCCGTTTAGGTGCAACCCGTCACTGCTGTAAAGGCGCAAAGCAGGCCCAGTGCTCTAAAAACCCCCAAAACCCTTCTTCCTGCACCAAGACTTCAGCCACGCATTGACCTCTCTAATCTCCCGCTGCCTTTTCACTGTAGTGCGTGGCACAGGTAATATCTTAGAGAATACCACCATGGAGGTCCTTTTCTTAAGTTTGCTACCTAATTTCCTGAAATCATTCTTTAGGACCTTCCATCTTCCTCTTACATTGTCATTGGCACCAAAATGGACCATGGCCGCTGGGTCCCAGCCCCAATAATCCATCCACTCTGTCAGCAACATGCCAGACCCGATCACCTAGGAGACAGCAAACTGTCCGGTTGAGCCGATCAGAGTGGTAGATTGCCCTGTCTACTTTCCTAATGATAGTCCCCTACCACCACAACCTGTCTAGCCTTCCTTACATTTTCATCCCCACCCATACAAGAGGGGCTGTTCCTATGGCTGTTAGAAGTAACCGATTCCTCTAATACAGCTTTTTTTTTTTTTCATACCTCCAAGTGTCAGAAAGGAAGGAAGCGTATATCTTTCAGATGAATCAAGTTAAATGTAACATTCAGTGAGGGTGTAACACAAGCATGTGAAACTCGCGGCTCACAATTAACATCTTTATGGCCCGGTGAGCTGCGAGTACATGCTAAGTGTTAAAGCAGAGTAGGCAGGAGCTCAGTCTAACTGCTCCTCACTCCTCAGTTGTGCGCGCCGTCTGTAGTGATGCCAGAATATGACGTCATATTCTGGCACCTGGCATCACTACAGACGTCGTGCGAGGGAGCAGTGAGGAGCAGAAAGGAGATCTCCAGATACAAGATGCCCACTGGACCCCAGAGAATGATGTGAGTGTGTGCAAGAATGTGTAAGTGTGTGGACTTTGTTTGGGCATTTGAGGGAGTGCTGTGGAGTATTGGCACCTAGTTATATGTATTTCAGCATATGATCTCTCCATATGGTGGTGGTGTTATAGTAAGTGTGTGTCTGTCTGTGTATGTCTGTCTGTGTGTCGGTGAATGTGTGTCTGTTGGTGAGTGTCGCGATGGCCGCGGCTGGACAGTGGAGTACCTGGAGGTGCACGGAGGCATGCAACGTCACATTGCAATGTGACGTCAACGTGCTCCACCTTCACAGGGTTTCAAGAAGTAGCGTGAGGATCCGCTTTGGCACAGGATGGACTCAGGAGTTGCATACTGGCAGGAGCAATGTGAGTGGAGTCTGCTTGTTGGCTAGAGGGGGTGTGCTGGGATTTAATAGAGGGGGGGACTGGTATTTAGTAGAAGGGGATGCTGTTTATTTATGTATTTTTTTATACTGTACTTTTAAAAATAAACCTAGGTTTCTATGAAAATGTAAGTGTTTTTTTTTTTTGTGGCCCACATAAACTTAAACCTTGTTTATTTGGCCCGTGCTAGACTTTGAGTTTTACATGCTTGGTGTAACAGCTGAAACCAGTTTATGGGAAATGTGAGATTAAAAAATGTAAAAAAATGAACATGGTTATTCACTAACGTAAGAATTCAAAGTGAATTTCACATTTAAGCTAAAAATAGCTGAACTGGAACAATGCTGTAAATGAGCTTTGCTTTCAGTTTGGCTACTTTGGTCCTAAGTTTGAAATTCACTTTGACATATTTTACTACATTACAGATAGATGAGGTAGATAGACATGGTGGATGTCCATTTACGAACACTAGGGATCCTTAGAGCGCTTTGGCTTGCTGAAATACTGTGAAGAGTGGATCCTCTTGTTCTTCATTTTAGAAAAGGTGCAGATATCAAAAGAATTTGGCACTTTTATAAATCACATGGCCGGTATAGCCGGCTTATGCAGTGCCTGGGCGGTCCCCCTAATGCCTGCAAAAAAGTTTATAAAGTTATTTAAAGTTAATAAAAGTTTAATAAAGTGCATAAAAGTATTTGGATTGTGTGTGTGTGTATGTGTGTGTGTGTGTGTGTGTGTGTATATATATATATATATATATATATATATATATATATATATTATAATATAATTTTTCACGTGTCCCGCACTCACTGCTCCCGGTCCTGTAAACGCCTGGGTGTCAACTCCGACCTTTAGAATATATGAAACCTTGTTGAAGTGCACTCACAGGACTCGTGCTTGTTTATTGAAGCATCAAATATTACAAAAAAGTGTCGACGTTTCAGGACTATCTGGACTTTTTTTTTCAAGATATATATATATTAATTATGATCTAAGTACTATTATATACACATTCACATACATCATTAATAAAAGTGTATTTTTTAGTATTAATATATATCTTTGCCATCCTGAGGAAGGCTCCTGATGTGAGCAGAAACGTTGATGTATATTTTTTAGTTTTACATTATATGAATTAAAAGTTATATTTTATTCATTTAAATCAAGACCCTGGAGTGCATTCTATTTTTTGGATATCTATATATAATTAAAATATATATATATAACTTTTTAAACATATTTTATTCATATTAAATTATGTTTAATATACAAATATTTGATGTGACATGAAAGCCCTGTTTCTCCTAAACAAAATGATATATGATAAGTGTGGGTGCACATAATATGAAAGAGGTGAATTACGCCAGAAGAGACATAGTGCAAATTCCCAGATTTTACTAGTAACATGACGTAAAGTCATGATTTTATTAAAGACACGGAGGCAAGTATTATGCATAACTCTTTCTTTATTTCCTCAGCAGCAAAGAAAGAGAAATATAAATATTATAAAAACTGAAGAAAAAACTGTATAGGCACAACAGGTAGCCAATCACAGGATATAGGAAGTAGCTATATAAGTCTTGTGTCTCCCACAATCCCCCTCTTTCTTGCGAACCGAAGACCAGGTAAGATGAACGATGTCCCACTTGGTCGAAACAGGGTAACGGGAAACGATGCGACAATTTCAAGCTAAAAAAGATAGAGAAATATGGTAATTTCTTAATTCAGAACTGCAAACTTACCAAACATAGTCTTGGGGAGACACAGGTAAAACAGAGTCCTGAAATATAAAACATCAGAATTAGTACACAACATAAAGGTACAACAACCTGTACAAAAGATGCAAATCAAACTGATAGAATACAGACCAAACTGGAAAAACATACCTGTAGAGCCACCAAGCATCTCTTATCCCAACTCCACTCCGGGAGGGTGGGAGGGAATAATACTCGCCTCCGTGTCTTTAATAAAATCATGACTTTACGTCATGTTACTAGTAAAATCTGGGAATTTTATTAAAGACACGGAGGCTCATATTATGCAAGTTCAAAGCTGCGCCACCACACGAGATGCGATGTGCTCAATTGGTCTGAAGTAGAAGGCTCGGAAGGTCGATTCCCGAGACCAATCCGCCGCTCGCATAATGTCCTCTAGGTGACATCCGACTGAAGAGGCTTTCGAGGCCATCGCGCCCCTTACAGAATGAGGCGTAAATACTGAGGTGTCTATACCCGCCGAGGATAGCAGCCAGCGCACCCAACGTGCTAGAGTAGGAGTCGAAACCGGCCGGTGAGGTGATTTAAAGGATATGAACAGATCGTGCAGGTCTGTTATGCGAAGGGGACGTGTAACATCCAGATAGTCCTTGATGCAATCCACCGGGCAGAGCGCTGGACAGTCTGAAAACCTAGGGTATGTAAGTGACTTAGATGCAGACTTGGTCCTCCTGGAAATGTCAAAGGTGACGCCTTCTGGGGTGAATGCAACGGCGTCCCAGTCCAGGGCCCGAACGTCAGAGACTCTTCTGCAAGAAATCAGGCACAGTAACATAACCAATTTGGCAGACAATTGCTTGAGAGTCAGCTCCAGGTTGGGGTACCATGACGATAGGAACTGTAGCATCACGTTGACGTCCCAAAAGGCAGCAAAACGAGGTCGAGGAGGACGGGCAAGGCGAATACCTTTGAGAAGTCGACAGACAAAAGGATGCTTGCCGACCGGAGAACCGTCTAGACCTTCGTGACCGGCTGAGATAGCTGAGCGGAAAAGGTTGATCGTGCGGTATGCCTTGCCCGAATCAAATAGGAACGTGAGGAACTCCAGAATCAAAGGCAGAGGGGCAGGTACGGGATCCATTGCCCGTTCCATGCACCAACCAGACCGTGATGTTGCAACACCAGGTCGTGAGAGTTCCCATCCGGATCCAGAAGGAGGTCTTGGAATACCGGAAGCAAACAAGGGTAGTCTATGGACAGTTCCATCAGCCGAGGGAACCATGGGCGAGACCTCCATAGAGGGGTGATCAAAGCCATCCGACAATCGTGACGGACCAGTTTCGAGATCGTGCGTGCGATCATGTTGAATGGGGGAAAGGCGTACATCAGACCCGGTGGCCATTCTTGGAGGAAGGCATCTGTCGCTATTGCAGCCGGGTCCGGCCTCCAACTGTAGAACCTCGGTAGCTGAGTGTTCAGGCATGACGCGAATAGGTCCAACTGGAACCGGCCCCACAACCTGTTCAGGCACTGGAACACTGAAGCGTGTAGATGCCAGTCCCCGGAGTCCCGTAAGTGTCTGGAATTCCAATCCGCCCCCGAATTGTCCAGACCTGGGATGTGTTCCGCCGTCACCGAAACGTTGTTGTAGAGGCAGAACTGCCAAAAATCCTTTGCCAGAGTCACCAACATTTTGGATTTCGTGCCCCCTAGGTGATTTATGTAACGAACTGCTGATACGTTGTCCATCTTGAGGAGAACGCAACAATTCGCCCTCCCCGGAGCAAGGCTGCGGATCGCGAAGGCACCTGCCAGAAGTTCCAAGCAGTTGATGTGTAACGACTTCTCTGTGTCGGACCACCTGCCTCCTGTGGAGACGTTGCCACAACGAGCGCCCCAGCCGTGTAAGCTGGCATCGGACTCTATCACCACATCCGGGGCGGAACCGAAGATGGCTCTTCCGTTCCATGCCTCCATGTGCGCCAACCACCACGCTAGCTCATCCCTGGACTCCTCGTCTAGCGTTATCCGAGATTCGTATGAATGACCGGAGCGAAGTCGTGATCCCTTGAGCCGTTGGAGTGCTCGGTAATGCAGGGGGCCTGGGAAGATTGCTTGAATAGAGGCCGCGAGAAGGCCGATAATTCTCGCCAGTTGTCTGACCGACAAGTCTGGAACACGGAGGGCCCTCCGAATTTCCTTCTGGATGGCTTTCACCTTGGCATCCGGGAGGAACAGAAACTGTCAGATGGAATCCACTTGAAAACCCAGAAACTCTATGGACTGAGCAGGGACCAGGACCGACTTGTTCCAATTGATCAGAAATCCCAACTTCTGCAGAAGGTCGGTTGTCCATCCCAGGTGTGTGAGGAGATCCTCTCGTGACTGGGATAAAATCAAGATATCGTCCAGGTAGATAATGAGGCGAACCCCCCGGGTTCGGAGGAATGTCACCACGGGCTTCATGAGCTCGGTGAAGCACCAAGGGGCCGAGGAGAGACCAAAAGGCAGGCAGGTGAAGCGCCAACGACGCCCATGCCAGGTGAAGTGGAGATAATCCCGGAACTCCAAAGCGATGGGGACCGTAAAGTAGACGTCCTTCAGGTCCAGCTTGGCCAACCAGTCCGATTGACGTAGGAGGTCTCTGAGGCAGTGTATACCTTCCATCTGGAAGTGTTGGTAGCGTAGAAAAGCGTTGAGTGGGCGAAGATTTATGACTGGGCGAACTCCGCCCCCTTTCTTGGGCACCAGGAATAAATTGCTCGTAAAGCCTGGGGCGGCGAACGGCAACTCCTCTATAGCGCCCTTGGACAGCATCTCCACCACTTCCGTGGAAATCATCTCGTCCTGCTCCGGAGGGAGGGACAGTTCTCTGGGGGAAAGAAACTGGACAGGCATGGAAACAAACTCCAGACGAAAACCCTTTACACATTGTAAAACCCAAGCATCTGAGGTGATCTTTGCCCATTCTTGACAAAATAAGGCCAGTCTCCCCGCCACCTGAACTTGAGCGTGAGGGAAAGAAAGGGTACTCACCGTAAGGACATCTGCCGGGGGTACCACCGCGGGGGTATCTGGAGCCCCAGGCCCGACCTCTTGCCGGGAAGAAGGGAGGGGCCCTCTGTTCCTGAAATCCTCTCGAGGGAAAGAAGGAACCTCTGGTTGCGCGGAATGCGCCTCGGAAACCACGGCCGGGTGGACGGTTCCTGCTACGCCCGGCCCCTCCGAAAACCTTAGGCGCGAACACGCGCTTCATGTTCGCCTGTGCCTTGTCAATAGCCGTAAAGGTCTTGACATAAGCACCCATATCCTTAACGAAGGACGTGCCAAACAGGAGACCCTCCTCAGTTGGATCAGGCTCCGCCACAGTCATAGCGGCCAATTTAGGGTCGATCTTCAGGAGGATCGCCTTGCGTCTTTCTGTAGACATGGCCGTATTGGCGTTCCCCAGTAAGCAAATAGCTCTTTGGACCCAACCAATGGCCACATCCACGTCCAGGACGGAGTCCCCGGTCCTGGCAGCATCCAAAAGCTCGTAAAGCTTGGAAAGGGGGCCTAGGGTATCCAGGATCTTGTCCTGGCAGCTTTTAAGGGAGTGGTCAAGGCCCTTCTTGGGCTTCCATCCTGACTTATTCAGGAATTGAGCAATTTGCGGGTCAATGTCCGGGGTTTTGCAAGCCGCGCCCGGGAGGGACGGGCGTGGGCACTCGGCGCGCAGTTTATTGCGGCCTTCCCTAGAAAGTGGCGTGCGGATACGCTTAGCCACATATTGGGCGATATGATCTGGGGGAACCCACTCGGCGGACCGAGGATGACGTAGGTCGTCTGGGTCAAATAGGGGGTTACCCTGTGGGTCAAGGATCGAGGTGTCACCCCCCGGGGGAGCAAGTGAGGGGCCCTGGGTATTGGCGGAGGACCCGGAGGGGTTCACGCCCGTAAGGGGCAAATCCTCGCCAGAATCCTCATGATCAAAGGAGTCGTACTCCATAGCGTCGGACTCATCCTCCACACTCCGGTCGGTATCCGACCCAATATCATGGGCTCTAGCCCTTTTCCATAGTCTAGCCTTTTTAGCCCGGCCAGGGGCTCTTTTGCGCGTGGAGTGCGCGCCATCTGAGACCGCCTCAGGCGTGTCAGTCATGGCAGGTAAAACCTGCATCGAGGAGTGGGAGCCGACATGTTTGGATTTAACCTTTGCCTTCCGGGCTCCAGGCTTGGTTTGTGCAGGGGAGAGGGCAGGGGTGGCCATGGCAGGTAAAATTAGAGAATGCAGGGACTGGGAAAAATTTGAGGAGACAGCTCCCATGGCTGAGACAATAGCCTTCTGGATGGAGGAAGCCATAGTGGCCTCTAACATGGCTTGAAACTCTTGGGAGGCCATGGCACCATCAGTATTATCTAATTGGAAGTCCCCTGGGGGACCAACAGGCCCATCACCCCTATCCTGCATGGTAGTGACAGTGGGGGACAGAATAGACAGACCAATGAGAATTTAAACAGTAAAATAATAATTAATTAATTAAATGGAAAATTATATAGGGACCAATGAAACTGACTACAAACAAATCAGGCTGAATAACACCAGGGTGCTAGCTGGGAGAGAGAGGGAAGGGTTGATTAACCCACAAGAAAAACAAAAAACAAACGGTCCGGCTGGTGTCCCCAGGGAGCAGGGCTACGAGGTGGCCGGTCGCACGGCAGCACTGGGAGGAACATAAAAGACCGCCCCCAAAATGGCCGCCGCACGAGGGAGGCACACGCAGGAAGCACTCGGCGGGGGAAGGGGCTCGTGCACCCGCCCGCCGAGCCGACACGCTATCCAGAATAAGGGGGGAGGAGAGAAGCGTGTACACCGCCGCGGTCGCGAGGAGATCGCGGCCGCAGCACACAGCAGTTCGGGTCCCGTGCAGAAGCACGGGTAGGAGAGGGGAGAGAGGAGGGGGGTGGTGGGGACCGCCCGGACGGGGCAGTGACACACCCGCGGGCCCAGAGGGGAGACACCAGCCGAGGAAACAACAAAAAATCAGAACAACATCACAAACAAATTCAAATAATAATAAAACAAAAACAGCATGTAAATCATAAAAGAAACACACTGTAAGACAAGTTAAAATGGAATCACAATGCAAGCCAGAGATCAGAGAAACACTTATCTGTCTGAGGAAGCAGCATTCCGCGCAACCAGAGGTTCCTTCTTTCCCTCGAGAGGATTTCAGGAACAGAGGGCCCCTCCCTTCTTCCCGGCAAGAGGTCAGGCCTGGGGCTCCAGATACCCCCGCGGTGGTACCCCCGGCAGATGTCCTTACGGTGAGTACCCTTTCTTTCCCTCACGCTCAAGTTCAGGTGGCGGGGAGACTGGCCTTATTTTGTCAAGAATGGGCAAAGATCACCTCAGATGCTTGGGTTTTACAATGTGTAAAGGGTTTTCGTCTGGAGTTTGTTTCCATGCCTGTCCAGTTTCTTTCCCCCAGAGAACTGTCCCTCCCTCCGGAGCAGGACGAGATGATTTCCACGGAAGTGGTGGAGATGCTGTCCAAGGGCGCTATAGAGGAGTTGCCGTTCGCCGCCCCAGGCTTTACGAGCAATTTATTCCTGGTGCCCAAGAAAGGGGGCGGAGTTCGCCCAGTCATAAATCTTCGCCCACTCAACGCTTTTCTACGCTACCAACACTTCCAGATGGAAGGTATACACTGCCTCAGAGACCTCCTACGTCAATCGGACTGGTTGGCCAAGCTGGACCTGAAGGACGTCTACTTTACGGTCCCCATCGCTTTGGAGTTCCGGGATTATCTCCACTTCACCTGGCATGGGCGTCGTTGGCGCTTCACCTGCCTGCCTTTTGGTCTCTCCTCGGCCCCTTGGTGCTTCACCGAGCTCATGAAGCCCGTGGTGACATTCCTCCGAACCCGGGGGGTTCGCCTCATTATCTACCTGGACGATATCTTGATTTTATCCCAGTCACGAGAGGATCTCCTCACACACCTGGGATGGACAACCGACCTTCTGCAGAAGTTGGGATTTCTGATCAATTGGAACAAGTCGGTCCTGGTCCCTGCTCAGTCCATAGAGTTTCTGGGTTTTCAAGTGGATTCCATCTGACAGTTTCTGTTCCTCCCGGATGCCAAGGTGAAAGCCATCCAGAAGGAAATTCGGAGGGCCCTCCGTGTTCCAGACTTGTCGGTCAGACAACTGGCGAGAATTATCGGCCTTCTCGCGGCCTCTATTCAAGCAATCTTCCCAGGCCCCCTGCATTACCGAGCACTCCAACGGCTCAAGGGATCACGACTTCGCTCCGGTCATTCATACGAATCTCGGATAACGCTAGACGAGGAGTCCAGGGATGAGCTAGCGTGGTGGTTGGCGCACATGGAGGCATGGAACGGAAGAGCCATCTTCGGTTCCGCCCCGGATGTGGTGATAGAGTCCGATGCCAGCTTACACGGCTGGGGCGCTCGTTGTGGCAACGTCTCCACAGGAGGCAGGTGGTCCGACACAGAGAAGTCGTTACACATCAACTGCTTGGAACTTCTGGCAGGTGCCTTCGCGATCCGCAGCCTTGCTCCGGGGAGGGCGAATTGTTGCGTTCTCCTCAAGATGGACAACGTATCAGCAGTTCGTTACATAAATCACCTAGGGGGCACGAAATCCAAAATGTTGGCAACTCTGGCAAAGGATTTTTGGCAGTTCTGCCTCTACAACAACGTTTCGGTGACGGCGGAACACATCCCAGGTCTGGACAATTCAGGGGCGGATTGGAATTCCAGACACTTACGGGACTCCGGGGACTGGCATCTACACGCTTCAGTGTTCCAGTGCCTGAACAGGTTGTGGGGCCGGTTCCAGTTGGACCTATTCGCGTCATGCCTGAACACTCAGCTACCGAGGTTCTACAGTTGGAGGCCGGACCCGGCTAAAATAGCGACAGATGCCTTCCTCCAAGAATGGCCACCAGGTCTGATGTACGCCTTTCCCCCATTCAACATGATCGCACGCACGATCTCGAAACTGGTCCGCCACGATTGTCGGATGGCTTTGATCACCCCTCTATGGAGGTCTCGCCCATGGTTCCCTCGGCTGATGGAACTGTCCATAGACTACCCTTGTTTGCTTCCGGTATTCCAAGACCTCCTTCTGGATCCGGATGGGAACTCTCACGACCTGGTGTTGCAACATCACGGTCTGGTTGGTGCATGGAACGGGCAATGGATCCCGTACCTGCCCCTCTGCCTTTGATTCTGGAGTTCCTCACGTTCCTATTTGATTCGGGCAAGGCATACCGCACGATCAACCTTTTCCGCTCAGCTATCTCAGCCGGTCACGAAGGTCTAGACGGTTCTCCGGTCGGCAAGCATCCTTTTGTCTGTCGACTTCTCAAAGGTATTCGCCTTGCCCGTCCTCCTCGACCTCGTTTTGCTGCCTTTTGGGACGTCAACGTGATGCTACAGTTCCTATCGTCATGGTACCCCAACCTGGAGCTGACTCTCAAGCAATTGTCTGCCAAATTGGTTATGTTACTGTGCCTGATTTCTTGCAGAAGAGTCTCTGACGTTCGGGCCCTGGACTGGGACGCCGTTGCATTCACCCCAGAAGGCGTCACCTTTGACATTTCCAGGAGGACCAAGTCTGCGTCTAAGTCACTTACATACCCTAGGTTTTCAGACTGTCCAGCGCTCTGCCCGGTGGATTGCATCAAGGACTATCTGGATGTTACACGTCCCCTTCGCATAACAGACCTGCACGATCTGTTCATATCCTTTAAATCACCTCACCGGCCGGTTTCGACTCCTACTCTAGCACGTTGGGTGCGCTGGCTGCTATCCTCGGCGGGTATAGACACCTCAGTATTTACGCCTCATTCTGTAAGGGGCGCGATGGCCTCGAAAGCCTCTTCAGTCGGATGTCACCTAGAGGACATTATGCGAGCGGCGGATTGGTCTCGGGAATCGACCTTCCGAGCCTTCTACTTCAGACCAATTGAGCACATCGCATCTCGTGTGGTGGCGCAGCTTTGAACTTGCATAATATGAGCCTCCGTGTCTTTAATAAAATTCCCAGATTTTACTAGTAACATGACGTAAAGTCATGATTTTATTAAAGACACGGAGGCGAGTATTATTCCCTCCCACCCTCCCGGAGTGGAGTTGGGATAAGAGATGCTTGGTGGCTCTACAGGTATGTTTTTCCAGTTTGGTCTGTATTCTATCAGTTTGATTTGCATCTTTTGTACAGGTTGTTGTACCTTTATGTTGTGTACTAATTCTGATGTTTTATATTTCAGGACTCTGTTTTACCTGTGTCTCCCCAAGACTATGTTTGGTAAGTTTGCAGTTCTGAATTAAGAAATTACCATATTTCTCTATCTTTTTTAGCTTGAAATTGTCGCATCGTTTCCCGTTACCCTGTTTCGACCAAGTGGGACATCGTTCATCTTACCTGGTCTTCGGTTCGCAAGAAAGAGGGGGATTGTGGGAGACACAAGACTTATATAGCTACTTCCTATATCCTGTGATTGGCTACCTGTTGTGCCTATACAGTTTTTTCTTCAGCTTTGATAAAATTTATATTTCTCTTTCTTTGCTGCTGAGGAAATAAAGAAAGAGTTATGCATAATATGAGCCTCCGTGTCTTTAACCCCTTCAGGACGGGTGACGGACGAGGTCCGTCACACAGGGGAGACCCTTAACGACGGGTGACGGACCTCGTCCGTCACGCGGTAAAATTAACCCGGGATCGCTGCTATCGCGGCGATCGCGGGGTTAATGGTGCTCCCGGTATGCCTCTGCATTGGAGGCATACCGGGAGCACCCGGTCAAGCTGCCCAGCACATGTACTCGCTCTGACCACAAGTCGGAGCGAGCACATGTGCTCTGTATACTCACCTACCGGCTCCCTGCACTTCCGGGTTCTGTGTGAAGTGCAGGGAGCCGGATCAGTGCTGATCCTGCCCCCTGCTGTAAAAAAAAATAAAGTTAATTTAAAGTGTCCACCCCCCTTACCCATTTTAATAAAAAATTAACCCCTTCCCTGCCAATTGATCACTGACTACAGTGATCAATTGGCAGGGAGAACATTTTACTATGATCTGATTTTTTTTTTTAACCCCTGAGGGTTAATTCTTTTTTTTTTTAACCCTCAGGGGTTAAATTAATTAAATTAATTAATTAAATTATTTTTAAATTATATATTTAGATAGCTGGGGTAGGTGGAAGTTAGTGGGGAATTGGGGGATTTGACGTTAGGCTAACTAGGGGTTAACGTTAAAAAAAAGTTTTAAAAGAAACTTTAAAAAGTTAAAAATTAAGCTTAAAAAAATGTTTTAATAACATTTAAGTAATAAAAACAAAAAACACACTTTACCTAGTCCAAATAAAAATTAACCCCTTCCCTGCCAGTCGATCACTGCCTACAGCGATCAAATAGAGATCACAGTATTATACTGTGATCTAATTTTTTTAACCCCTGAGGATTAACTTTTATTTATTTTTTTAACCCTCAGGGGTTCAATTTATTTAATTAATTAATTTAAATATTTTATAACTATATATTTTGCTAGCTGGGGTGGGTGGGAGTTATGGGAAAATGGGGAATTTACTGTTAGTGATGCGTACTGCTAGTTAGGGGTTAACAGTAAAAAAAATAGCTTAGAAAAATGTTAAATCTGTAAAAAAGTTTTAAGAAAGTTTAGGAAAGTTTAAAAAAAATTTATAAGCAAAACAAAAGTTTAAAAACTAGTTTTTAAAAGTAAAAAAGTTATAAAAAGTAAAAAAATACATTTTAAAAACGCTCATTACCACTACACCTGGAACAAACTAGAGAAAAAATTATCCCACGCCAAGGTTCAAAATATGCCTTTTGAATTACCCCAGGGTGTATTCTTTAATAAATAGTATGTGTTTGTGGGGAAGTTTCAATAACCAACCGTCTAAACTACTCCAAATTGGAACATGGACACAGCGTAAAACTTCAAAGTTAGAAAAAAACTGAATGGCTGCGTCTCAAATGCGCCCCTTCAACATCCACATATACCTGGCAAAGGTACATACGGGGGTATTGCTGTACTCAGCCGACATAGCTGAGCAACATATGAAGTATTATACAGTCATAGCACACATAAGGTTTGCAAAATATGCTGCGCAAACTCACTTTGTATGTCAAAAAGGCAGAAAAAATGCTTATTACCACTACACTTGGTACAAGCTAGCGGAAAAATGATCCCACGCTAAGGTTCAAAATATGCCTTTTTAAATACCCTGGGATGTCTTCTTTAAGAAATGGTATGGCTTTATGGGGAATTTGGATTATATAGCCTGGTAAAATACTCTAAAATGGGACATAGGCACAGCATAAAAATTCAAAGTTTGAAAAAAACTGGAATGGCTGTGTCCCAAATGTGCCCCTCCGATGTCCACACATACCTGGCAAAGGTACATACGGGGGTATTGCTGTACTCAGCCGACATAGCTGAGCAACATATGAAGTATTATACAGTCGTAGCACACATAAGGTTTGCAAAATATACTGTGCAAACTCACTTTGTATGTCAAAAAGGCAGAAAAAACGCTTATTACCACTACATCTGGTACAAGCTAGCGGAAAAATGATCCCACGCTAAGGTTCAAACTATACCTTTTGAAACACCCTGGGGTGTCTACTTTAAGAAATGGTAGGCCTTTGTGGGGTAGTTTGAATTTAAAACCTGCGAAGATGCTTGGAAATTGCACATAGGCCCAGCGTCAAAATTCAAAGTTTGGTAAAAACGGATATGGCTTGGTCTCCTATATGGCACTGTAGCTTCACAAAATAGTGACAAAGACATTCATTGGGGGTGTATTTTTACTCAAAAGACTTAGCTGAGCATAATTTGGGAGGTTTGAACTTAGTGGCACATATGAAATATACAAAACGCCCAGCAAAAATGCAATCCGTATGTAAAAAATGCACAAAATAATTTTTTACCACATACTTTGGCATATATTGGTGAAAAAATGGGGGTATGTTAAGGCACAATATGCACCTTATGAGATACCCTGGAGTGTCTACTTTTACAAATGGTAGGCCTTTGTGGGGGTTTTTTTGAACAGTCAAACTGTTATAATACCCCAAATGGAAGCTAAGGCTCATTAAATCCGTCTCTCAAAATTCTACTGTGAATACTGTAAAGGACAGGTTCCTATATGGCACTGTAGCTTCACGAAATAGTGCCAAAGACATTCATATGGGGTGTCATTTTACTCAGAAGACTTAGCTGAGCATAATTTGGGGGTTTTGAACTTAGTGGCACATATGAAATATACAAAACGCCCAGCAAAAATGCAATCCGTATGTAAAAAATGCACAAAATTATTTTTTACCACATACTTTGGCATATATTGGTGAAAAAATGGGGGCATGTTAATGCACAATATGCACCTTATAAGATACCCTGGAGTGTCTACTTTTACAAATGGTAGGCCTTTGTGGGGGTTTTTTGAACAGTCAAACTGTTATAATACCCCAAATGGAAGCTAAGGCTCATTAAATTCATCTCTCAAAATTCTACTGTGAATACTGAAAAGGACAGGTATCCTGTATGGCACTGTAACTTCACGAAATAGTGCAAAAGACATACAATGGGGGTGTCATTTTACTCAGCAGATGTAACTGAACACAAAATAAAACTTTGTACAGGAATAGCACACACCAACTTTACAAAATATACACGAGAATTTCTCTGTTATAAGTTTGTGTGCCAAAAACCAAAAAGAACACAATTTTACTCCAATATTTAGCAGAGGTTGGCGGTAATATGGCTACGTAGAAAGTGTCAAAACAACCTTAGGTAAATAGCCCGTGATGTCTACTTTATATAAATATATACTTTTGTGTGGCAATTTTGTTTTCTTTTATGGCTATTAAGCTTACAAGACAAACATACCAAATTCTAAAATCGCTCCACATTAAAATTTTATTTTACTCCTTGTGCTTTGTGACCTGTAACTACCAAAAAAAACTTAAAATCCCAGACACATTATATATTCTGTAAATCAGAACAAATAAATAAATTTATTTTTAATTACTTTCCTTAACCTGCACTAATTATGCACACATTATTATTGCAAAAACTGTAAAAAAAAACAATATTTTTCATTTTTTTTGCATTTTTCTGTATTTTTTTTATAATAAGTAAGCATTTATATATATATATGTTATATCAAATTAAAGCCCTTTCTGTCCTTTAAAAAACAGTATATAATATGTGTCGGTGCAAATTGCAGTTGAATGCAAACAGCAAGAAAATGCAAAAATTGCTTGTGTCATTAAGCGTAAGTCAAGCTTCTGAAGCTGTGTCCTTAAGGGGTTAATAAAATTCAAGTTTTTGTTTACATTTTGTTTTGATCATAACTTGTACAATTGGCTTAGTCCTTATCGGGTTAATAATACAAATTAATGGATGTTTGAAGCTTCTATATGAAATTTATTGAATTAGTTACTGATTTAAAGTTAATAACAAAATATGTGAACTCATTTCCTACTATGCCTCCATATTAGTGTTATTAGTGTAGGAACATGATTACATCATGTGGCTAATTAAAGAGATTTAGCTTTTTCCGTTTTATAGCTGTTAAAAAGCAGTCACTTTCTTTTCATGTCTACCTACTGCTTGTTTCACTGTGTCTGATTCTGCCAGAGGCAGAATATGTCTTATCATGTGTCAGCCAGACATTGATGACTGACTCCCCCATTGGAGCAATTCTGAAAATTAGAATTTACCTAGATACGTCCCTGCCATTAAAATAATACATCTTCCCATTTGTGTTATAAACAGACTAAAATACATGTTTTCGTGTGAATTATACAACTGTCAAATTATCAAATATGCAGGATAAAGTTATGAGGAGTATGCATTTAACTCAAATAAAGACCATTGTAGGTGACCAAAGAAAGGTCACAGAAAACCAAAAGGTGTGCTGGGCTATTTTTAATGCACATTTTCTTGAGCACTAAAACTACAAAATAATAAACTACTCGGCAGCTTAACTAAGCATGCAATACTCATGTTTTTGTATGAAATGAGCCCATGCAATTTGTGTTCAAACAACGAATACACCTTCTGTACTAAAACCTATAACTTTCCATGGTCGGTGTGAGTAGATGGACTCATAGGTGCCTTATCTTAAATCGCCCAAATTTACATTGACTACATTATATATCACAAACATCCATGATGTATTCAATGTAAAATATTGCGATAAACTAACCTCACCTCCATTCCAGCACCGCCATCTTCAGAGTTCCATGGGTCCAATGGACTTCCAATCCATTCTCCATTTCTCTTCTGGTGTTCTGTGATTTGCCCTGCTTGGGGATGATTTCCCAGGCAGGGCAAACCTCCTCTGTAACGGATACACACTGGCTTTGATGCCAGCATGCTAATGTCTGAACAGAGTTTCCATAGTGTGGTTGGAATTGTTAGGAGAGCAGAAGGACTGCATGTGGGTGGTCTTTTCTGCTCTCAATTGTCAGTGAATTTTATCAGCATAGTCTATGGGAGTTACTTATTTCTCCCAATATATACATTTGCATGCAAATCTGCTAGCATAATGTAGAGAGATAATTTAATGCTATTTCAAAGAGCATAAGTAGTTTGGGGCATGACAGGTGTCCTTTAACACTGGTTTGTCATTTGGGTCCAGCTGTGCTTGTATCCCACGCCAAACCCATGCAAGATGAACCAATAGGGACAGCAAAGTTCAATTTATATAAACAACTTTTAGACAAATGTAAACATTGCCATTTAAATATCACATCTCTCTCTCTCTCTCTCTCTCTCTCTATATATATATATATATATATATATCTATATATATATATATATATATATATTGCCACTTAGTCATAAACACTGGCCAAAATTCTTGTTCAGATTTTTTTTTGCATTTTTCACACACAAATATGAACGCTAACTTGGCCAGTGTTTATGACTATGACTAAGTGGCTACTAAAAAAGCCTGGACATTCCCCATTTGTATTACCCTGGGTTGTCTACTTTTGCAAATGGTATGCAATCATGGGGGTAATTCTCATTCCTGGGCTACCATACGGTCTCAAAGGCAACATAACCAGTCTGGCAAATTTCAATATGTATGTGTAAATTGACGTGTTACATTTGACCCTGTAACCTTCCAAAACACCATAAACCCTGTACATTGGGGGCACTATTTTACATCGATGTGAAACATCGTTGAATACAAATGTGTACTTTATTGCAGTAACAGCTAACCGTATTATGACATTCACAGTTAAAATTCCATGCAGAACTAAAAAAATATAATTTCTTAAAATTCTGACTTTTTTTTATATTATATTGATATTCATTCCTGTTTCATAGCTAAATATTTGATGTTAAATGAAAGCCCTCTTTTTCCTGAATAAAATGATATGATATAAATGTGTGTGTATTTAATATGAAGGAGGTGAATTACGGTTGAACAGACATATAGCGCAAATTACAGGTTTTGGTAACAGTTTGTTTTAAACACAACTTGTACTATTGGTTCAGTCCTTAGGGGGTTAAGGGTTTGAGATTCCCAATAAGCCGGAATGCTACCACCCCGAAAGAAGGACTGTTTGAGAGCCGCTGTTCGTATGTTAAAGGACTAACACATAATTATCTCTTTCCGTTTAGTTTATGTAAAATAACTTTTAGCCAAGTTTATACATGTATAAAAAAAATATTAAAAGTTCATTTTACTGCAGTTTGGTTACATTCCATGGGAGAAAAGAAAAACAAATCTTTTTTTGTGGCACAAAATCACTGTCATACTTGCAAAATAAATATACATCTCGTTTGAATTTGTCTAATTATGGTATGCAAATATATTGTTGTTTGATTGTTTCTCTGTCAGAGCAAAGGTTTTCTGATCATGTCGGAAGGCTAGCCTAACGCAAAGTTAAATTTGTTTGTAAATTTTATGTTGTGCCCTGTCAAACACTGTCAGAGCTGCTCTGCTGCTTTGCATTTTATCAGAAAGCACAATTAATAGAGAAAGAGGAATGCAATGTACGTGACACAGCTGCAAAGAGAAAATAACAAGAAAACAAGTGACTCAACTTTACAAATGTAAATAAGGTGTATGAAGAGTGGAGTGAAGATGATGTGCACTGACAGGAAAGCGTGCATTAGTGGAGATACTGTAGCTGCTCTGTGGGTATTCTTTGTGCTATAAGGATGAGATGAAAGCATTTTGGCTTTCTCAATGTGTTGCATAATTTATTACCATTGTGCTGTTCCAGTTCGCATCCTCTTAAGTCAGTTTTGGCTTTTCCTTGTCATTCTCATCATATCATCTTCATTCAAGAAGGTTCTTGTCGAACGAAAATGTAAGTTGCAGCTACAACGTGAAGGCACACAAAGTGCAGGAGTGAGGCAATCTTGTATAAATACAGGCACTTTCCACACATATTCTTGTGGACCGAGCACTGAGGATAAACAGTATCTCCCATCTCCAGTCTGTTGTGTGCACTCTATTTAAATCTTTTTCAGATTCACTTGTTTTGTGTCTGAAATGCAGCTGCTGGGATTACATGAACTGTAGAGTGTGCAAGGACCACAGTTTGTGTATGTTCATTTCCCATGTTTTGTTCTTTGTGTTTCGTTATCATGTTGTGTTCTTGTGAGCACTTTCCCATTAGCTCTTTGGCCATGTAGTGACCTGGAGGTCTCTATTTTTTCCCTCTTTCTGTTCTGTTCAAAACTAGCAAGACCGGTCTAAAAGGAAATGTGAAATACTAGTTTGTGAGCAGAACCCATCTAAAATTGTGAGGTAACTTAGGGTTTCCACCTGCCTGGTATTTTGTCCGCACAGCCTATATTTGAGACTGTCTGTCTGGCTGGTGCTGGTATTTCAAAACTACCATCAGTGCAAAGGCCAGTATTATTCTCTGATGGGAGCGTGGTAAGTGAAATGGAGGCAGAATTTCCACTTCTGCCATGTACACACATTGCTATATACACACAATGGCACACACACTTACATAATATACAATCAATGACAAACACCTCAGACACACTCACTGTATACACAGATTAACACAACCAGTCAGACTTAGTATGCACACACACTCAGACACATTATACTCTCACTGCTATACAACCAATGACACAAAACTACACACACATGTATGCACTGACACATACACACAGTGCTATACATATATATACACACACACAGCTACACATACATAATGCTACATCTACTGTTAGACACATTGAACTTAGTTTTGTTTTTAGTGATTTAGGGAATTGTCTTTAATTTTTTTCTCTTATGCTATTCCACGTGATGTTATGTAACATCGTGTGACGTCATGTCCTGTGATGTAATGCCAGTATTTTTTTTCCAAAAAAGGTGGAAACCCTAGTGATGATAGAGCTCTTAGAAAAAAAAGTGGCCATTGCCTGTAATACACAAAGTATCTCGATCTGCTCCATATAGTTTGTATTTACAAATGTGATATGCAGCCAGTCTATATACAATTGATTATATGTTGAGATCTGAAGCAAAATATGCCCAATTTATCTTTTCATATTATTTTGCACATTACATTCATATACAGCTAAACTGCACACATTCGTTAAATATCAGCTACAATTACAAAACCATACAAAAACTGAAGAAATGTGCATTGAATCCAGAAATAACAGCACTACAGTGTCATTGGTATATTGCACTTTGCTGGCTAATAAGAAGTCAAAACTAGTATAAGAACTACATGTAAAAAGGACAGGAATAAACCTATCCAAATCGAGTGGAAAGACAGGGAATGAACTTGAAATGTTTTGGAAAACAGCTTATTTTCCATCACTCACATTAATCTCTACTGGTATAAAAAAAAAAGCCCCCATAAAAGCTCAAGATATAAAATAAACCACAAGGATACTGGATCCTAAAATGTACCAGGAAAAATGCTGTGAGAATAGATTAAAAAAAAACTAATTTAAAAAAAAAATTAATGATGACTTGTGCATCACTGTTTAGTTAACAGCCCCTTCATTTCTATTTAGAGGCAGCACTTTTCCTGCACAAGTCATTCATTTTTTTTATTTTTTTTATTTTTTTTAAATCTATTCTCACATCATATTTCCTGGTATATTTTAGGATACAATATCCTTGTGATTTATAGTATATGAACGGTTTATCTAATGTCTGGGGCCTTGCTAGTTTGCCTTATGAAAGGTCGTGCTTCTGGGGGATCTCTTATGCAAACATATCCCTTGTTAAAGGTCCAAACTACATTTAATTTCCATTGCATTAAAAAATTAATGTTTCTCAGTTAAAACTGAAAACATAGGTATGTGGAATTTGTTCCCTTACTTTCCACCTGTGTGGGCTTTTGTACACCAATACAAACCCACAACTGACTCACTTGACTTGCTCAGTTAGAGTTCCTTAAAAAGCACTGCAAACTGTTTTTGTTTTGCCTCTTTTTGGATCAACCACAAAACAATTGTAGGACAGACTGAATTTGGTGGATGCATGTCTTTTTTCAGCCTGTCTCTTCCAACTCAAGAACATAGCGCGCATCCGCCCATATCTAACGCCGGACGCGGCTAAGGTTCATGCTGTTGTTATCTCTCGCCTTGACTATTGCAATCTCCTTCTCACCGGTCTTTCATGTTCCCAGCTTGCACCGCTGCAATCTATAATGAATGCGGCTGCGAGGCTTATTTTCCTGTCCGGTCGCACCTCCCACGCCTCCACGCTCTGTCAGTCCCTGCATTGGCTTCCAGTCAGATATAGGGCCCAATTCAAAATTCTGGCGCTTGCTTACAAGTCCCTACATAATGCTGCTCCAACATACCTATCCTCCCTCATACACAAGTATGTCCCGTCGAGACCCCTGCTCTCAGCCCAAGACCTATGCCTATCCTCTGCCCAGATCCCCACCTCTGATGCTCGCCTTCAAGACTTCCCCAGGGCTGAACCTATTCTGTGGAACTCCTTCCCTCCTCAATCAGACTTTCACCCAGCCTCCACTCCTTCAAAAAATCTTTGAAAACTCACTTCTTCATTAAAGCGTATCAATTAAACTGTCAGCAGGATTCTCATCCCCCACCCCATGACTCTGTTCCTGCAACTGTCAAAAATGACCTACCAAGCACTCAATAAACCCTTCTGTAACAAACTATTTAATTCCCCTACTTTTGTGTCACTATACCCCACTCCAGGGCCGGACTGGGAATTAAAAGCAGCCCTGGAAAAAAAATATTTACCAGCCCCATAATGCGTCGCGCCAGCATAGTGTGCAGATACAGAGTTAGAACAGATAACTTAAAATTAAAAAGTACTTCAACATAAAAAGCGCACTCATAGGCTTAAAAATAAACAAAAGTGCAGATTTATTTTATGCAGACGTGCCTTTGCATGTAATCAATGTTTCAGTCCAACTACCTTGACATATTAAGGAAAGCTTGTTAATGGGACTGAAATGGTGAATGTATGTAGGGCACAACTGTAAAAAATGTTTATTTTGAAGTCCTGTGGATGTGCTCTTCACTTTAAATATGTTATTGTGCTTGAGTATTCACCTAGCAACAAGATTTGGCCAATATCTGCTCATTACATATGGTACATATTAATGAAATTTCTCTGTGTATTATGCATATATAAATGTACGTTAATATGTGTAAATATAATATATATATATATATATATATATATATGTGTGTATGTGTCAATGTCTCCCCTTTCCTTCCAAGTCTCTCATTTCCCTCTCTGCCTCTTTCTTCCCCTCCCCTTGTGTGTCTCTCTCATTTCTCCCTCTTTGTCTCTCTCTTCCCCCTCTGCCTCTTTCACCCCCTTTCCCTGTGTCTCTCCCTCCTCCCCATCTCATTGCCTCCCCCCTTTCCCTGTGTCTCTCCCTCCTCCCCATCTCTCTCCCTCCCCCCTTTCCCTGTCTCTCCCTCCAACCCATCTCTCCCCCCTTT
>OW240916.1:241695625-241737731 GCA_933207985.1 Pelobates cultripes
CCCCACCCGCCGCCCAGGGGTGGGGGCAGTAGGTCATTTGGTCTCCCCCCTTATTTTATTTTAGGGCCCCCACCCGTCGTTTAGGGGTGGGGGCCAATAGTTTTTTTTACAGTGAGCAGCCACAGGCTGCTCACTGTTTACCAGACATGCCCCTACTCGCAGTATAGCGAGTAGGGGCATATTACTTACTAATACTAAGTAATTTTTCCTTGGTATTAGTAAAGTTGGCTGAAAGACCAATTTAGGTCTTTCAGCCTTTTAGTAGATAGCTCCCTGATACCGTGGGAATTAGGGAGTTATCTACTAAGTGGCTGCAAGATGCAGCCGTGGCAATGAATAGGATCAGAGTTTCATTCATTCGAATGAAATTCTGATCCAAATAAAATGCCGAATTGCGTTAAAAAAAAACAAACGAACAGACTGTTGTCATTCAGTTAGAACGCAATTCGGCAGTTTTGTGTAAAATGACAGGAAGCATTGTGGGAACACTGAGGAAAGCTAGGGATCATGGGAAAATTGCTCTGACCAGCGGAAATGAAGCACACTTTGCTCCTCCGCTGGTCAGAGCTGGTCAAGCGGAGGAATCCCCCATAAGGCAAAGAGTCCGTACTTTGTCTTATGATTTTAAAGAAAACTAAAGAAGACAGGAAGAAAAGAATAACAGATCCTGAGAGAGGGGGAGAAGAGGAAGAGATTGAGGAAAGTTAAGTTCGGCATGACAGTGCCGCTTTTATTAGCTGAATACCTTTACATACTGGTCACTAGAGTAATATGCCAGTTTGGCAGTAATTGCACTAAAGGCAGTCATTACCAGTCATATTGATAGAAACAGAGCAACCTCTAAAATAATATATATATATAAATATATATACATATATATATATATACACACACACACACACACACACACATACATATACGGTATATCGCACAATTACTACAGATTTGCAATTTTCAATCATTCTTATGAAGATTATATTATCCTGGGATTTTAATGGTGGAAAGTTGAATGTCTAACAGGAGACAAACTAAAAGCACACATGGAAATTGATGTTTATTGTAAATTTTTTAGTAAAATGTGTATATGTCTCTTTCAGTGTCTTTGAAATAACTTTATTTTCCCTAGCCTTAATGAGATCCAAATACCAAGTGTATGGAATTTATAATAATAATGAGTGCCAGCTTTGCAACAAAACAAAAAAAGAATACTTTTACATTTTTATATTTGTTTTAGAATAAAATCGGATTTGGCACTCATAAGTGAAACTATTTTCCAACTACCTAAGTAATTCAGCTTGGTGCATGGGACCTTCAGATGCAGTGCCAAGAATTAAATGAGCTTTGCACTCAGTATTAAAACATACAAGCAGTTCTATGTTGGAAAACTGGAATTCGTTCAGGAACCATCTAGCAATGTACGATCGTTTTATTTATTTTGGAAAGTTTAACAAAGCGTAGAGCTAGCCTTTATGATCTGTTGGATATTTCATAAATATTGCGCACTTTTACTTCACACACAAAAATAATTTGAACTCCGCAACAACCACTAAGTACATTTCCATATTTAATAGGACCAAAATTAATTAAATATGAAGAATATAAGAATTGTCTACAGAGTGCATGCTTACCTTTCTTCACCAAACCGTCGACCGATCAAGACTTTGCACTTGTCTTCAGGGAGGCAAGCTGCTAAAAGGGGTACTGTTCGTAAGACCCTGCTCTCCTAAAAAGCATAAAATAAAATAAAAGGTATAAATGAATTGTTACACAGAAAAAATAAAAATGGTGAATATAAAAAGTTAACATATACAGATAGTCTTTGATTTCACACAAACAGCAAGATACACTATGATTATATTACAACATGGAGGCTAGTATTAGGCTGTAGGGCTTTTATGATTCTGTCTCCATGTCATATATGAGATACTCTCAGTTATTTGTTGTGGGCACAAAGAGGACCGCACTGGGACTACCCCTGAATTATGATGCATGGAGGAAGTCGGGAAGGTTATGGCTGCTCGGAATACACCCTGGGATCCCCCCTGGCCTTAACAGATGACTCTCTCTCAACGCTTTAATGTGCTATCCCTAAAAACCATGGACTTAACACTTCACAGAAACACAGACTTGCCTTTCACCAATTACGTAATTCACACATCTTCATTGCAAGTATTCAGGAGACCAACTTCTCGGTAGTTAACCCCCTAAAGTTTTCTTCATTCAGATACCCACAGGCTGTCCATGCGTTAGCGCCCAATAAGACTAGAGGAGTGGGTATCCTCTTCCACTCGGACTAGACCTTTAACTATGAGAAAGAATATAAAAGTGTTGATGGCAGACTCCTCATTCTGGTGGGAGCCCTCAATGATATTTTGATGACTGTTGCCAACTTAGATGCCCCTAACGCCAACCAATACGACTTTATTAGGAAAGTTTTGAATTAACTGAACAAAATTAAGCAGGGACAGATGCTGGTTTGTGGCGATTTTAACTGTGTGCTAGACCCTGATTTAACAGATCTGGAAAAGCTGGCTCTCACCCCCAGTCCCTACCTCTCAGTCAAAATTGATGACTCTAGTACACTCTCATGGGTTACATGACACATGGTGTTCACCCAGCCACAAGAGATTACACTTTCTACTCTAATGTCCACGACTAATATTCACGTATTGATATGTTCCTGGTGGACGTAAATACACTAGACACGCTAGACTAAGTTATCGCCCCATTGACTTGGTCAGATCACGCGCCGCTCCTCTCTAGATTCCCTACACTTCACCCAATTAGAGGTAGAGGCGCATGGCGCCTCAACGAGTCGCTTATAAACAATAAAGAGCACGCAGCAGAGATAAGGAGGGCACTTACCACTTTCTGCATGGAAAACCAATATCTCGATACAACCCCACCTACAACTTGGCTCGCCCATAAAGCAGTCATGCATGGCCTACTGATCAAACAAGGTGCCCTAAAATGATAGTTGACGAGTTTGTAGCATTTTATGAGTCGCTGTATAATCTTTCCTCAGATCCCACCCAGCTTCTGCCAACACAGCTGAAATACATGCCTTACTTGACGAGGTGTGCCTCCCCCAGCTCTCTGGCGCCCAGGTTGAGGAACTGGACTGACCCATTACTGTAGAAGAGATCTACACGGCTTTAAAAGTCACTTCTAAGCACAAAGCCCCAGGCCCAGACTGCTTCTC
This sequence comes from Pelobates cultripes, assembly GCA_933207985.1. Taxonomy (NCBI): domain Eukaryota; kingdom Metazoa; phylum Chordata; class Amphibia; order Anura; family Pelobatidae; genus Pelobates; species Pelobates cultripes. The sequence continues at coordinate 241,698,828 of OW240916.1, forward strand.
TACCCATTACTATTTAACATTTCAGGAACAACTACTCCCACACTTGACAGCGCTATTCAATTCTATTCTAGAGACAGGTAGTATACCACACGAAATGCTAGAAACCACTATAGTTTCTATCCCCAAACCAGGCAAACCGACTGTATCATGTACCAACCACCGCCCGATATCTTTATTAAATGCAGACACAAAGCTGTTCACTAAGTTTCTGGCAAACAGGATACGTCCCTTACTTCTTGAGATCATTTCCCCAGAACAGGCAGGTTTTGTCCCGGGCTGCCAGATGGAAGATAAAACCAGACGAGGTCTAGACATATTAGAACTCATGACAGTTGATAGAACCCAAGGCCTAGCACTCGCCTTGGACACAGAGAAGGCCTTTAAACTGACTCCACTGGGGCTACATGAATGAAATCCTAGATTTAACTTTAATTTCCTGCCCAAACATCAACGCAGCCTCCTATCCCTGTACTCTTCCCCAACAGCTACAGCAATGAACTCTGGCTTTGTCTCTCGACACTTTGCCCTTACCAATAGCACTCGGCAACGTTGCCCCCTTTTCACCACTTATTGTTATCAAGCCACTAGAGGCCTTGATCAACAAAATCAAATCAGACTGGACCATAGTTGGAGTGCCATCCCCAATAGGCCCCCAAAAAAGAGCTCTGTTCGCGGACTATGTCCTTTTGTTCCTAACAAAGCCAAAAGATTCCCTCCCACCCTTCCTAAACCTTCTACACACCTATGGGCAGGTGTCCTACCAGAAGAACAACGCCGCTAAAACACAAGCACTGTCAATTAACTTACCACACACCCACCTCACAGAGCTACAGGCACTCTACCCACGCTTACTTACCTAGGGACGCAGCTCTTATCCCCTTAAAAACATATTTAAAAAACACATGGGAAACAGGGACGAAGAAACTGAGGCAATGTTAGAGAGCTGAAAAAAAAAAACTCTTCTTGGCTGGGAGGCATAAATGCAACAAAAATGATCGTCCTTCCGCAGATCCTCTTCCCTTTCAGAGCCTTGCCAATTGAGATCCCCCAAACAATCTTAATGCAGTTTCAACGTATGTTGAACGCACAAATATGGAAGAGGAAACGACAGAGGGTCTCTCTGGCAAGCATAAGCTTACGTATGGGAGGTGGGGGAGTGGGAGTACCATATATCTCCAAATATTACTTATCCACTCCCCTCCCCCGCCCCTCTGTCCCTCCTCTTATTTCTCTAAATGTGACTTTTCTTGAATAACTGCATTGACAGCGATCAACTCTTCTTTTCTATACCCTCCTCTCTCTCTTTGTGCATTTTTTTTTCCTCTTCAGGTTCCTTTTTGATACATGCTATGGCTGTCATAAGGAGCCTTGTCTTAAAGGACCACTATAGTACCAGGAACACATACTAGTTTTCCTGGCACTATAGTGCCCTGAGGGTGCCCCCACCCTCAGGGTCCCCCTCCCGCCCGGCTCTGGAAAGGGGAAAAGGGGTTAAACTTACCTTTTCCAGCACTGGGCGGAGAGCTCTCTGCCTCCTCTCCTCCGTTACGCCCCGCCGGCTGAATGCGCACGCGCGGCAAGAGCTGCGCGCGCATTCAGCCGGTCTCATAGGAAAGCATTTACAATGCTTTCCTATGGACGCTGGTGTGCTCTCACTGTGAAAATCACAGTGAGAAGCACGCAAGCGCCTCTAGCGGCTGTCAATGAGACAGCCACTAGAGGGAATAGGGGGAAGGCTTAACCCATTCATAATCAGTTTATTAAAAAATGGGTTAACCCTAGCTGGACCAGGCACCCAGACCACTTCATTAAGCTGAAGTGGTCTGGGTGCCTAGAGTGGTCCTTTAATTGTCTTTACATTCTTTTTGTTATTTTAGTAAAATACCTGACTGGGCTGATGCAAATGTGCCTTATGAGTCTAAATAGTGAGCCTTATCCGATTGGTAAATAGTGAGCCTTACCAGTAACCAATCAGAGAACTCTTGTTGATTGGCTTAAAGACCACTATAGTGCCAAGAAAATATACTTGTTTTCCTGGCACTATAGTGCCCTGAGGGTGCCCCCACCCTCAGGGTCCCCCTCCCGCCGGGCTCTGGAGAGAAGAAGGGGTTAAAATCTTACCATTCTCCAGCGCCGGGCGGGGAGCTTTCCTCCTCCTCTCCTCCTTCCTAGCTACATCATTGGCTGAATGCGCATGCACGGTATTCAGCCAGTTTATAGGAAAGCATTTACAATGCTTTCCTATGGACGCTGGCGTCTTCTCACTGTGATTTTCACAGTGAGAAGCACGCAAGCGCCTCTAGCGTAAGTTCGACGGGCTTTATGAATTTTAAATTGGCCTTTTTTGGGGCTGAAAAAATAAGGTTTTAGAAAAAAAGTTTTTTTTATTTACAAGTATTTAGTTTTTTTGTCCCCCACTCACTATTTTTAGGGTGAGGGGGGTAAGTAGGGCTTTTGTTTATTATTTTTTTGGGGTAGGGGCCTTTTTTCATTTAGCCCCCACCCATTGCCCATGGGAGGGGGGACAACAATAGGTCCCTCCCTTATTGTCTTTTAGGGCCCCCATCCGCTGCTCATGGGTGGGGGCCGGGACAATGACAATAGGTCCTTCCCTTTTTGCCTTTTAGGGCCCCCACCAATCAAATCAGACTGGACCATAGTTGGAGTGCCATCCCCAATAGGCCCCCAAAAAATAGCTCTGTTCGCGGACTATGTCCTTTTGTTCCTAACAAAGCCAAAAGATTCCCTCCCACCCTTCCTAAACCTTCTACACACCTATGGGCAGGTGTCCTACCAGAAGAACAACGCTGCTAAAACACAAGCTCATGGGTGGGGGCTGGGGAGACGACAATAGGTCCCTCCCTTTTTGTCTTTTAGGACCTGCAACCGCTGCTCATGGGTGGGGGCCAAGGGGGACCCTATGTCCCTCATTTAATTAAAAAGCTTTTACTCACAGGGCACGGGTTGGGGCTCATGGGGGACACTATGTTAATAGATGCCCCACCATAAGGCCATTTATTGAAAGGGGGGGGGTCTTTTTTTTTTTACAACAGCGAGCAGCCACAGGCTGTGAGTAGGGGCAGATTAATTACTAATGCTAATTAATCTTTACTTAGTATTAGTAAAGTTCACTAAAGAAAACAATTTAGGCCTTTCAGCCTTTTGGTAGATAGCTCCCTAATACCATGGCAATTAGGGAGCTATCTAGTAAGCAGCTGCAAGATGCAGCCACAGCAAGGATCAGAATTTCATTCATTCAAATGAAATTTCAAACCGAACTAAAAGTACAGAATGTCGTCCTAACATGAATGAACAAACTGTTCTCATTCTGTTAGGATGAAATTTGGTAGTTTCGCCAGCGTCCTGTCTAAATGACAGGACGTTCAGGAATAGTGATAGCAGGCATCGCAACATCACGGAGGAAAGGGTGAGTATTGTGGGCAAATTTCTCTGACCCACAGGAAGTGGGTCATCACGGGTGAGGTGTAGGAAAAATACATAAGACAAAGTAGTCCCTACTTTGTCTTATGATTGAAAGAAAACTAGATCAGTTAGGAAAAAAAGAAAAACAGATCCCGAGAGAGGGAGGAAAGAGGAATCGATTGGAGAAAGGTAAGTTCGGTATGACAGTGTCGCGTTAAGTTACAATGTATCATTTGAAATCCCACTGTCTATTTGTAGTCTACACATTTATTATACTCTCTGAATAATACTCACACCACAATTGTATATATAAGCGCATCCTAGTCTATTTACCCATGAAACAAAATATAAAATGCTTGATGATTCCTGAATTCCTGATGAAAACAAAAGCAGGTGCTGAGACTCCACTGGTACCACAGGCATTAAACACTTTGCATACAAATGACTTGCTACTGCCTGCATTTTTAATCAGACCAAAAAATGTGCTGCAATTTACTGGCAATTTCAGCTTTACTTTATAGGTAATTGGAGACTTGCTTCGTACATAGCACATGCTGTACACGGATACATTTCCTTGTTAGACTGTATTACTGAGATACAAGCAGTGTTGCTTCTAAAAAGATTTCCACATCAGACAAGTATTCTTTTACATTCTTCATTTATAAACTGTCAGAGCCATGGGGAATTGGCATTGAGGTGCAAATTTGGTCAGGTGTTGAGCTATTCTCAATATGAATGGATGCGGCTAAAGGCTGTAGTCTAAACATGAAACTTTTTTTCGAAATCTCATTAAGTGTCAGTATTATTCACTCACTTATAGTGCAGGACCGTTTAAAGGGAAACTCCAGTGCCAGGAAAACAATCCATTTTCGGTGGGCGAGACTGATCCCCGCCCACCGGCCGGGGAGACCTAATGCACGTGCGCGGCAATGCCGCGCATGCGCATTAGAGCTCCCCATAGGAAAGCATTGAAAATGCTTTTCAATACTTTCCTATGGGGAAATGAGCAACGCTGGAGGTCCTCACACAGCGTGAGGACGTCCAGCGACGCTCTAGCACAGGCTTCCTGTGCTAGAAACCAGGAAGTGCCCTCTAGTGGCTCTCTACTAGAGTTAACCCTGCAATGTAATTATTGAAGTTTATAAAAAACTGCAACAATTACAGTTGCAGGGTTAAGAGTAGTGGAAGTTGGCACCCAGACCACTCTAATGGGCAGAAGTAGTCTGGGTGCCTGGAGTGTCCCTTTAAAGACAAATGGGAAACTACGTAAAGTACTTGAATATGGAATGTACCATTCAAACATTTGAAAACTAGAATTAGCATTCACGGATATTAAAACGATGCCCTGCATCATACAAACACACCTCCCAAGTGTGTCTATTTAAGAGAGACAGTAGCTCTACAATAACATATTTCTCAGTCTCTTCTCTTGTGTGTGTTTCCTGAGATGTCAGAATGTTTGGTGCATATCAGTATATAACACTTATAACATAACAGCAACTAAAAAGCACATTTACAGGGACACTATAGTCACCAGAAAAACTACAGCTTAAAGGGACACTATAGTCACCAGAACAACTACAGCTTTTTGAATTTGTTCTGGTGAGTAGAATCATTACCTTCAGGCTTTTTGCTGTAAACACTGTCTTTTCAGAGAAAATGCAGTGTTTACATTACAGCCTAGTGATAACTTCACTGGCCACTCCTTAGATGGCTGTAAGAGATCCTTCCTGGATCATGGCTGCCTAAAATGCATCCAAACATTCAGTATCTCCTCCCTCTGCATGCAGACACTGAACTTTCCTCATAGAGATTCATTGATTCAATTCATCTCTATGAGGAGATGCTGATTGGCCAGGGCTGTGTTTGAATCGTGCTGGCTCTGCCCCTGATCTGCCTCTTTGTCAGTCTCAGCCAATCCTATTGGGAAGCACTGTGATTTGATCAGGCTACCACTTCTGATGATGTCAGCCTACAGCTTGATTTTTTTTTTAGGCTAACAGCATGCAGAGCTACAGCTTCTGGCTTGAATACAGTAAGATTTTGCTATATTTATGGAGGCATGAGGGGCCCAGGGGGGCTAGGTGGTGGTGTTAACACTATAGGGTCAGGAATACATGTTTGTGTTCCTGACCCTATAGTGATCCTTTAATTATGTTGTTATGGTGTCTATAGTCAGTCCCTGCAGGCATTTTGCTGTAAACACTGCCTGTGACGGTAGTCACCATCACTGGGGATGGAAGACAGACACTATGAGTGGGTTCCCAGATTCCTCTTGTATTTTGATCACCTTGTGCCCATTATTGGTGCAGGGTAAGTTGAACGTATTGATTGTATGTGCCTTTTTCCCTCCCCCTTTTTCCTGTACTTTTGTGGCCCCAGCAGGGAGTTGCCCCAGGGACACTGTCAGACCCGTTTAAACTAGCTGTCCTCTCCCTCCTCAATCTCGCATTTGGTTCTCAGCCTTTGCTTTTGTCTGGCCCACCCACCCTTATACAACATAGCTCTATGCACCCAATTGTATGTAATTGAGGCTGTTGGGGGCATAAATGTGTTCATTAAAGTTTGGTGCTTCACCAAGTGTCGTCTAGTGTTTGGGGAAAGGGATATAATCTGCTGATGAAAAGGGTGTCCAGGGCTATAAAGACAGTAGCCTGGTCCAGGGTGGAAAAGGCCCTCAGTTATCCCAGTCAAGCCTCGGTGACTGGGTCTGAGGTGCTCCAGGGTCCCTGATCCCTACAAGAAAGTAGTCATAACTCCAACCACACAAAAGTGTGAGACTAGTTTGTTTTATGTATTTTTCCTACGATTGACAACATTTTGACAAATAGTGAAACTAAAGGCAAGCTCCACCGTCTTGACAAAGGAAGTGGAACTTGACTTATGTCTTCTGTTCTACCCTTTGTCAAGCATCAGGAAAAATAATTAAGGCAAAGTATTCCCTACCTTGACATATGTTTTAAAGAAATATAGATCAGAAATAAAGATAAGAAGAACTGACTCTGATAGAGCAAAATAAAAGTAAACAATAGAAGAAAGGTAAGTTTTAAGTGACCAAGTCAGTTTAAACCCATTTAGCACCCACAGGGATATACTGAGCACTTTATGCCAAGATATGGTGTATGACTATAGCACATTTGTTTTGCATATATCAATATTCCTATAAATATTTTAAGTGTAATTTTAATCTTCTGTGACATGCCTTTCACACAAGTTTTATTTTGTAAAATATTTCTAAGAACTATTGAATAGGAGAATATAATTGGATTTTTGCCAGTTCCCAGTGCAGCTATAATCGAGGGGAAAGAAATCATCATTAAAAAGGCACAGCAATTAATTACTACATGTTAATTATGAAAGATCCTCATCACTAAGGGCTTGTTCATTTAGGAAGAAAATAGTAGAGAATCTGCCTAAATTTAAGCACTTGGCATAACTTAAATTGATGTTGTCATGCAGCCCCATTTGAAATTGATTGTCTTTTTCATTTCCATAAACTGACTAATTTTGGATATCCTGTTAGCAAAAAAATATCACTGTTAAAGTGTATGATCAGGTATCTCTTGAAATCACTATCATCTTTGCATTAGAACACATACCATATACTAAGACTGTCACACCATTTCAACTTTGAGTTTGATGTGGAAATGTGTTTTTACATGATTGATGGGCAACAACTGTGTGATGTATTAGAGATAACCTTTGAAGTAGCATTAGCTCACCCAAACAGTGAGCGCCAGGCAGGCTAATGTAAATTCTGTGCAAATGTAATTGCACAGAATGTCAGTCAATGGCGGAAGATCGTCAGCTGATGCTCTCAGCCAATGAATGCCAATGGCCACAGCTTCTGACTTCTGCAGCTCTGCAAAAGTCAGAAGCAGTGGCGTACTAAGGGGGGTGGTTCGCCCCGGGTGCCACTCAGTAAGGGGGTGCCCGTGGCAGACTGCAATGCCCTTCCTGCGCCTCGTCGCCAAGACCGGTCTGCAGCTCCGCAATGTGCAGAGCTGCTGACCATGTGTCTCGCGTGCACTGCCCAATCAGAGCGTTGCCGTGGGTTACCACGTCAACGCTCTGACTGGGTCTCGCGAGATCCATGGTCTGCAGCTCTGCACATTGTGGAGCTGCAGACCGGAAATGATGGCCACCGGACCACCAGGGAGCCCAACGGACCACCAGGCAGCCCCCACTGGACCACCAGGGATTTAAGATAATATTTGAGTCCCCTCTGCATTACCCCCCCTCTCATCATCACCCCCCTCCCTCTCACAATCACCCCCCCTGATCCACTATACAAGCACACACTGCATTCACTATACAAACACACACAGACACACACTTATGTCTGTATGTGTGTTGGTATATGCGTATCTGTATGTGTCAGTGTGTGTATGTGTATCTGTTTGTGTGTCTGTGTTTGTATCACTGTGTCTGTATGTGTGTCTGTCCCTGTGTGTGTCTCTCTCTGTCTGCATGTGTGTGTGTGTTTTTATCTATATGTGTGTTTGTATGTGTGACTATCTGTATGTGTCAGTGTTTGTCTGTATCTGTGTATGACTGTTTCTATGTAACTGCATGTGTGTACCTATGTGTCTGTGTATGTGTGCCAGTGTATGTATATTTAAGTATATGTATGTATATGTGGATACATCTCAGCATTTCGCCTACACTACACACAAATACAATCCTGCATCCAAATGTCAACACTACATAAAAACATATCACCATATTCAAAAACCACCCTACAGAAAAATGCACTCCTGCATTCAAATGCCAATACAAGTGCAAACACACCCGTACATTCACTCACACATACTCCATACAAAAACATGCTAACATTCAAACACACAAACAGTGCTTGGTGCTAAATACATCAAAAAATAAAGACACTGCTCAGTGTAAGCAAAAGGGGGGGGGGGCAAATGTAGGATGATCTGCCCCGGGTGCCAAATGCTCCAGGTACACTCTGGTCAGAGGTGCATTACTGGAACACCTGTGAACCTCGGAGTCCGGCAGGTCCAAGGTAAAGGAACAAACAGTTGATAAACTCTTTGTCCCGTTACTGGGGAACCAGGCCAGAATACATCAAACATCATAATCAGTAGAAGAGGTACTGAAAGAGGCTTTTAAGATAAAAGACTTTAATCAGCGTTTAGCTTTATGTATTCTAAACAAAAGATAAAGGCACTATAGAAAACCCAAGTTGTACTGTGCTGTCTTCATCTGTGTAAATGGCTGATTAACGCTTTAAGGACGGAGGCAATTGTACAAGTTCTGATCTAAATAAATCCTAGAATTTGAGCACCCCCCATGTCCACGTTTTTGGTGTTTTGAATAAATACAGAGTCAAATATAAGTCATGCAAATTTCAGTTTTTACACTAAAGTGTTGCCTTTGAAACCAAAGATTTTGGAAATAAATTTTGATTGAAAGCAAGTCGAGCGAGTGCTCTCCTTTGGCTTTGTTTATATTTCTACGGCTGGAGGTGCACCATGGCTAGAAAATGTTAGTGAAAAGTGAGTGAAGGACCGTGGTGTGTGTGTGTGTGTGTGTGTGTAACTATGTATATATATATATATATATATATATATATATATATACACACACACACACACACACACACACACACACACACACATTTATTTATATATTGTGATAAGGTGAATGGTGTTTCTGAGGGAGTTTATATTTCCGCTAAATTGTTCAGAGAGGCATTTAACCCCAGGGGGAATATGTGTTGTATGCAACATAAATGAATGTTTAGTTATGGGCCTCTGGCGTGGAGAGTAGGGTGGGCCGGTTCTCCACTCCTCAGTTTACAAGTAACTGGGAGAAATAAGGTCCATGCCAGAGTTTTGGATGGTCTCCAACCCATTGCTCAGCTGCAGGTAATCAGCTGCAGAAGGGGAAATAAAACCCTCCCTGGTAGACAGGTAGAGGAGACTTTTTATTTCTCCTTTGAGGGCTGGAAGCAGCAGGCTGACTGAGCACTGGAGTGCAGAGAGTTGACAATACACTAGGTTGGTGAAACTTGTATTGTTATTGTTATAGTGTAACCCTTGAGAAAGAGGGAATTTAATGTTAGTAAGCGCTCAGATGAGCTAGGATTTTGTTTGCATGGATTTCTGTTACATTATGGTTTCTTTTATTTGCTGTTGTCTCCTTGGTGAATTTCAACAATAAAGTGCCTGGATTTATGTTGAATCAAAATACTGTGCATGAGTACATATGCAAACCTTAAGTGGGAGCACTCGAGGGATTTTCTGAAAAAATTTAACACACTGTCCAGATCGACGTTTCGACCCTAAAACGGGTCTTTCTCAAGATCAATAAGTGATAAGAACATACACTCAGTATATATAATGTGAAATAAAGTGACTTACCAATCCAAGAGAAGCTCCTGTGTGTACCCGAACCTGGAAGTGTTCGTGCGGGGCACGTGACCCCCAGCTAAATAAATGCGTATAACGCCGTTCTGCACGCAGTTGGTTGCTAGGAAACGTATAAGCAACCAACGAGTGATGACTAAACATATGTAATCATAATGTGTATGGATATATGATATATACCTCTATATATATCGTAACAAGAATATGAAGGACTAAATGTTTATAGTATGAGATAAAGATAGACATGGACTAAGATAGTGACATATGCCGCCTTGATAGATGGGAATAAAAGAGCGTGAATGGTGCGGAGGTGAACATACAGTAATAGAAGTAATAAAATGAAATAAGTGAGAAACATTGAGAAACATAAACTACTTTCCCATCATGCAGAGGCAGTGTCAATCACAATTCAACATAATATAAATAAGTCGTCTGATGCAGAAAACTGTAATCCTGCTAATACATCAATCAAAACAAAAGTCGCCCATAGGCAAGGGCATATAAATTTATAACATGACAGGAGGCTTCATATTTGCTTAATTCTCTCTTTACTAGAACTCCACAGCAGCAAAAAACACAGAGAGTAAACAACCAATCAGAAAACAAGGACACCATATAACTCCCTTCTCAACATTCTATTTCCTCTTTCTTTGCTGCTCCGCATCAGTACAGGTCACAGTACCACTGCCTCCTGCTAATATTAGTGGGTGGCTTTGGGATTTATGATTTACAGTATAATTGATTGTATAATATTATTTACTTCTTTTTAATTTATTAATTTTGGGGACTGTTAGTGTTATGGTTTAGGCATTCTGCCTTCCTTCTCCCTCTGGAATTGTAGGGAGTTTACTTTCTGTCTCCTACTCTTCCCTCTGGGGTTCGTTCCCCTTTATCTGTCCCCTCCGCTTTCTACCCGTTTTCTGACCGCACGGGTATTATTCTGCTCGGGGGTTTCTGGAGGCCGGCCTGTTGCTGCCTCCTCCGATCCCCCGAGCCTCGATCCGCAGACTGCGTGTGTCCGCCGAGTGGAGGAGGGAGCACTAAACGCACGCTCCCTCCCCCGCCCATTGGAGTTCTCTATAGGCACGTACATGGTACTTGGAGTTTCCACTACTAATAAAGACCGCGGCCTGAGGCCTATCTAGGTCCTGGCAGTCTGGGAACACCCCTTACTCCCCTGTACTTAACCCTCAGTCTAACATTACAATTTATTTCTGCTGGGGTTGTACATACAGGATTATTATGTTTTATAGGGCTTTTTCACTACTACCTGTGCCCTTCTTATATATATGAGACTTACATTAGACCTTTAACACATGGTCTTTCAGGATCTCTATTTATCTAACTGAGGAGCGCTCCAGTATAAGTGACCTTTTATCTACCTTCCAACTCTCATTAATGACCTGGCCTGCGCTGTCTGTGCCCCTTTGACTGGCCTGCTTTGCCTGTGCCCCTATAACTGGCCTGCTTTGGAAGGCAGTCCTCATGCGCATGGACGCTAAGTTATCGAAGTTGGGATCCAAGGAGCTGGGACTATTGGCCAAAGGGCTGCTATTCGGAGAACCTTTCATCAAGGAGCTCCAGAGGCACGTCAACCTCTATGCCACTCTGAACAAGACCCAATCTTCAATGAGGAGGGTATTCCGCTCTCACACCTCTCGTGTTTTTGGCAGGGCTGGAAGGCAGCGGGGTCGTGCCTCCAGCCGCTTCTGGCCATCGAGCCACCGAGGATCCCGGACACCATCCTTCTTCCCCAGCTACTACTCTAGGTCCTTCACCTCCCAGAGGTCAGACAGTGGCAAAGGGAAACAGACGCGCGGTAGGGGCAGATTGCCCACAGGTGAAACAAGTTTCACCCCCCCGACTCCGGTGTCGTCAAGAGCGCTATAAGTCCTGGTGGACACCGAAATACAGGCCCTCTTCGACAAAGGGGCAGTTCATTGGGCGCCGGACAACAGAGGTTTCTTCAGCTCAATTTTCCTAGTCAAGAAGAAAACTGGAGATTTCCGTCCGGTTATAATTCTGAGGAACCTGAATGCCTTTGTTTCCTATCAAGACTTCAAGATGGAGGGCATCCATCTTCTAAGAGACTTACTGCGCCCTGGGGATTGGTTCACTCGCCTAGACCTGAAGGACGCATATCTATCCATACCGGTGGAATCCGGATGCCGACGATTCCTACGCTTCGTTTGGAAAGGAAGACCACGCCAATTCACCTGCCTACCCTTCGGGCTCGGCACCTTGGTGTTTCACCAAACTGTTGAAACCAATAACAGCGTGCCTGCGCTCCAGGGTCATTCAGTGCCTGATATATCTGGACGATTTGCTTTTCTTCTGCGAGGACGCCTCCAGGCTGAAATCTCAGACGCTTTACACGGTCTCCTTGTTCGAATCCCTGGGGTTTGTGGTCAACAGAGACAAGTCGGCCCTCACACTTGGCCTGAGGGAGGCGTAAGACTCAGTGCATCCTACGCCTCCCTCAGGTAAAGATCACGGCCATTCGAAAGGAGATCCGACGGATCCTGCATCAAGAAATGATCCCACTCAGGGTCCTGGCACGAGTGGTGGGCCTCTTGTCCGCATCAATCCAAGCCATCTACCCAGGTCCCCTCCACTACAGGGCCATGCAACGCCTGAAAGCACGCTTCCTGCGCAGGAAGCCCTTATACGACCAGCTGCTTCCCATCATGCAGGAAGTCAAGACCAAACTTCGCTGGTGGCTATTACAAATGTCAGCCTGGAATGGCAAGGTGATTTTCAGACCGACCCCAGACTTTGTCCTGGAATCGGATGCGAGCCTATGGGGATGGGGAGCGACCTGCACAACCGCCTCCACGGGAGGCCCCTGGTCAAGCACGGAAACAGGATATCACATCAACTGCCTAGAAATGATTGCGGGCTCATTCGCTATACGCAGCCTTGCAGGTCATCTGTCGGATTGCTGCATCCTGCTGAGGATGGACAACATATCAGCAGTGCGGTATATCAACCGCCTGGGATGAGCACGCTCACGGGCGCTGACGGAGGTGACGAAGGAGATTTACAACTTCTGCCTTCAGCGCAATATCACTCTCCAGGCAGAGTATCTCCCAGGTGTGTCGAACCTGACGGCAGACTGGTTCTCCAGACACTGGAGGAATGCCAGCGATTGGCGGCTACATTGACCAATCTTCCTCGAAGTGGCACGACGGAGGGGCCAATTCACGGTGGATCTGTTCACTTCCAGGACGAACTTCCAGGTATCGAATTACTTCAGCTGGCTCCCGGATCAGACATGCGCAGGATGCTTTCCTTCAGGACTGGCCGGCGCAGGGAGCCTATGCATTTCCACCATTCACTATGATCTCCAGGGTCCTTCTCCAATTATGGTGTCCACAGATATCGTTGGTGTTGCTGACACCTCTTTGGCAAGGCCAGGCTTGGTTCCCAGAATTGCTAGAGCTGTCATGTCAGGACCCGCTCCTTCTCCTGTCTCTGCATCTGCTCCTGTCGGATTCTCAAGGCAACCATCACCCCATCGTACTGGAAGGCCATCTCCACTTGATGGCTTGGACTCTTTCCGGGGAACCTGGAACGTCGATGAGCTATCGGGATCAGCTAGAAGCCTCCTCTGGGACTCATGGGCCCCAGGAACAAGGAGATGTTATTTGTCCGCCTGGAACATACAGGGAGTGCAGAATTATTAGGCAAGTTGTATTTTTGAGGATTAATTTTATTATTGAACAACAACCATGTTCTCAATGAACCCAAAAAACTAATTAATATCAAAGCTGAATATTTTTGGAAGTAGTTTTTAGTTTGTTTTTAGTTTTAGCTATGTTAAGGGGATATCTGTGTGTGCAGGTAACTATTACTGTGCATAATTATTAGGCAACTTAACAAAAAACAAATATATACCCATTTCAATTATTTATTATTACCAGTGAAACCAATATAACATCTCAACATTCACAAATATACATTTCTGACATTCAAAAACAAAACAAAAACAAATCAGTGACCAATATAGCCACCTTTCTTTGCAAGGACACTCAAAAAGCCTGCCATCCATGGATTCTGTCAGTGTTTTGATCTGTTCACCATCAACATTGCGTGCAGCAGCAACCACAGCCTCCAGACACTGTTCAGAGAGGTGTACTGTTTTCCCTCCTTGTAAATCTCACATTTGATGATGGACCACAGGTTCTCAATGGGGTTCAGATCAGGTGAACAAGGAGGCCATGTCATTAGATTTTCTTCTTTTATACCCTTTCTTGCCAGCCACGCTGTGGAGTACTTGGACGCGTGTGATGGAGCATTGTCCTGCATGAAAATCATGTTTTCTTGAAGGATGCAGACTTCTTCCTGTACCACTGCTTGAAGAAGGTGTCTTCCAGGAACTGGCAGTAGGACTGGGAGTTGAGCTTGACTCCATCCTCAACCCGAAAAGGCCCCACAAGCTCATCTTTGATGATACCAGCCCAAACCGGTACTCCACCTCCACCTTGCTGGCGTCTGAGTCGGACTGGAGCTCTCTGCCCTTTACCAATCCAGCCACGGGCCCATCCATCTAGCCCATCAAGACTCACTCTCATTTCATCAGTCCATAAAACCTTAGAAAAATCAGTCTTGAGATATTTCTTGGCCAGTCTTGACGTTTCAGCTTGTGTGTCTTGTTCAGTGGTGGTCGTCTTTCAGCCTTTCTTACCTTGGCCATGTCTCTGAGTATTGCACACCTTGTGCTTTTGGGCACTCCAGTGATGATGCAGCTCTGAAATATGGCCAAACTGGTGGCAAGTGGCATCGTGGCAGCTGCACGCTTGACTTTTCTCAGTTCATGGGCAGTTATTTTGCGCCTTGGTTTTTCCACACGCTTCTTGCGACCCTGGTGACTATTTTGAATGAAACGCTTGATTGTTCGATGATCACGCTTCAGAAGCTTTGCAATTTTAAGAGTGCTGCATCCCTCTGCAAGATATCTCACTATTTTTGACTTTTCTGAGCCTGTCAAGTCCTTCTTTTGACCCATTTTGCCAAAGGAAAGGAAGTTGCCTAATAATTATGCACACCTGATATAGGGTGTTGATGTCATTAGACCCCACCCCTTCTCATTACAGAGATGCACATCACCTAATATGCTTAATTGGTAGTAGGCTTTCGAGCCTATACAGCTTGGAGTAAGACAACATGCATAAAGAGGATGATGTGGTCAAAATACTCATTTGCCTAATAATTCTGCACTCCCTGTATGGTGTCGTTGGTGCATGGAACGGAGTATCGATCCCTTTACAGCACCTATATCCAGCATACTGAATTTCCTTTCTCACCTCTTCGACCAAGGGGGGGTCATATCGTTCTGTTAACGTTGCCATTTCAGCGGCTCATGTTCCCCTTCAGGGGATGCCCATTGGACAAAATCCATTGGTTTTTAGACTATTGAGAGGAATCAGAGTGTCATGTCCACCGGCTCCTAAGTATACATCACTCTGGGATGTGCACCTGGTTTTGGGTTTCATCCAGGCGTGGCCGAAGAATCAAGACCTTTCTCTACGACAGTCATCGGCCACGTTTACACTTCTTTTGTGCCTGGTATCATTTCGTCGGATCTCCGACGTCCGGACTTTTGATATTAACGCTTTCACTTTTTCCCCAGATGGGGTGACCTTTTCGGTGTCGAGACGTACCAAGTCCGACTCCACTGCCATTTTCTAGCCTTTTTTTCGAGAGGCTCCTAAACTCGGTGTGGTTTCTGCTCTGTCTCGCTATGTGGCAGTTACTACCCCGCTTTGAAGTTCCCAATCGGGGCAGCTGTTGATTTCTTATGTACGTCCACACAAACCTGTGTCTGCCATTACTTTGGTTTGTTGGATCAAATGACTATTATCGTTGGCCGGCGTGGACTCCTCCTTTGGTGCTCATTCGGTAAGGGACACGGTGGCATCAGGAGCCCTGATAGCAGGTGCTTCCCTGTCCGATATTCTACGTTCAGCAGACTGGTCTCGAGAAGACACATTTCGACAGTTTTATTTCAGACCGACGGAACATGCAGCTTTTGCCTTACTGGCTGAGCGTTGAAACAGCAAATATGAAGCCTCCTGTCATGTTATAAAATTGTAGATTATGCTAGCTTTAGTGTACCTATAATCTTAATTTTATTAATGACAGGAGGCGAATATTTCCCACCTTTTGTATTATCTGGTATGTTGAACATTAATAAAGTGATATGTCTCGGTTCAGTGTTCATTGTGGTTATTTTCTACAATATGTCTTACATTACTGCCTGGGGCGGGATCTGTAAATTTGGTGGTGTTCACTATGATTTTGCACTGGGTGGCTGCATGCTTTTATACGTACCTTTCATTGGCTAATCACAATTTTCGATTCTGTTTATCTTGATTCAGTGTAAAGTTTCCAGGATGAGATCACGTCCAAGTTTTCGATTCGGTTGAAGATTCCTATGAGAGTCGTTGTTTCTGTCAGAGATGGACTGTTATTGTTATGTTATGGGTTTTTTTCTGACTGTGTTTATTATCGCAGCTTGAAAGAGGAAATAGAATGTTGAGAAGGGAGTTGTATGGTCTCCTTACTTTTTTCTGATTGGTTGTTTACTCTGTGTTTTTTGCTGCTGTGGAGTTCTAGTAAAGGGAGACTTAAGCAAATATTCACCTCCTGTCATTAATAAAATTAAGATTATAGGTACACTAAAGCTAGCATAATCTACAATTAGAGAGTAACCACGAACTCGGACTCCAAAAAATGGAAAACAAAATCATATTCAATATAGATGCACAGAGAGTACAATGTTGCCGAAATTGCTTCCCGTGATTGACAGCAACAACTGTCTCAGATGTGCCCATTAAGTTAGATAAGTGTGCCTACCAAGGAAACCATTACACTAGCATGCATGTTGACTTTGTCTTTGGATTAAATAAGAGACTATAACCGTGGGCTCATGATACACACCTCCTCCAGTGAAGTGAAATATACATTCACTAATGAAATATGTAATAATAAAAATGTAATATGTGAAAACATTAATATACATCAAATATAAAAAATTAATGAAAAAACATACTCAAGACAAATAATTAAAATAAATTTGCACAAAAAAATAATAAATATATATATATATTTATTATTATTATTTTTATATATACACATATGTACCTGTAGAGTATATTAAAGTAGAGGTGAGCCGCAAAAGACTCAAAATGTTATAAATAAACTTGATCAATTGTGCCATATTATCCATGATTCTAGACACATGAAACATTAATGAGAAAAAAATTCAAAAAAAATCTCCTCCGGGAGTTTGTGGAAAACTAACTTGGAGAGGGGAATTTGTCACATATATATATCGGGACGATCGGGTAGTCCTGAAATAAAGGTGGGCCCACCAAGGAAGTGTTTTGTTAAGGAATGTGGTAGGTGGGAGTCTGGATCTGTGTTGACACCAAGTAAAGGTTAGTCTGGGTATAAATAGGCCTGGTAACCCTTCCCACAACTCCAGGCTCCGCCTTAACATTTGTAGTCTGGGACAACAAGCTGTACATAACGCTGTTGGCCATGTGGTGAGAGTTGGTCGTGGTGTGCCTAAACAGACGATTGGGTAAGCCTGAAATAAAGGAGGGCAAAAAGATTTAATCATAACACTTTAATGCTTATATCAGTTACATTACCAATTTTTGGAAGGCTTTCCTGAGTTCTCTCGCAGGTTGTGGAATGTATTTGCTGTAAGCTGATGATTTCCATCTGCCTAATTTCTTGATAATGTGTACTGACTGTCACGTATTTATCCGCACATAAAAATGTGGTAACCCCTTAACGGCTTAAGCCCACAGGAGGTAAAGTTTACTTACCTCCGTCGCGATCCTCTTCGGGAGGACTGCCTAACAGCCCAGGCAGCCCTCCCTCAGCAAATCAGGCCCCTGGGGGCCATGTGATCGCTCTCAAAGAGCTGTGGATCTGCCAGCAGGGGGACTGTCTGAAATGTCAGACAGTCCCCATGCTGGTGGGAAATGTAAAAAATAATTATAGAAACATGTTTAAAATTTTATATAAATATATATTTTTATATATATATGTGTGTGTATATATATATATATATATATATATATATATATATATAAATGTCATACATAGTGTATTTTAATGTTAATAAGTATATTTATTAGTATTAAAATACACTTAGAATGACATTACATATTTAAGATATATATAATACATCTACATATTTTTATATTTATATATACACGTATAATTACAATACTAAATAAATAAAATAAAAAATAAAATAAAATAATTATATATACATATGTAATTTCATTCTAACTGTATTTTGTTTTATTTATATATATATATATATATATATATATATATATATATATAACAAAATACACTTAGAATGACATTCTATATATAAAATACAAATAACCGCAAATGTGTGTGTGTGTGTATATACATATACACACACACACACACACGTATAGAGATAAATATATATAATTACATAAATAACTACATAAGTGTACACATAGACTTTAAATACATATATATGTATATATATTAAAATTCTACGTGTATATTTAAGTAATATTTTAACATAATTATGTGATTTAATTAATAAAAATTTGATTAACATGCCTGAAAACCCAGGAAGAAAGTGCAGAGAATTTGAATTGCAAGCACTATATTTAACCCTGTAACTTTCCAAGACACCATAAAACCTGTACATGGGGGGTACTGTTTTACTCGGGAGACTTCGCTGAACACAAATATTTGTGATGAAAGAGTACAGTCTTAAAGGTAACATTACTAACCTGGCAAATTTCAATGTGAAAAACAGAAAAATGGAATTCCGACCCGTTGTATATTCGGTGGTAAGTCAGTGGCCTCGCTGTTGAGTCCTATAGCTCATACCAACAATTTAATTAGAGGAGGACCGAAACCACTGTTATTTTATTATCCCTTTACGTCACTAACAATGTCCCATGACCTTAGGAGGTTGGTACTTGTTTTATTTCTGTTTTATTTCTGTTTTAGGAGGGAAATTTATTTTGGCTCCATTTGCATATGTAGTGTTAGTTTATATGTTGTTGTGACAACAGGGGAATGTGCTGAGCTTGTCATGTTACGTGATGCAAATTTAGTAAGCCAGTGCGGTTCGTGGGAATAGGCTTAGTGATGGTTGTTGGAGTGGGTTGCATGAAATACATAATAGTTAGTTGGTAAGCTGTCGAACACAGCCGAACGTAGCCGCGAATGGTGAATGCAAGTTTCGTGATGATCATGGGGTGAAAAAGGTACTCACGTTAGCGATGTGTCTCGCGGCAGGAGCGAAATATGGAAGATTGGTTTGTGGCAGGCTGGCCAGATCGCCGGCAGGGATGCGAGTCCTCCGTGAGCCTAGGAGTTGCAGTAGGCAGCTTGTACAGGGCAGCAGTCTCCAGGCATTAGGTACTTCACTTTCTTTTTCGGTAGGAACAATGCTAAGGCGGACTGGAACCGGAAGTAGACGCAAAGGAGTCTAGATCTGTGTCAGCCCTGAGTAAAGGTTAGTCTGGGTATAAATAGGCTGGGTAACCACTTCCACAACACCAGGCTCTGTCTTAACACACACACACATATACACACACATATACATAAAGTCGGTCCGGAAAGTATCCAGCCATGTAATATGAAAAATAGAGACATTTATTGAAGAGGATACGAGACATTTGTTGAAGAAGGTACAAGAGAGACATTCTACATAGGACAATGACGCCTCAGTCCCCTTAAAAGTAGGCACTTTGGGACCTCACGCAGTTCTCCCAGCATCTCTTTCACTATTTAAAACCCTCTGCAACATCCTTTGTTGGAATCACCATCAAGTCATATTTACCTGAATCTCATCAACAGTCTGAAATTTCTTCCCTTTTAAAGGTGATTTTAGTTTTGGGAAAAGCCTGAAATCACATGGCGACAATTTTTTTTTAACAGGTTCTCGAAGATCTTTGAAGTGTTTATGACACATTTTTATTTGCACTGCACTCATTGCATCATACCCGAAAGCCTTCTGAATTATCAGAGTAGCTTCCGCAGAGGAATACTACTCGCTTAGTCTAGGGAGGAAAAAAAAGCATGGAGAAATAGCTACACACAGGGCCAATATTCACTGGGACCACCAGGGATGAACCTAATTGCTTCCCAAGAGAAAGGCCAGTAAGGCTGAAAAAAAAAGCTAGTGCAAAAAATGACCAGAAGCCCAAATAGGCCAATAAAAGTGGATAACCGGTATGAAATGTTACTAAAGGGGTATCTTTAGGGGGACACATATCAGGCCCGAGGTTAACGACCCTTAGGTAAGCCAAAAATAAAAGTCTTATTCTTAGAAATGAAGTCAAACTCTGTTCTCACAGCTAACCAAATGCGCTTTTGGTCCCCAATAACCCTTTATCAATTTTGTATTTAGTTTTGTGGAGGGGACCTGTAACTAAATGCAGAAGAGAATATTATAGCAGAGCAGTAGGAATACAGGTTTGTAGTGTTCCTATAAGGTCACATTTTATTGTAAACTCTGTTAAGAAACCAACTTTCACAATGTAAAATCTATGAAATGCATTTTACCCTTACTTTTTGTGTAATTATACCCCCACTTTCCTTCAAATGTAAGCTCACTTGAACTAGGCCCCTACTACCTTCTGTTCCTAAATGTTAATTTTACCTTGTTAGGCCACCTGTTGTACAGCACTGTGGGATATTTTAGCATTTTATAAATAATAATATACCTTTTTAGTGAACTTGTAAAAGGATGCTTAATTTCTATTTCACTTTTAAATGACTACTTGAAATGTGTTCTAGACTGATCAGAACTTTCTTTCTGATTTAAGTGGATGCCAAGCCCTCAATGGCTACCAGCATGGTTCTTCACAGCTTTTAATGTCAAAATATTTTAATAGGAGCTTTTGAGAAAATCACTTTCAAGTAATTACTTTTTTTGGCGTGTTAGAATTTCTTTATTCATGGCCCTAAACATTGTCCCACACTACTAAGGAGATTGCATATTTCAGCTGGATTAATTAAAAAGCAGAAACATTTGAATGTCAAGTGGAACATCTGAGTGAAAGCACAAACCTGTAATGTGAAAACAAGCGGGAGGCAATTACAAGAGAAGTGAGCAAGCAATGTAATTTATATATAATATATATAAAAAATAAAATAGGTCATAAGCAGAGAACCAACTTTTTGACCATTTATAAAATCAGCTGTTTATGATGGCCTTGAACAATTATGTAGAGCAGTCGCCCAGTACACTATATAACGACAATAACCGCTAGTTTGAGGATTTCTTCTAAGCTATTTTGCTCATGATTCTGTTACCAATGCACCAACATGCACTATTTAGTTACAGAACCTCACATATTAGCAATTTTAACCCCTTAAGGACTGGACTGTTTTTGCGATGTTGTACATTTGCGACCAGGCCTCTTTTTACAATTTTCTGGTGTTTGTGTTTAGCTGTAATTTTCCGCTCTCTCATTTACTGTTCCCATACAAATTATATATTGTTTTTTTCAGGACAAAAGGGGCTTTCTTTACATACCATTATTTATATAATCCCATGTATTTTAATTTAAAAAAAATAAAAAAATATGATGAAAATTGAAAAAAATAAATTTTTTTGACTTTTACTTGAAAAATCTTTTACTCTACAAAAGCGAATGAAAAAAACAGCTAAATAGATTCAAACTTTTGTCCTGAGTTTAAAAATACCCAGTGTTTACGTGCTTTTTTGCAAGTTATAGGGCTATAGGTACAAGTAGGATATGGCGGTTTCAAAACAAACATTTTTAAAATGTATCAATAGTGACATTGTAACACTATTATCTGTCATAAGTCTCTGGAAAACACTCATGTACACTACATGTATATATATTTTTTAAAGTAGACAACCAAGGGTATTCATCTAAGAATATTTTGACACTTTCTATGCAGCCATTTTACCACAAGTCTTTGCCAAACTTTGCATAGGTAGTTGTTTTTTTTTTTGTTTTTTTTCACATACATTGCAATTCAGGTATAAACTTACAGATCCTGTTATGTCTTGCTGCCAAAAAACACACTAATATATGTTCAGCAATATCTCCCGAGTACAGTGATACCACCCATGCATAGGCTTGTCGGATTGTTTGGGGGCTAAAAGGCCACATTTGGCAGGTGCGCATATCCATTTTTCAACTTGGAATTTTGACATGTAGTCAACCTGCGCACATGTCCTATTTGGGACATTTGTAAGGCCGGCCAATGTATTTTACCCCCACCAAACCATATATTTTTGGAAAGTAGACACCCTAGGGTATTTCAAATGGTGGTTTTTTAACACTTTCCATGCACTAATTCTACCACCAGACTTTGTCAAACATTTAGGTAGTCATTTTTTGTGTTTTTTTTCACACACATTGTACTTTAGGCATAAATTAACAAATCGTGTTATGTGTCACTGCCAAACAACACACCAATATGTGTTCAGCAACATCTCCTGAGTACAGTGATACCACCCATGCATTGGCTTGTCGGATTGTTTGGGGGCTAAAAGGCCACATTTGGCAGGTGCGCATATCCATTTTTCAACTTGGAATTTTGACATGTAGTAAACCAGCGCACCTGTCCTATTTGGGCCAATGTATTTTACCCCCATCAAACCATATATTTTTGAAAAGTAGACAACTCAGGGTATTTTAAATGGTGGTAGTTTAATACTTTTCATGCAATAATTCTACCACCAGCCTTTGGCAAACTTTTGGGTAGTAATTTTCTTCATGTTTTTTTACATACATTGTACTTTAGGCATGAATTAACAGATCCTGTTATGTATCACTGCCAAACAACACCCCAATATGTGTTCAGCAACATCTCCTGAGTACAGTGATATCACCCATGCATAGGTTTTGCTGGGTTGTTTGGGGGCTAAAAGGCCACAATCGAGACTTGTACATATCAGTTTTTCAACTTGATATATAGGTATGCTTGGCCTATCTTCAGTTTGGCATATTTTTGCATCCCCCCCGTTAATGTTAACATCATGAAAGTTTATATTTTTATAAAGTAGACATTCCAGGGTATTGTATATGAGATGTTTTCACATCCTTCCCCCAACCATTGTGCTAAACAAATTTCAGAGAACGTGCATGGTGGTAATTTTTGAATTCTGCTTTTTATGCACACGTCATCTGGTTTTGGCCAGCCAGTTATATGTTACTACCATAAAACTTTTTTAACCAAATATGCAGGTATCAAATGCACCTTTAGCAGCATTCTCTAAACTAACTCCTGCAAAAAGAATCTAATTGGAGATTTGGGGGGAAGGAAACTGACTAACTAAAATTTGCTGCTTTCAAAAGAAAAAAAAACAGTGCAAAGGGGTGTCTGTCCTTTTCCCTTTTTTATAACAGACCCAGCAACATTTCAGGGGATTTTTTTTTTTTTTGCAGTTGGCGGTATCTTAAAAATAAAATGTCTGGACTCCTTTGGCACCGTTGTTGGAACTTGACCATCTCCATAAATTATTGTGGAAATCAGCTTGAACTAAAATTGGAGAAAGGTGGTTCTTTCTGGATTCATTTTTTTTAAAGAGTAAAAATTAATTATGTGTTGCTACTTGCATCAGGTAGATAGCCACCTTTTTATACCAGGCTTTTGTCTTTCTTAAGATAAGATATGGCTGCATCAGCTGATCAGCCAAATCAACACCCCAATGTGCATTTTATAAGCCCTGATGCAAACAGGTTTGGTCTGTACTCTGCCTCGGACAGTGACGTCTGACATGCTTTCGTCATGGATGGTGGTTAGTATATTAACATCCCTTCTGTCCTTAAATTTTATTGCAAGCACTTTAGCTTTGTGCAGACCTTTACATTCACTTTTTTTTTTAATTTGGCCTCTTTAAAAGGTCTGGGGAAATCCTTGGCATATCTTCTCACACTGCCACAGGCCAGTATCTAGAAACCCTAAAGAGTTTGAAACAAACGGACAATGCTATAAAATTGTCCACATAAAGGTGGTAACCCTTATTGAACAAGGGGATCAGTAAGTCAAAAACAAGTTTCCCACTTGTCCCCAGAGAGTCAGTACAGCCAGGAGGGTCCAGTTGACCATCTTTCCCCTCATATATACGAAAGGCAAATGTATAGCCACTTTCACTCTCGCACAGTTTGTAGAATTTTACGCCATACCTAAAGCGCTTTGAGAGGATGTATTGTTTGAATCCTAATCTCCCTTTATATTTCATTAACGATTCATCAATAGATAAAAAAATTTGAGGAGTATAAACTTCAGTAAATTTGTGCTGAAGATGGTCTACCAGTGGGTGTATTTTATGAAGCCTATCATATTGGGTGTGATCTCTGGGGTGACAGAGGGTATTGTCATTGAAATGTAAGTATCTCAGCAGCAGCTCAAATCTTGTTCTAGACATGGTTTGAGAGTACACTGGACTAGAACAGATTGGGTTGGTGCTCCAGTAAGAGTGAATTGATGGCTTCTTTATAATCCCCATGAGAACTGTAAAAGCCCAGAATTTTTTCAGTTCAGCGATATCTGTGGGATGCCAAGCACACTCCTCCCTGACTGCATAGCTATCTGGATTGGTATCAATAAATTGGGTAGCATATAAATTAGTCTGGGGAGCAATCTCCTCCCAGATGGTATCCCCTAAAAATAGCTCCATATATTGCATAGGGGAGAAGTCATCCACATTGACATTAATGCCTGTGTTGGCACTAAAAGGGGTGATTTGGGGCTCAGCTAACTGTGGAGAAACCTGTTCCTCCTCCACATTCGGCGTAGCAGAGAAAGCACAGCTTCTTTTTGCAGCCGGCTCACACACAGATGACATGTCAGAAAACTGACCTGGGTCAAAATCGGACGCAGTGTCAGTGGCGTCAGAGTCTGACTAACACAGAGTTACTAACACACAATTTTTTTTTATTTTATACTAAAAACAGACTAAAACTGATAAAAACAGACTAAATGAGACTAAAACTTCTGTTAGCAGCAATCTGTAAACTAACTCCTGCAAAAAGAATCTAACTGGAGATTTGGGGGAAGGATACTGACTAACAGAAATTTGCTGCTTTCAAAATAAACAAAAAAAATAAATCAGGAACAAGTATTATAAAAATGTATTTTCTGTGTGGTAGACCTTAAAACATGCTCCAATACACAGTCCAGGTTTTGTAGGGCAATCGGGACAGTGAAAAGGGGTGTCTGTCCTTTTACCTTTTTTATAACAGACCCGGCAACGTTTATGGGGGTTTCTTTTTTTTTGGTGTTGGCGGTATCTTAAAAATAAAATGTCTAGACTCCTCTTGCACCGTCGTTGGAACTTGACAATCTCCATAAATTATTGTGGAAATCAGCTTGAGCTGAAATTGGAGATAGGTGGTTCTTCCTGGATTCATTTTTAAAAAAAGTAAAAATGAATTATGTGTTGCTACTTGCAACAGGTAGATAGCCACCTTTTTATACCAGGCTTTTGTCTTTCTTAAGATAAGATATGGCTGCATCAGCTGATCAGCCAAATCAACACCCCCCATGTGCCTGTTATAAGCCCTGATGCACACCGGTTTTGTCTGTACCCTGCCTCGGACAGTGACGTCTGACATGCCCTCGTTATGGATGGTTGTTAGCATGTGAACATCCTTCCTGTCCTTAAATTTTAGCGCAAGCAGTTCAGCTTTGCGCAGAGCTTTGCATTCCCCTTTTTTTAATTTGGCCTCTATGAGAGGTCTGGGGAAATCCTTGGCATTTCTTCTTACAGTGCCGCAGGCCAGTGTCTGTAAACTATAAATAATTTTAAACAAGTGGACACTGCTGTAAAAATTGTCCACATAAAGGTGGTAACCCTTATTGAACAAGGGGATCAGTAGGTCCCAAACAAGTTTCCCACTTGTCCCCAGAGAGTCAGGACAGCCAGGAGGGTTCAGTTGAGCATCTTTCCCCTCGTATACACGAAAGGCAAATGTGTAGCCACTTTCGCTCTCGCACAGTTTGTACACTTTAATGCCATACCTAGACCGCTTTGAGGGGATATATTCTTTGAACCCTAATCTCCCTTTGTATTTCATAAGGGATTCATCAATAGATAAAGTTTGTTGGGGAGTATAAACTTCAGAAAATCTGTTCTGAAGATGGTCTACCAGTGGGCGTATTTTATGAAGCCTATCATATTGGGGGTGATCTCTGGGTTGACAGAGCGTATTGTCGTTGAAATGTAAGTATCTCAGCAGCAGCTCATATCTTGGTCTAGGCATTGTTTGGGAGAATATAGGAGTCGAACAAATTGGGTTGGTGCTCCAGTAAGAGCGGATTGATGGCTTCTTTATTATCCCCATGAGCATGGTAAGAGCCCAGAATGTTTTAAGTTCATGGACATCTGTGGGATGCCAAGCATGCTCCCTGACTGTATAGCTACCTGGATTGGTCTCAATAAATTGGCTAGCATATAAATTAGTCTGGGAAGCAATCTCCTCCCAGATGGTATCCCCTAAAAATAACTCCATATATTGTATAGGGGAGAAGTCAACCACATTCACATTAATGCCTGCGTTGGCACTAAAAGGGGGGATGTTGGGCTCAGCTAACTGTGGAGGTACCCAGTCCTCCTCCACATTCAGCGTAGCAGGGGAAGCACAGCTTCTTTTAGCAGCTGGCTCACACACAGATGACATGTCACTAGACGTGCCGCTAAACTGACCTGGGTCAAAATCGGACGCAGTGTCAGTGGCGTCAGAGTCTGACGCCAAGAAGGCATATGCCTCCTCCAAGCTGTACATGCGCTGCATGTTTCACACTAACAGACTAAACTAACAAAATACTAAACACAATATTTTTTTATTTTTTTTTTAAACACTAAAACAGACTAAAACAGTAATCCCTAAACTAACTCCTGTTAGAAGAATCTAATGGAGATTTGGGGGAAGGAAACTGGAAACTGACACTGACTACGACTAAGAATAAGACAGTCTAAGACAGTCTAAGACAGTCTAAGACACAGATTTTTTAAAATAAAGTTAACCCTTAAGGGCAAAAAAAAAAATACAGACTGTACAAATGCACTGTCTGTAACAGATCTGGCAGGGAAGGGGTTAAAATGGGATTTTTATTCACTGCAGATACTTTTTACAACTCTCTGGAACAGCTGCTGCAACAAACTATTACGATCTCTGTCTCTCTCCTCTCACAAAACGCTACAGGAGGGGAGAGAGGCAGAGATCAGTGTCAAAGTGAGTGTTTGTAACACCCACTTTGACAGCAGCCAATTGTGAGTGATTGCGGATCGCTCACACGCCGCAATTGGCTGTTACTATCTGCCTGGGATGCCGGGCAGATAGTAACAACGGGAGTTCGGCGGAAGCGATCTCCGATCGCTCCCGCCGCCCGTTTTCCGTTAGGACGGTTCAGGACCGTCCTCAGTCGGCAACGCAAAAATGCCGAGGACGGTCCTGAACCGTCCTGCGTCGTGAAGGGGTTAAAATATATGTCCTTGTTAGCGCATTTTTTTTACAGGTAAAAGCATATGTACAATTGTACATGTTCTGACTAGTGATGTCCCGAACGGTTCGCCGCGGACTCATCATTGAGTAAACTTTGACCCTGTACCTCACAGTCAGCAGACACATTCGAGCCAATCAGCAGCAGACCCTCCCTCCCAGACAGCATCCATTTTACATTCATTGTGAAGCTGCATTCTTGGTGAGCTGTCCAGGAGGTGGGAGGATCTGGGAGGGAGGGTCTGCTGCTGATTGGCTGGAATGTGTCTGCTGACTGTGAGGTACAGGGTCAAAGTTTACTCAATGATGAGTCCGCGGCGAACCGTTCGGGATATCACTAGTTCTGACAAAAAGTGTTTGCAGCCACTTGGGTTGAACTCTACCCTTGTCACTTGTACATAGCGAATGTGGCATTTTGAAATTCAGAACATTCTCTATGTGGCATTTTTTTTTGTCATGTCCCCCAGTTCCCCTCTTTGATTTCTGCATCCTTTTAAAAAAAAAAAAAAATCTCAAAATACAATGTGAAGGGAATAAAAATGACGTTCCAGAGAAACCTTAAGTATCTTAACAAATCCCTGGTTTGAACAAAAAGCAAAGTTAGTACAGATTATATCTTGTAAGGGTTACATTGGAGCAAGTCATTGTCAATGACAGACATTTATATGGAAATACAGTTTTTGATATCTGTGTTTCTGAAAAATGAAACAGCGTAGTATACATTCAGAATGAACGGGGCGTTAAAGGCAATCTGTAAAGTGGATCATCACTTGCATCTCTGGCCTGTTAGAATTTGAAACAATTCTAAAGGACACAAAATGGGGGCGGGGGGGGTGAGGGAGAAATAAAAAACATATGGTAGATTCTACTTTTTGATATGTTGCAATTAACTTCACCTTCAGCTCTCCTCCAGGAAAACATAATTAACTGTCAGCACAGCATTTTCAACTGAATGAAAGCATGGCTGCATTCAACATAACCTCTTAATCAAGCATCTATTTAGCTTTTCACATTTGTTTTCTTACACCAAACCATACAAAAATCAACATTAAGTAGAGATGTTCTCTTGGCAGTATGCATTTGTGGTGGGTCAAAAGTAAATATTCTTAGTGGAAGAATGTTAGAAACCCATCAACTTCCAGAGGATAGAATGCTGGATTGCTCATTTGCCTAGTAATCAGAAGCAGTGGCGTACACACAATCCATGGGGCCCCGGTGCAAAACTGATCCATGGGTCAAGTTATTGCACAATATAATAGCATTCTTAGTGTAAAACTCCTACAATGTTGCCTGGGAACCTCAACCCTTTTTCCTGCTGTAACAGATCCCCTATTGTCTTTCACTGGATCTGTAATGTATGTGAACTAATCATTCGTCTAAAACGTCCGTGTAAATTGACTGTAATGGACTACAATTTAGCCGCTCAAAATCCAGAATTATATACCGAACAACTAGACCACCTTGCAATGGAAGTGTGGCTTCAATTTACCTCCCTGTTCGTTTAATATCAGCTACATTGGAAATACACGAACGCTGTGCTGAAGTCTCGGGGTGAACGCCACTTCGGGAGCCGAACACGTGGCGGCGGCCATCTTAAACTCCCTAACAGCGGTGTTGGGTCGTCCAGTGTCTGGAACTCAAATCGGACACTCGACTAAGCAAACACCGCTGGGACCTCCAGAGTGCAAAACCGACTGAAGGAAACTACCGAACGAGCTGCCGTTCGGTAGAAAGACTAACCTGAACATGGGGATTCACACGAACACCAGGATAACCACGGATAACAAGCCTTTCGGGATTTCTTATTCCGCAAACAGAGACCGACCGCAAGGCCAAAACTTATGGAACTGTTTTCGGCTACTGTGCCTGTGCGGTCGGTCAAAACTTTAAAACCCCATAACTCCCGAACCCCTGGCCCGATCTGGGTGATTTTTGAATATGTTGCTCACCTAGATCAGGGCTATCAGGGGATACCGGATTTCTGGGTGTACCCCAGATATTTGGGGTACATCCAAAACTCGGGGAAAAGTGTGTACTTGTTAATTATGTTAAATGCTTATCTAAGGGGAGGAGATGTGTGGGTTGTACCTTGTATTTCATTGGTTATTGTAATAACTGTTGTGGGTGTCTCCCTTGCATGGGAGAATCGCATAAAAGGAGAATACCTACCATTAAAATTCAGTTCTTCTTGACCCTTCAAAACGTAGCCTTGTCCCGTTATTGAAAGGGAACCTGCTCAGCATAATCACTAGCTCTTTTAAGAGCTCTGCCCTGCTCTCTACTTGGATCCAGCGGATGGGATAAAGCAACTCTACTACTGCACAGCAGCTTGCCAGGAAGAAGGACATCTCCAACGGCTGATACCCCCTCTCCAACTGGGGTAGCTGTTACACTTAGTAACATATTAACAATGCAAAGGTAGTCAGTACATATGTGTTGCTGCTGTCTGGATTTTTGTTTAACAGGGATACAGAAAAGAAAAGGGGGTACAGGGTGGGGTAGCTCACATGCAGTCGCTTGAACCAACATTGCATAAACAGGTATAGGGAAAAGGGAACTTGCTCCAGCTGGATGTTCAGTTAGTAGTGTGATCTCTCCCCTTCTACACCCAGAAGGCAGAGTTCCCTGGGCTCACCCTTGGCCGTCCCAATGACAATGCGGCTTATGTTCTTGTCAGCCAGCTGTGCCATATGAGAGCATGTTTGGTAGCGTTACCCTGAATTCGAAAGGCCATCTGTTTGATTGAACATATGTCATCCATTCGGCTGATGGCCTCTGACACAGAAGGCATCTCTTTACATTTCCAGTGGAATGCCAGCCTTACCTTTGCCAGCGTCAGCAAATTGAGGACTACTGCTCGGTGGGGACTGGTTTCCAGATCTGGTATGATGTGGAGTATGTAATGCTCACGCTTGTCACGCCGCCTGCCACACGTCAAGGGGAATGCCGTTGGATTATTACCTGTCCTACAGACACCTGCCGTGTCTGCTCATGCCCGGGAGTGGACTTGGACAGGCCGGGCACAGCTCGGTCTGGCGGCATTCCCACGTGGTAATGGGAATGCCGCCCTTCACTCACCTAAGCTCCTGATGGTAGCTCTCCCCCCTCACACAGCGGCTGGGTCTGCAATCATTAGAGACGCCGGCTGCTGAAAATTAGATGCTTTTAAGGGTTTATAATTAACCCTCAGAGTGCCATTCCATTTTGAACGTGTGGTTGTGTCACACACACACACACGTCCACTATCACATGCTTCTCTGAAGCCAATCAGGGAGCACCTTAGGCTATATACACACCTTTTTTGTCCATTTCTCTGTGCCCTGTCATGGTTTCCATTGTGGTTATCCGGGAGCACCATTCTGGTATTGATTCTAGTGTATTTGATCTTGGCTTTCCTTCGGACTATCCGATCTCTGTATTCCTTGACCTTTGGCTTGGCTCCTGACTAGACTGACTTCTATATCCCTTGGCTTGTTCATGGTTTCCATGATTTCTGCGTTCTTGTCCATATCCTGTCTTGTGTTTTTCTTTTTCTTTTATACGTTAACGGCCATTCTAAGGCCCGGTAATGTCACATAAAAATGTGGTTAATGGCATTTACTGTCCTGACATGAAAAGTTGTGCCGAGCAACATTACTGTCCTCCACAGGAGGGCTTGTGCTGAGCAGCAATCATGCAAATGGAAACCTGGTAATTGCCTTTGGGGTCAAAGGCCGGTTACAGCCAATCAGATCCACAGGAGGGGTATTTAGGCCCAGTTCTCCTCTTGCTCAGTGCCCTGGCGTGGTTTCATGTATATGGTTATCTGAGAGTGCGTTCCTGATCTTGATTTTCTGGTATTTGACTTTGGATTTGTTTGGACTAGCCTGATATCTGGTATCCTTGACTTTTGGCTTTCCCTCATCTTTGTGTCTGATTGTGTCCCTGACCTCGGCTAGCATTTTGACTATTCTTGGAGACTTTAAGTCCGGCCATTCTAAGGTCCGGTTATACGTTATCCTTAGTCCTAGGTGTGACACAGTACTGCGTGCTGGATCAACTTGTAATCCTGACAGGTAATACGTCTTATGAATTTCTTTTATTTTTACTTAAGTTCTGCGTAATGGGCATCAGCTATTCCTGACAACGCTGAAGAGGGACAGTGAAGGCTGTTATACTATGGACAGTCGTGTGTATTTGTTTCCAGAATTGTGCAAAAGCTGTGCTTTGCCAAAACATGTGGTACATTGTCCCTTCAGCAACCTCGCACCTCCAGCATTGTTGAGAGGTGGTACTGAAGGTACGTGACAACCTGTGAGGCACCAAATACCAAATACCATCTCATGGTTATTTTACAGTATGCCTCCCATAGAGAGAGACTACGAGAAGATATTAATTTTGGTTTGCGCCATAGCAGGCTGCTAGTGGGACAGTGTGAAATCCCTCCCCATGTCTTGCTCCCATTGTCTCATATATGGCAATTTGTCTAGGGCCCTTTCAAATAACGCATTATAGCAGAGTGAGAGAGGCTTTAGTGTCTTCTTGGTCTTTGTTTTAAATTAAGTACGGGCGGGTGTGTCGGGGTTGGTGTGTTTATCTTACACATTTGCTAAATATTTTTAACTCTCAGAGAAATAGATCCCTTGTCGGCAAGGAGAACTCAGCCTGTACGTTGGGGAATGATTTTATCTTATCAGTAGTAAAGAAACTGTTTACAGTGCTAATCCCTCTGTTGACTCAAGACTCCAAGGGGAGATCAGGAGATAGCGCTGTCAGAGTGGCCAGGATAGCCAACCTGGTCAATGCTGATGTTAAGTTAAATGCCAAACTCCTAGCCAACTGCATAAAAACTTTTTCCCACGTTAATCTCAGCCAACCTGAGCAGGGAGTAGGGGGTCTAGCATACTCTGTGACCAGATCCTCCAAGCATGAAGTGGCGTTTTAGAACATGCTAATGAGGGTCTACCAGTTAGATCTAGTGGTGCCCTTGCCCATATCATGTTTATCATATTGCTCGGGTGTAAACAAGCATTCTCAAGAGGCAGCCATAGTGGTCCCACTGACTCAGTGGGTTTAGTGAGAAGACGCACTCACTGCGCCAGTAGGCTTTGATATCTGGCACACCCAAACCACCTTCAGGGTAGGAAAGACATGGTATTCGACTCGCTATTCATGGGGGTTTTCTCCTCCAAATGTTTGAGTTTATCGCAGACTGAAACTGTTTAATCATTTCGTTCGCTAGTGTAATGGGTATTGTGCGAAACAAGTATAGAATGTGTGGAAATATCATCATCTTTATTGAAATAATGCAGCCCAGCCACGACACCTCCATGTCGTCCTATTGTGTCATGTGAGATCTAATCTTATGTATCACAGGAACATGGTTTTCCTGTGGGAGTTGGTGCAAGGATTTGGTCAGTTTGATCCCTAAATGTGAAAGGGATTTCTTGTGCCAGTCAAAGAGGTATTTTTGTGCCAGTTTATCTATTGTTGCCCGTGGGAGATTAATCGGGAGTGCTTGAGTTTTTGAGGAGTTATTCTTATAATAAGAAACTTGACCGTGAGAATCCAGGAGTCTGAGTAAGTTAGGAATGGAGTTTGTTGGGCTCGTTACAAACAAGAGGATGTCATCCACGAAAAGCGCCAGTTTTTGACATCCCTCTGGTATGGACATGCCAGCAATATTCAGGTTTTGTTTTAAATGTCGAATTAAAGGCTCTATGCACAGTATACATATTAACAGTGAGAGAGGACACCCCTGGTGTGTGCCATTGCATATTTGAAAGGGTGAGAAAACCTGTCTTAAATACTCTAGCTGTTAGTTGTTGGTACTAGGCCAGAATGCTTGTCAGGAACTGTTGTGCGAAACCCATTGTGGATAGCGTTTGGGTCAAGTATTTCCAATGTAAGCGGTCAAACGCCTTTTCAGCGTCTAACGCCATTATTATTCCTGCTTGAGATGTTTTGTTGGCCCAGTCAACAAGATTAATGAAATGCCTAGTATTGTCACACACGTCTCCCAGGGACAAACCCGGCTGAGATTAACGTGGGAAAAAAAGTTTTTATGCAGTTGGCTTGGAGTTTGGCATTTAACTTAACATCAGCATTGAGCAGGGAGATTAGTCTCAGGTTCGCGCAAATTGCCGGGCGTTTGTTAGGTTTGGGCAGCGTCACGACAAACGCTTCCAACATATTACGAGGTATGTGGCCCGTGGATTTGATATGGTTGAAGAGTTTTGTGAGATGCGGTGTGTGGGGTGAACTTGCCCCCGGAAAAGCTTACTAGTTATCCACCTGCTTCAGGACTATGGACCCAGCTAAAAGGCTGTTAAAAGACATTGGTTTGTGGGATTCGCTGGGACTGGTTGTTTTTTTGGTAAATCTTTTTATTGAGGAGTATGCATAGTCATCAACAGTAACAAAGCAAGACACGCAGGTGTATGTATATAAGTAAAACAATTCAAATCGAGCATAAGTATGTTATAACTAAGTTATCGCTATCAGGTTGGTCGTGATAGAGACTATACTTGCCAATAGGGTTACTAAACCCATCCGCCCGTTAGTTTAAATTCAGCAGGGTATCATAAATGAACATGGGAGACCTTATACACCAGACTACATCTCTTGTTATATTCATGATTGGTGAGTAATGGACATAGAGTATTTCCGGAGTTACTTCTGCCGTGCATATCCCGGTATATGAAGTTGTTGTAAAAAACACATATATATTTCCCATCTCTCAGATGAGGCATTTGTTATGAAGCCGGTTAGCATTAATGATACCTGTGCTTAACTCTAAGTACGGTGGGTGTAGCAACATGCTACGTGATGGGTACCCCAATCACTAGGCCAATATGGAAGTCGGAACCAGCAACCAACCTGGGCCCCGCATCTGACCTATCGATTTTCCCCTCGACCGTAACTCTATGCTGAGCTCGCGCGGCGACCATGTGCCTCTGTATCTGAAGAAAGGCGCTTGGGACTTCCCCCTCCTGTGTATCATGAGAGAAGTGTCAAAGTGCTGTGTGATGAGGGTGCTACTACTGTGCAAGGGTGAAAGGAGTTTCGCTGGGACTGTTCGGGAACCGAATCAACCCACAAACTGCGGACCACCTCTGAGCTTATTGACACTTGTTAACCTCACCTGACACTTCCATCAGTTTGGGTTCTAATTGTGCGGCCGGGTGGTCGCCGTTCGTATGCACAAACACGTGGGAACTGTGTTGGCGGCCATCTTGTTCGCAAGAATGCAGGCAGCGGTGCTTGGACGTCGATCGCATGGAACTAAAATCGGATACTGAAACTCCCGAAAACCGCTCAACTTTAATGAACGCTTGCTTCTTCCCCACACGTCAGGAGAGCGCCGTTCGCAAAGTTTGTTCATCTGAACCATACAAACGCTACCAATCAGCCAGAGCATGTGTTCGGTATTTAATTCGTGGAGTTCACGGAGCCTCGTGTGCGGTCGGTCAGAACTTTATCCCGGTGGTGTTTGTGGGATCGGAACGCTTTTCTTTTGTCTACCAGATATAGGTCAATTCTCGAGTATGTCATGTGTCCCTGCAAGTAAATGGCGAAATCCCTCGCCGTGGGGTATAGGCTTCTCCATGTGTCATAGAGGTTATGTACATGCAGCAAGTTTGCAAAGTGTGTGTTAAGTGATATGGCTTACTGTTTCAGCAGTTTGAGTTGTGTTCTTTGAATGTCCAGTTTTGAGTCTAAAGTGCAATTAAAGTTGCCACAAAGTATAATATGGCCTTTTTTGATTTTGTCAAATTTCTTAAAAGCTGCGCCCAGATACTACTTTTGTGTAGCGTACAGGGATGCTATCATGACCTGCAGACCATTTAAGGCACCCACCAAAATGAGTCTACCCTCCTTGTCTATATATTGGACATCAGGTGATAAAACCCAGTGTTTGTGAAAAAATATAGAGACCCATTTAGACTTAGTTCGGGATAGGGAGTGAAAGACTTGGGCCTAATGTTTGATAGTGAATTGCGGGGTGTGGCGGTTGCAGAAGTGGGTTTCTTGTAGACATATTATAGATGCCTTAGATTGTTGGATCTCTTGTGATGCAAGTCTCCTTTTATGTGGGCTATTTAGGCTTTTGATGTTAAGGGAGAAGACCTTTAATGAGCTAGCCATGACAATAGGCGCTGGTGGGTATTATCAGAGCTTTCCAAGACGTACCAATAGTGTACTCCAGGTTTGCTCAGATGGACGTGTCATAAGTACTACTTGTGAAAATATGTTACTGAGGGGGATAGCCCGGCACTTTGTCATCCTGTTTTGAGGGGAGTATAATGGTGGTAGACAGCCACTTAGGAGCAATTGGGGAGCAAAACCAAGAGGGGAATATGGAGAACAAAAAGAGAAGAGGGAAACGAAAGTATATACACTTTGCCACAGCGAGTAGGGGCTGAAAACTTAGTTCAGGTGCGAATCCACGCATATTGCTCAAGCTCGCAATGTACTCAACTGAGGTGAGGGGACGGGTACCGAAACTGTCGGGCCAAGAGCCGTCAACTCTTTGAACTGATCTTGAAACTGGTAGCTTCTAAAGCCAAAACTTGGATGGGTGTTAGTTTCAGCCAAGCCCTGACGCTAGCTAACTTTAGCCTATAGATCAGGGAATTGAGGCATAGGGGGGCAGATTACAGATCAGGGAATTGAGGCATGGGGGGGCAGACTATAGATCAGGGAAGGCATGGGGGGGCAGACTATAGATCAGGGAAGTGAGACATGGGGGCAGCC
Organism: Pelobates cultripes; assembly: GCA_933207985.1. Taxonomy (NCBI): domain Eukaryota; kingdom Metazoa; phylum Chordata; class Amphibia; order Anura; family Pelobatidae; genus Pelobates; species Pelobates cultripes. The sequence goes on from OW240916.1 coordinate 241,734,880, forward strand.
TATAGATCAGGGAAGTGAAGCATGGGGGGCAGCCTATAGATCAGGGAAGTGAGGCATGGGGGCAGCCTATAGATCAGGAAGTAAGGCATTGGGTGCTATAGATCAGGAAGTAAGGCATGGGGGCTGCCTATAGTTTAGGAGAGAGGCATGGGGGGGGCCTATAGATCAGGGAAGTGAGGCATAGGGGGGCAGCCTATAGATCAGGCAAGTGAGGCACGGGGGGGCAGCATAGAGATCAGGGAAGTGAGGGGGGAGGCAGCCTACAAGAAGGGTCAGCAAGGAACAGGAAGGTAAAGTAAGAGAAGGAGCAGAAATGAAAAGGAACAGAAATGAGCAGTAAGGGACATCAAAGAGCTGGAAGGGATAGCAAGGAGCATAAAAGTTAAAGTAGGAGGAGTACAAAGGAACAGAAATGAGCAGGAAGGGGCAGCAAGGAGCAGGAAGGGGCAGCAAGGAGCTGGAAGGTAAAGCAGCACAAAGGTAAAGTAGAAGGAGCAGAAAGGGTCAGCAGGGAGCTGGAAAGGGCAGCAAGGAGCAGGAATGGACAGAAGGAGCACAAAGGTAAAGTAAGAAAAAGAGCAGAAATGAGCAGGAAGGGACTGCAAGGGGCAGCAAGGCGCAGGAAGGGTCTGCAAGGAGAAGGAAGGGTCTGCAAAGAGCAGAAAGGGACAGAAGGAGCACAAAGGTAAAGTGGGAGAAGTAGCAGAAAGGGTCTGCAAGGAGCAGAAGAGCGCAAAATAAGCAGAAAGTAGCAGAAATGTAAAGGAGCAGAAGAAGCCAAGGAGGAGAGAAGACAGTGTCAGAAGAAAAAGAAGACTGTGTCAAATGAAGGAGATTAAAAGGAGATTGGAGCAGGAAGGACAAGTGAAGTGAACCCTCCACTTTATTCTGGACACCACATCATAAGGCTTTGGTACTTGGCCTTGGCAGGGAAACTTTGGACCTTCTCATCTCCCCAGGTAAAAAAAATATATATATCAGTGTTAATGTGTTCACTTTTATTTACTGAGTGTCAGGAAGCACAGAGTGCCGCTGGGTAGGGGTGTCACAGATTGGCTAGAGCAGTCAGTTGGCCAATCAGTAGCTCCCCTTTCATGAAAAAGTTAAAAAAATTTATGAACCGGGAACTAGCGATTGGCTTAGAGTGTCAACTGACCACTCTAGCCAATCTGCAGCACCCGCTGTCAAAAAGGAACCAAGCATGGATGTCATTACAATTATACCCCCCCACCTCCTCATCCCTGGTATTCCACAGAAGCGGACATTATTGCGCCGTGAGCAGTCTTCCAGGTCTGCTAGCTTCCTCTTAAGCTGTTGGTGTTCTTCAGCTAATGCTTGGACTTTATCTACAACTTAATTTTGTGCAGTGCACAGCTCTTCAGTGCTTCCAGGTAACTTGTTCTGTCTCCCAGATCTGATATTTCCTTCTTCAATTCACTTGTCATTTGTTTCAGGCTTTGTTGGATTTTGGCTTGCAATTCTTGGAGCATGCCATGCAGCCTTTTTTCTGTGACCGGGGTATCATAGTATTGGTCAGAATGAGTGTCACGGTCGGGCAGACCTTCCAAGGCAGGAGACGACGTCATAGACTCGTCGCCATCTTAAGAAGGCCGCACCCGCTCCTTCATGGAATGGCGGAATGGATCCGTCATTTTCATCTGTTTTGACGGTGCCATCATGTTGGGCTGTCGTGGCGCCAGTAAACAGCCTTATTCAGGTCAGTATCTGCTTTTTCGTTGCGATTGAGTCTGACTGGAACGGGAGCTCCTACTCCATGCGTCCAGTCGTCTCAGCAGTTAGCTCCTGCCCCATTATTAGTTTTTGTTTTTTAAAGATGCACTAGTTCAACAAGTTTTATGTAATTTATTCACATTTAACACTTACATCCATGTAGCCGGAGACAGCCAGTGATGTGATAAAATGATGCCTCTGCAAAGAGATCTGGTATGTTCTTGTTAGGACAAGCTTTATAGCCCCTAATTTTCTAATAAAATATAGTGGCTGGGTTGTGTATGCCAATGCATGATAGCTGCTGTCCACTCGGCACAGCAGTTGATCTTTTGCACTTCAAATATGTATTTTATTCATGCCAATGACAGAAGATACGTGACAATTACAGCTGCCATTTTCTTTAATGTTACTTCATTCATCAACATCAAGTGTTACTTCATTCTCAACATTAAACTACGCTCATTATTTTAAATTCGCCTTATAATTCTGGCAGTAGTATTGCTGTAATTTATCTCATAAAGGTTTTCCTTTTTTTTTTTTCTTTTTTTTTATTATATAGGGTGTTGTATTTTACTTGTGTTAATTATGTCACTTCTATACCTTGAGTATCGCCAAGTATCCCCAGGTGTGTCCATGGGTTTAGTTTCTTGCACAGCAGTCTCAGAAATCTAGGTCTGGGGTTAAGGTTGGCATGTTAAGGTTTGCACCAAAATGCTGTGGCACAACTGTGCACAACTAAACTACCCACACTTGAACTTTCCCATTTAAACTCCCTCAGGTTATGGTTCTGTTTTCTTGGCTTTTCTATATATAAACTATATATAATAAAGCTAAATGTAAAGTCATTTGAGCAGGGCCCTCAACACTGTTCTTTTGCGTCCACCCTACATAGCAAATTATATGATTCATACGACTGCACTAGGATAATATCCAGGATAACTTTTATAAGGCGTCTACCACAGAAAGAAATTGATATTATCCATGGTTCCTCTACTGCATAATATAAAGAGTAATACAGTGGACAGTGAACAATACAGGTATAAAAAAAGAAATATCTAAATAAATGCCAATAGTGTTTTGGGCTGTACTGCATATTTGATCACAGAGACAGGTAATTCTTT
>OW240916.1:241737831-241753499 GCA_933207985.1 Pelobates cultripes
GCCCAGCTGTGCCCCCTGCCCCCCCCACCTAGGCCAACTGTGCCCCCCCACCTAGCCTAACTGTGCCCCTACCCACCCACCTAGCCTAACTGTGCCCCCTGCTTCCCCACCTAGCCTTACTGTGCCCCCTACCCCCACGTAGCCTTACTGTGGCCCCTACCCCCACCTAGCCTAACTGTGCCCCCTGCCCCCCTAGCCTAACTGTACCCCTGCTCCCCCGCTACCCACAGTGCCCTCTGCTCCCCCACCTACCCACTGTGCCCCAGCTACCTACTGTGCCCCTGCTCCCAAACTACACATTGTGCTCCTGCTTACCCACTGTGCCCCTTGCTTCCCCAGCTAGCACTACTGTGCCCTCTCTCCCCCAGCTACCTTCTGTGCCCCTGCTCCCCCCCTTCCCACTCTGCCTCTGCCCCCCAGTTACCCACTGTGCCCCTGCTCTCCTACCTACTACTACACTACCCCTGCTCGCCCCCTGCTCCCCCACCCACCACTACACTACCTCTGCTCCCCCACCTACCACCACTGTGTCCCTGCTCCCCAACCTACTAATACACTACCCTTGCTCCTCCACCTACCACCACTGTGCCACCTGGTCCCCCACCTACCACCACTGTACCCCCTGCTCCACCAGCTACCACCACTGTCCCCCAGCTACCACTGTGTCCTTGCTTTCCCAGCTACCCACTGTGCCCCCTGCTCCCCCTGATCCCCACCTTTCACTACACTACCTATGCTCCCCCACCTACCACTACTGTGCCCCTGCTCCCCAACCTACCACCACTGTACCCCCTGCTCCACCAGCTACCACCACTGTGCCCCCAGCTACAACCACTGTGCCCCCTGCTCCCCCACCTACCACCACTGTGCCCCCTGCTCCCCCACCTACCACTATACTACTGCTGCTCCCCCACCCTCCTCCACTATTCCTCCTGCTCCCCACCTACCAGTACACGACCTCTGCTCTTCATATCAGCACACATATCACACAAACAATACACACATATGTCACACACAGTCAATACAACAATTACAAATATTACACACAGCAACACATAGCATTCATATCACACACAGCCATCACTCCTATCACAAACAGACACCACACACTACATCATATTATTATGAGATTTATTACAGCAGAGCTCTCTCATACAAAATGCAATATGTAGCTGTCCTCCAAGCTCCAGCCAATCAGAACGTTGCCACGGATTACTACAGGAAAGCTCTGACACTAAGTGCCTGAGCTCACAAGACAGTTACTTATGGTTTTGCACCCGGTGGAGGCGCCGACCAGATTCCCAGCATACTGGATCACCAGAGTTCAGCATGCCCATCTCCCTGCAAGGTAATAACAGGGAAGGGGGAATCATTTTTGTTTTTGAATAATTATTAATTGAATAAATCCTATATACAAACACTACACACCTATTGACATACACTGTACATGGATAAAGGGGTATGAAGAGGGAGGGGGGCGCTGTTAATATTTTTCGCACAGGGCGCCTTCAGGCCTAAGGCCGGCCCTGGTTATAGCACAATGTATGCCAAGAGCTGGCAGTGCACTTCATGGCTTTTCGACTGACGGGGCTTTAAGGCATGAAATCAAAGCTACAAGCTCCCATTTTAAAGTACTGTTAGTCAGTTTTGGGGTTTTTTGTCCACAATTTTTGTTTGAGGAAAATGTTGCCTACAGATTGTGTGATATTGCCAAATTGTCCTAAGCACAGCTTTTCCCATCCTTTTGATATTTCTTTTCACAAGTTGTAGTTTAGAAATATAATTTTCTTCTGTACATTTAGGATACACAATGTGCATCATTACCACAGTACAATTGTGTAATTACCTGACATTTAAGTAAGCCTGAGATTCTTTAGGTTTTTTTTTTCTCATGGTACAGTGCTGTCTGACGCGCACACTTATTATATGTCATTCACATTAGTCGAACGTTATGATCTTCATTGCAAGAAATTAGAAATATTTTATTTCATTATTTGCATTTGGTTTTTGGGCATTTGGTTTTTGCGAGTTGCCTGAATTATGCACCAATTCTTCTTCTTTCTTTTTTTTTATTTTTTTTTTATCTAAGCCACTGAACTGACAGATAAATTCTGTGAGAGGATCACAAAGAAAGAGAACAAGGTTGTGCCAGGACATGAATTTCCACAAATGAATGCGTGACAAGCTAAAACACTCACGTGGTTCACATTTTCATGACAATGATGGCAATGACAGTTCTACATCTTGAAGCTAATTAAAGTCCTTGTAATAGACTATATACATTCGTCACAATTTACTGTGAGCTCTCACTAATAAGAGAAGAGGACAAATTTACAAAACTCTCTAGGCAGCTGTGAGATTTACCCTGTAGTAACAACTAAACTAGGTCTACCACATTGCACTAAACACAAACAAATTGCATTGTGTTCCTAAGATTGATGTTATGTAAACAGAGACAAAATGCATCTAAAAATGATAGAAATTAACCTCTCCATGAGCACCACTAAACAGAGTATGGTGTTATTGCATACTTTGTGATGGTTGCCCTTCAAATGTATGAGGTCATTTAGAGTCAGGGCCAGACTGGCCCACCGGGATACCAGGAAATTCCCCGGTGGGCTGGTGCACCTGTGGCCGGCAGTGCATCGTTCTTTTCTACTCCTCTGACTTTTTTTGTTTGGGGCTGGAGGCTGGGGCAGAAAGTTTACTGGATGACCGCAGTGAGGCTGCCAGAGGCCAGTAACAGAAACCGGTGACAGCTGGTTTGTAGCAGAGAGGAGGGAGAGAGCACTGAATGTCTCTCTTACTCTCTCACAAAAGCACCTTCTTAGTTTCCAGCTCTGCATGGACAGTCTGGCAGAGCCAACCCATGCACTGGAGCTCCTCCCACAGCCTCACCCTGGTGACCTTTCACACAGGAAGTGGAAGAGCTTCATGAAAAAAACAACTCATATTGCACTTAAACTCCAGTAACAGTGAAGTTACAGGTACTTATATATTCATCCAGCAGCCCATGATTGATGGTGTGTGTGTGTAGAGCTTGTAGTGATCTAGTGTGTGTGTGAGCATTTCTGTACTGTGCTTAGGTGTGCGCCAGTGAGCTTGTGTGTGTCAGTGAATACGGATTGAGCTTGTGTGTGTGTGTGTGTGTCAGTGGGCATGTCTGTACTGTGCTTGAGTGTGTGTCAGTGAGCTTGTGTGTGTCAGTGAGTTTATAGTGAGCTTATGTGTGCCAGTGACATTGTGTATGTCAGTGAGCATGTCTGTACTGTGCTTAGGTGTGCGACAGCCAATGAGCTTGTAGTGAGGTTGTGTGTGTCAGTGAATATGGAGTGAGCTTGTGTGTGTGTGTGTGGGCATGTCTGTATTGTGCTTGAGTGTGTGTCAGTGAGCTTGTGTGTGTCAGTGAGTTTATAGTGAGCTTATGTGTGCCAGTGACATTGTGTATGTCAGTGAGCATGTCTGTACTGTGCTTAGGTGTGCGACAGCCAATGAGCTTGTAGTGAGGTTGTGTGTGTCAGTGAATATGGAGTGAGCTTGTGTGTGTGTGTGTGGGCATGTCTGTATTGTGCTTGAGTGTGTGTCAGTGAGCTTGTGTGTGTCAGTGAGTTTATAGTGAGCTTATGTGTGCCAGTGACATTGTGTATGTCAGTGAGCATGTCTGTAGTGAGATTTTGTGTGTGTCAGCGAGCTTGTAGTGAGTTTGTCTGTATTGAGCATGATGTGTCAGTGAGCTTTTAGTGAGTATGTCTGTACTGTGCTTGAGTGTGTGTCAGTGAGCTTATAGTGAGCTTGTGTGTCAGCGAGCTTGTCTGTATTGTGCTTGTGTGTCAGAGAGCTTGTCTATAGTGAGCTTATCTCAAAGAGCTGGTCTATATAGTAAGCTTCTATGTGTGTCAGTGAGCTGGTAGTGAGCTTGTCTGTATTGTGCTTGTGTGTCAGAGGTTTTGTATTGTGAGCTTATGTGGGTCAGTGAGCTTGTCTATAGTGAGCTTGTGTGTTTCACTGAGCTTGTATGTCAGTGAGCATGTAGTCAGTTTGTCTGTAGTGAGCCTGTGTGTGTCAGTGAGCTTGTAATGAGCATGTCTGTACTGTGTTGGAATGTGTGTAAGTGAGCTTGTGGGTTTTTCTGTATTTTGCTTGTGTGTTTCTGTGAGCTTGTAGCAAGCATGTGTGTCAGTGAGCTTGTAGTGAGCTTGTCAGTTGTTAGCGTGTGTGTATTTATGTCAGTGAACATGTCTATAGTGAGCGTGTGTGTGTGTCTGTCAGCTTGCCTGTAGTAAACTTTTGCGTGTCAGTGAGCACGTCTTTAGTGAGCTTGTGTATGGGTCAGAGTGCTTCTGTGTATGTCGGTGAGCTTGTGTTTCTTGGTGAGCTTGAATGAGCTTGTGTGTGTCAGTGAGCTTGTTTGTAGTTAGCTCATGTGGGTCAGAGAGCCTCTGTGTGTGCCAGTGTGCTTGTCTGCAGTGAGCTTGTGTGTGTCAGTGAGCTTGTCTGGTAGTGAGCTAGTCTGAAGTGAGGGGCTGCAGGTAAGCAACAATATAACAGCTCCCAAAGCACATCAATATAAAAAAAATGCAAACACTATGTGACAAAATGAATTATAGGGCTAGAATATTTTTTTTTTCAGGGCTGCTTTCTTTTCCCAGTCCGGCCCTGTTGAGAGTGCTGTCATGAAAGCGGGTCTTGCCCAAATCGGTGAGAACAATCACTGGATGAGGTTTGACCGGGCTGCGACCATTCTCCAATCCACGGCAAAGTTCCACAATATTTAGTAGTAAGTCTCTGCCACATATGTGAGCTGCCTGTGGCTTCAGAGAAAGGAGCTCCTACAAATCCTGGATGTAGCTGGATACCTCATTACCTCCCTAATTTCCTCTCTAAATATCACCTTGTTTTATAGTCCTGAGACCAAGTAATACCAGAGTGAGGTTTTACTGAAAAATCTAATGGGTAACCAGTGACAGAAATGGCAGTAAACAAAATAAAATTACAAAGCATAGAGTAAAGAAAACAGGAGAAGAGAATCTCAGTGCAGACAGATATGGTGGGAGGCAAAGGTGGATGACAAAGTAATGAAATGAAAAAGTAATCTAAATATAAAAATAGGGCAAGAATGGTAGCTATGCATTATGTGCTTTGAATTTGCTGAAAATATGATATATAAATATGTATATCATGTATGGTAATCAGTCATCTTGTCTCAATGTGACATCACAAATTCTCTAAGCACAAAGATTGAAAACAGTCAGTTTTGACAGGTTTCATCTAATTATCTACACAAATATACCATATAGACAATGCTAGCAGTCCGTTTCAGGCTAGATCTCACTCATTCACTGTGTAGATAATGCGTAATCGCAATAAAAAAAATAATACAGTTACATTATATCATTGAAAAAATATATAATGAAGTCAATCGGCACAGCTTATGGTGCTGGAAAGCACCTCATCCAAAGTAGATGTCTAGAGAAGGTGACTTTGGAGTATCGAGGATTCTAAAAATGCAGAACTCCTCTAGCAGGCATTAACATTTATTCTAAGCAGAGTGTGAAAGGGACTTTAATATTGATCTGTGAGTAAACTAGTTAGCAGTGATGTGGTTTTGGTGACCATGGACTCCAAGCACCATAACCACTTTAATCAGACAAAGTGGTGATGGTGCCTACAGTGTTCCTATAAATATCGCAATGCAAATTGGAGATGGCCACCTCCACACATTCAAATTTTAAGTGCAGCACAATGTACTACACCTTTGCTATAATAAATAATACTATTATCCTGCTAGCAATATTGTTGCATTAATATTTGCTAATACTGCAAATATTATATCAGGTGATGGGGTCAATTCATGCACCTTTATAAAGCATTCCATTTCAACAGAGTATGTTTTTTTTTGCTGTATCTAACAGAAAGGAATACACAATGCAAGCAAAGAAGACAGATGCAATGCTGCAACCTTCTTAGTGTACATCACATCGTACTGATAGTAAAGTGCTGAACAAGCAGATTAGGAAGCCGTAGATGTGGCAATTAGACTGCTTCCGTCTGGTTTTCTCCCACAATGACATGACCAGGCCAGGGGCTGAACTTGAATCACTCCCACAGCCTTACTCACCTCAGCTGGATGCTGGACAATGTACAAGCTGGTGGAAACAGTCAGAGGATGCGCTGGCAGGAAAGGACACAGGCAAACTTTCTGGGGACGCCTAGAAGTAACAAAAAGACCAAAGGAAAATAAAATAACTAAAAATCAGATGCATATATTTCATTTTAAGCATGATACGTGTACAAATAACACAGAGGGAAAAATTCAATATGATCACTGTGCGACTTGCAAACATAATATTGTATAAAAATAAAACAGAGAGATAATTATGTAAATAGTATATTTTCACTGGGCTGCAATATACGCTCATAACTCTCAATGTTAGATGTTTAACAAAAATTCTATAGTTTGGTATTGTTTTCCAATTTAATTATTGTTTAAAAGTTGCTAAGTTACAAAACTACCTGGAACTACAAAAAGTGGTATTGTCTGCAGGTGAAGGGAATATTATAAATAAAATTAACAAGTTTGGTTTTACAGACATACAAACAGGCTTTAACTGCCCAAGGACACTGCATTTCATAATAATATTTTACATTTAAAGGGTAACTGTCACTCCAGGGATTTTTAATTTTTAGATTGCTTATCCCTATATTTAACGAATATGTATTTGTAATGTGTGAAAAATAACATTAAATGCAAAAATCGACAAATTTTTATCCGTCATTTTAACTCCCTGTCAATCTTTGTCATAAGCCCTGTCCTTTGCACCTGACACTCAGCTTTAGAAAATCCTATATAGAAGACAAAAAAAAAATAAAAAATAAATGTTTTATTTCTTCTTTGGATTTGCAAAGTTTCCTGGGATCTACATTTTCTGAGCTGGATTATAATGTAACTTTTTTCATACAATTTTAAAAGAAAATGGAGCAATTCATTTCAATGTTTATTCAATTGTGTAAATTCCAAAAAAAAAAGTGACACTTCCCCTTTTTATTCTAAACCCTGCTGAACTGCAGAAGACTTTACTGCCATCTCAATTTTATACCTCTCTCCCAATGCTTAGAGCTTTGGAAACATTTCAGAGAAGAGATTATAACATGAGAGCGTTCGCAAGACCCAGAAGAAAATATCCAAATAAAGTCATGTTAGATATCAAAGCTGTATTATGACTAATTAGTGTTCAACTAGACATTAAGCCATATCAGAAATATAAAATCATACATCGTAAAATTCACAAATGAGAATAAAGTAACAGGGGCTCAAATTACTATAAAAAGTACAATTACGGAAACAATGGAACTAAAAGGACTCTTTTCTGTAATATTTTCACATAACGGGTTTTTTTTCTCTCATGAAAACTTAGCAGAACATGCTTTTATAATGAGATAGTCAGATAAAAAGGTTGTCTAGATGTGTGAAAAGTATGCATATCTCATACAAATCCTATCAAACTAAATATTACATTTTGGTTTCATAGCCCCATAGGTACTTTTTCAACATAGGAAGTATCAAGGCCTTTCTGACTGTTGCAGAATAAGATCCTATGTTGCCAATCTGGCATAATGCCCAGGAAGATCCCCTATGCTTCTTTATAAACCATATTTCTATTCTCTCATAATGCAAGAGAAGGCAGCATTTCTACATTGGCATATCAATATAAAAATAGCCTGCTAAAGAGCTTATTTTCCTCAAGGACCATGACATGAAGACGATCTACTAATTGTAAATTGTTACAAACTGCAATCCTGAGAGTTGTAATGAATATACTGGTCTCTCTTCGCAGAATTATACCGTTGTGCCAAGTTGAATTGTAGAATCGCCTGAGAGATTAAAGCTAGCAACATTATATAACCAAGGCTCAAATACAATTTATCAGATCATTCTCTGAAGAAGCGAACGTGATTTTCATATAAAAGAACTGTCAAGCAAAGTTTGAAAGAATACCCTTCATCCCAGTACTGGTTAACAGTCTGGGGAACGATAAAACAGTTTATCAGTATAATGATACAAATCTTCCACTATAGAGAAAAATAGCACATATATGAAAAATAACAGATATACGAAAAATACATACATACATAGTAATGCCTTGTGTAATTATTCTACTCCCTGCCATTTAATTGCTCCCATACTGGTATAAAAATTGTATAAATTCAGATTTACCTGTGAATATTACTACAATTATTCACTACACACATATACAAATGTGCGATCAGCACTCAATAGAAGAAACCTCAATCCAGCTGGTTTTTCTCTATTCCTTTTGGTAAAATTGCTCAGACGCCATTAGATTATTAAGGACAGTAAATCCAGGGCCAGATTAAGAGCCCAGTGGGCCTGGTGCTGACAATTATGACGGGCCTAATTACAGAATCATATCGACCAAAAACAGTAAAACACTCCAAAGCATCATGTATCTGATGGTGCTGGAGAGAAAGAAAACAGCAGCTATAAGAAAAATCATACCCTAGGCTAATCTCTCTCTAATTTATGTTTTCATCTTTCAAGTAAATCCATAACCCCTAACAGCAGTGTCCAGTCAGGCAGGAAGTCAATGGGCATGGTAAAAGGGTGTGCCACTGACACAAATCACGTAACCTGCCAAAAGGGGCGAACATACCCAAAAAGAGGACATGTCTGCTCAAAGACTTAGAAGGCCAGCCTGGCATGAATGCATGTCAGGCTGCCTGCCAATCATGCAGCTGACCAACTAAGGGCATACTATGCAGACAGCACCCTGAGCTTGGCATAAATGCATCTAATGATGCGCTCACTCAGGATCACTATAGGGTCAGGAACACAAACATGAATTCATGACCCTATAGTGTTAACACCACCATCTAGCCCCCCTGGGCCCCTCATGCCTCCATAAATATAGCAAAATCTTACTATATTCAAGCCTGAAGCTGTAACTCTGCATGCTGTTAGACTCATAAAAACAAACAGTCTGCTGACATCATTAGAAGTGGTGGCCTGATCCAATCACAGTGCTTCCCCATAGGATTGGCTGAGACTGACAAAGAGGCATATCAGGGGCAGAGCCAGCATGATTCAAACACAGCCCTGGCCAATCAGCATCTCCTTATATAGATGAATTTAATTAATGAATCTCTATGAGGAAAGTTCAGTGTCTGCATGCAGGGGGAGGAGACACTAAATGTTTGGATGCATTTTAGGCAACCATGACCCAGGAAGGATCTCTAACAGTCATCTAAGGAGTGGTCAGTGAAGTTATCACTAGGATGTAATGTAAACACTGCATTTTCTCTGAAAAACAGTGTTTACAGCAAAAAGCCTGACAGTAATGATTCTACTCACCAGAACAAATTCAATAAGCTGTAGTTGTTCTGGTGACTATAGTGTCCCTCTAACTATATTCATTGTCAGCCAGTCCACACAAGTTTTGTTCCCATACATCCCACTTAAGTTTCCATACTTAAGTAAGAGTATGTGAAAAGTAGTTAGGGTTACGACCTTACTTGGAAAAACATACCGGCCTTACTAATTTGCATAATTAAATATGTATGGGTGACATCACATGATGTAAATCACAAGGAGTGACATAAGAGAAAATGCTGTAAAATCACCAAACAACTACTTAGTTTGATTCTGCTGTATAGATGGATTCCTCCCAGTGCCCCCTTGTCTCCCAGTGCCCTCATGACTCAGTGCCCCCATGTGTCGATTACTCCAGGTCTCAGTGTTCCTATGTATCAGTGTCTCAGTGCCCCATGTCTCCCAGTGTCCCCTAGTGTCATGTCCCCAGGTCTCCCAGTGATCCTATGTATCAGTGTCTCAATACCCCATGTCTCCGTGTCCCCATGTATCCCAGTGTCCCTTAGTGTCTCAGTGTCTGCCATAATGTCTCCCAGTGTCCCTTAGTGTCTCAGTGTCTGTCATAATGTCTCCCAGTGTCCCTTAGTGTCTCAATGTCTGCCATAATGTCTCCCAATGTCCCTTAGTGTCCCTTAGTGTCTGCCATAATGTCTCCCAGTGTCCCTTAGTGTCTCAGTGTATGTCTCCTTGCAGCCTTTCCCCCCATCCCTTACTTCCCTGAGCTGTAGGCTGTCTCTGCAGGGTGAGAGTTGCTGTCTGGACTCTCTGTAGCTGCACCCCTGCAGATCAGTGAGTATAGATAGGCAGGGAGGGATATGCTGAAACTTCCTATCCCTGCCTGTCTCCACACACAGCGACCCCTACTGGCCAGTGCTGGTATTGCAGAGTAATCTCTTGTTTATACTGATAAAAATACCAACATTTGTATTGCCAGTATGACTGTAATATTGGCACCAGCCAGGCAGCCTCAATTACTGGCTGTGCCAATAAAATAAAAGCCAGGTGGAATCCCTAAGCGTAGTGTGTGAAAAAATAAAAATGTAAAAAAAAAAAAAAAAAATTTTATTTTATTTTTTTAAAATCAGTGGGCCTATTCCATGGGCCTGGGCCTGGAGCTGCAGCTCCATCAGCCCCTATGTTAATCCGGCCCTGAGTAAATCATCAGCAATTGTATCTTGCCATAGATTCCAAGATTATTAAATTTGTATTAATCCACTCCGATCTAACTTTGGCTGCGTGTTTAGAATCATTGTCCAGCTGGAAGATGATACTCTCCACTCTTCCCAGAGCACAAAGAGGTGAAATACTTGATCATGTATCATTATTCATTAAGTAATTTCTAAGAGTTTGGTGTACGAATGCCCTTGAAAACTACATACATACAGATTTAATTCATTTATCTTTAACCAAAAAGAGCAATGGTCCTATTTAAAAAAAATAAACTAGAAGAGATTGTTGAAAACTAAATACTTAACTTATGTTGATTGGAAAAGATAGACATTCCTCAAGACTGATAGAATTTGGTTCCATCCATCATGCTCTCAGTCTTGATCGGTTCCTAAGCTCCCCTCTGGTGAAACGCATAGATATCACATGGTGCTGTCATCATCACCTTTCACCGTATACTCAAGTTAATTCAGGGCCCGCAGAAAGAGCTTTGTAGCTGTGTGTGGGGTGTAATAAAATTATGTGTAGGAAATAATGGTGGATTCATTTTGAATAAGCATATTCCACTTAATTTTACAATAATATACTGGGGTTTAAAACAAGTATTGACATACAAAGTAGTGATTGCAAAAGCAAAGCAAATATTGATACACAGCTCCGAAAACTGTTCTTGTCTGAACCATCCATTGCTTTTGGAGCAACTGTTTGAGGTTTGGCCTACCTCTCGTCCAGATGCACCCTGGTCTACAAGGAAAATGCTGGGTCCCACCACTTTAATACAAAGTAGTGATGACAGAGACCAGGGGTAAAGAGGCTACTGTTCGAACAAGCTCGTTCAATGAATATAGATTATTTGTTCTGATATCAGTGAACTACAAGTACAAAATACGGTCAGCTTTCTGCGAAATTTCATATTACTGGTCTGAGAAAAAGCAACGTGCTTGCTAGTGGTACTTTCTCTTCAAGAAATACAGCTTTTCATAGGTGTTTATATAAAGCATAATCACGCATAGCTCGATAATGGTAAACACAGTAAAGTGGAGAACTACATTGACTGAGTGTAGAGGTTGACATGCATGTAATGGTGAATCTGAATGCATCTTACTGGTCCAGAGATCATCAAGTATGATGACCTCATCGTGGGAGGATCAGGTTGCTGCAGGGAGACTATCCCAGCAACAAAGGTGAGGGATATTGGCTTTACCTCACTGATGATACCTTACAAGGTTGAAATGATCTGGATTTTGGGTGGGACCAGTCTGATATGTTTCAGAGATGTTCTCTCTGTAAGGGCACAAGATGAAACCAGCTTGAGATCTGAGCGGGGACCCACCGAAGGGCAGGCTAATTGATCTGTTGTCCATTCTCACCTCTCTTGCTACTTGTTTTTCTCTCCCTGTAATTCCAATGTGTAAAAAAAAAAAAAATCTCTACATTTTAATAATATATATATTTTGTTAAAGGACCACTATAGTGGCACTATAGTGCCCTGAGGGTGCCCCCACACTCAGGGTCCCCCTCTCGCCGGGCTCTAGAGGGTGGAAGGGGTTAAACTTACCTCTTTCTCCAGCACCAGGTGGGGAGATCTCCGCCTCCTCTCCTCGACTGAATGCGCATGCGCGGCAAGAGCCGCGCGCATTCATCCAGTCTCATAGGAAAGCATTCACAATGCTTTCCTATGGACGCTGGCGTCTTCTCACTGTGATTTTCACAGTGAGAAGCGCGGAAGCGCCTCTAGCGGCTGTCAATGAGACAGCCACTAGAGACTGGATTAACCCGAATATAAACATAGCAGTTTCTCTGTAACTGCTATGTTTATAGAAAAAAGGGTTAACCCTAGCTGGAACTGGCACCCAGACCACTTCTTTAAGCTGAAGTGGTCTGGGTGCCTACAGTGGTCCTTTAATATTAGAATGTTTATTTAATGGTTTCATGCAATGAGTCAACATACTGTAGAACATGTTTGAACAAAGAGGCAGTGTTCTGGTGGCTCAATAAATAATAAGTCTAATTAATTGTTTAACATCAAACCGTAAAATATCAAACAGAAAAAACAAAAAGAACCTGTGTGTACTATCAAATTACTCTATGGCTGTTCAGCAAAAAATATAAATGGGTAAAAAAAGTTATCATGAATGCCGAAAACCATCCTGTCATTTGTGTCTAACCTAGAGAAATATATTGTATATAGAGGTACACACACACACACACACATACATATATATCTATATGTGAGATTGCTTATGCTAGTTATTCTCTATCTTAGATAAAATGCAGAGGAAATGAATGGAATGTTCCGACATGCAGTCAGTTAAGTGCTAGGTTCCTTTATATAAAATAAATTGTTTTCCCGAGAATGACACATCAAGATTTGAATCTCATTTTCAAGTGTGCCCATACTGACAAAGCAGAAAAATACTGATACTATATACATATACTGATCTGGACTTGTGGATGTGAATTTAAACAAAAAGAGGCAGATCATACGACAACCCAGGAATCAACTGATAGTAAAAAAAAAATTATAATGAACCTAGCTTTGTGACACAGCATGTTGACTTCCTTTCATGCATTGTTTTTCACTACATAAACATTTTGTGTCCATAATAGGCTATTCCAAAATAACCCTCACACAATGTCTTAGCATTGAGTTTCCTATATGTTCCTGTTGGATTAATTCCTTTGGTCCTCCTATATTTGTTGGACATTGATGCACAGGTTATGATTGTCTGCAGAATACCATTATTTCCTGTTCTTGTTTATCCTACACAAACTGCATGACCATTCTGTGTTGTCTACTGTATTATGTACTCACAAACTGGCATTAAAGTCACACTGGTACATCATTATTCCATGGATTCAAATTTTGGATTTAGGTGGCCTTTAAGTCCAGCTTAGAACACCCAACACTTGTACTTTTGCTGAAGCCCAGATGTATTCCAGTTTCTAAACTGTATAATGTCAGGCTATGTTTTCACCTTTTTTTATTTTATTTCTCGCAATCAGGGCCAGACTGGGGATACAAAGCAGCCCTGGAAAAAAAATTTGTGCCAGCCCCATAAGTCACTGCGCCATATATTGTCGCGTGTAATATGTAAGGCTATGTCTTGCCAGGACAGATGATTGAGTAATTTATATATATATATATATATTGCTTTTTCTAATATAAAATATCGGACCTTTCAGGGTAAAACGTTTAATTATACAGTAAGCATACGCACATGCAGACACAGGCAATTTCACTGACATTTCAGTGACACACACAAGCTCATTGATACACAGCCTCATTGACATAAAAACACAAGCTCACTCACTAGCAGGCACACGCATGCAAGCAAGCTCACTCACTAGCAGACGCACACACACAGCTTAATGTGGTGGTACTGGTGTCTATAGCATGTCCCTACAGGCTTTTCAACGTAAACACTGACTTTTCAGACAAAAGGCAGTGTTTACATTACTTCAAAGTGACACTGCTAGTGACAGTCACTCAGACGGTCACTAGAGGTGCTTCCTGTGTTAGTGCCCTCCCGCCCTCGCGCGCTGCTGAATGAGACTGGCGCCGGAATATGACGTCATATTCCGGCGCCGGTCTCATTCAGCTGCATGCTGGGGAGCAGAGCCAGCGCAGCTCCCTCAGCGGCCGCCAGGACAAGTCCGCCAGCGGCCGCCAAAAGACCTCCCCAGCGGCCAGGGGAGGGCTGGCAGCCTTAGGCCTGGGGGGCAAAACCAGTCAAGTGGCCCATTGCACCACCAAATCAGTTCACCATCCATACCCACCTTTTCCTGGTTTTATAACGGATATTGATGTTATGCTAATCAGTAGTTCTTCGCCATACCCGCTCCTTCACGGCTCCAGGCACTGCTTGTTGTGAGTGTGAGCCACTGTAAATTAGGGGCAGAGGGCACTTGCGGGGCTGGGCAGGAAGAGAGTGCAGTGCAATCAGTGCACTCCCCTCCTGTGGGTCACCAGTAGACTGGTGCACCTGCCCAGGATCAGAGCCGGTGCAAGGATTTTTGCCGCCCTAGACAAAATAAAAGTTTTCTGCCCCCACATGTCACATCACAATGCCCCACCCATATGATCTGCCATATGAACTAATGCCAGTGCTGCACACAGTGTGTGTTTACATTAAAAAGCCTGCAGGTACCAGCTATAGACACCAGAACCACTTCATTAAGCTATAGTGTCCCTTTAATGTGAGTTAAATTATAGATTAGTGTCACTAATAATATACTAGATTGCCTACTTACAAGCAGATGAGGATGATGATGGGCTGCAGTTTGGCTCCACTGGTCTGGTGTAGAAAGGATCTCTGGAGGCTGTTTTGCACTGTGGTCACAAAATTCAATGTTCTGGGAGAATTGGAAGCAGCTCCATTTTTTGGGGCCCCTTACAGCTCAAGGTCTGGGCCCCAGGGCCTGACGGTGAGTATGCCCATAAGGCTCACTCATAAGTTCCACCACCCATGAGTTCGCTCACAGGGAGTGGGAGTGTGTAGGGGATGTGTTATGTGTTATTGTAGAGGATCTATGTAATGGCCACTTATGGTATGTAGTGTATAGGGTTACCAGTTTGTGCAGGTGATGTAGTGTGTTTGTGTGTAGTGGGAGCAGTGTGTATTTGTGTATAAGGGATGTATTATGTGTTTCTGGTTGTGTGTAAGGGATGCATTGTGTGAATCTGTGTTTGTATGCATAAGGGATGCAAGGTGTGTGTGTGCATGAGATGCATTGTGTTTCTGTGTGTATGTAAGAAAAGAAGTGTGTGTGTTTGCATGCGTGTGTACGGGTTTGCATTGTCTGTTTCTGTGTATGTGTGCAAAGGATGCATTGTCTTTGTGTGTAAGGGTTGCATTGTGTGTGTGTGTGTGTAATGGATGCATTGTGTGTTTCTCTGTGTGTAAGGGAAGTATGTTGTGTTTCTGTGTATGTATAGGGATGCATTGTGTGTGTGTGCGCGCGTAGTGTGAAAGAGCTCCCTGTCTTGGCCCCTGTCCTATAGAGTTGCCCCTTCTTCTTATTCCCCCCTCCCCTCTTCTTATTCCCTCCCCTCTTCTTATTCCCCCCTCCCCTCTTCTTATTCCCCTCCCTCCCATCTTCTTATTCCCCT
>OW240916.1:241753599-241768909 GCA_933207985.1 Pelobates cultripes
GAAGGTGCACATTGAGTGTGCACCTTCCTATCACTCCGGCCGGCCGGCCACCACGGACCGGATTGCAGCTCGGCCACGCTACAGGGGAGAGGAGAAGCTGCAGCCGCCTGACCGCTCTTAACAGAGCGCTCAGGCGGCTGCAGTATTTAAAGGGCCGGCCCGCCGCGGCCGGTCTTACAAGAATTTAGGGCGGCCTGGGGGGCAATTGCCCCCCCGGCCCAGCCCGCCCCTGCCAGTGGCCGACAGCAGACCCAGGTGTCTGCCCGGCCCCAGGTGCCGACGGCCCACCGGGAAATTTCCCGGTATCCCGGTGGGCCAGTCCAGCCCTGCTCGCAATTTAATATCTATCATCTATAGACCGCCAAAATCTTCAGCAGTTCTTTGCAATATTTCAAAAGTAATAATATTATAAACAAGATAAACTATTACAAATGCTAATGAGTACAAGACGTTAATAAGGGCCCTGCTAATACAAGTGTATATCTTTAGTGATGCCTTGCCTGATATGCTTCAGGTATGAAGTCAGAAATGAATGTTTGCCTATCTGACTGCATGTCCTTTAGATTGTAAGCTCACAGGCTAACTACCTATGCACTTTGTATAAAAGAGCTTAAATGGCTAGATTTCATCTTACATGCAGGGCCCTCTCTACCTTTTGTATTGGTGTGTGTATATTGTGTTTGTATGTTCTCCACTAATTGTACAGCACTGTGGAATCTGTTGGCGCTTTATAAATACCAGTAATAAATAAATAAATAATGACCTGCAACAAGGTTCATTATACCTGCACATTTTACGAGTGCTCTTCAAAATTATACCTTGTACTGTAAAATCACCACGAGGATAAGAGAAATACATAACTGTAGATCAATTCTCCTGCTTTCAAGATGGCATTTGGAAAAAGGAAAGAAAGCCTCTGTGTCCAAGATGACACACTTGGACTCCCACCATTACTAATGTGCTGGTAAAAGTTAAGAATTGTGGGATGCTGGTGTATCACATGTGGAGGCTGACTGTATTCGCAGTTGTTGTCCATTGATGTCGTATTTTTTTGTCTTTACCACCCAGTGAAGCAAAACAAAAAACCATTTAATTAATGTGTGAGCTTGCCCAACGTATAAATTAACTTACTGTGTTATATCAAGTGACTGTTTGCATGGTAAGTACACATTAAAACTTTATACTTTACTAAAATACGTATAAACGTATGCACAAATCCTTTTCTGTCAATACTGTCTATTCTATGTTGTTATAGGCTTTGTGGCAGTGTGTAGACTAATAAGCTAGATCCAAATATTCACCAATATCAGGTGTATCAACTAATTTTGACAACGGTAATAAATAAATAAATAAAATGTTTCATATTAATGTAATATTCAGGTTATTCATTCTGATTAGGTGGACCACGGTGATAGCCAAAATTTGCTTATGGATGAAAATCTATGAAAACAAAAGAAAGCAAGGTTGCGTTCTGGATAACAAAAGTAGCAGCACTTCTCCAATTTCGTCATGCTTTTAAAAGCAGAGTGTTAATACCTTGTCCAGGATGTGATTATTGTGAATATAAGGCACTGACATTAAAACAGTTAATATATTGTTTTAAATACGAGAATAATTAGGTGTAAGAGCAGTGCCTTGCTTACAGCTTGCCTTAAAACACATTGCTGCAGGTAATCAATTACAGCCCCAGGAAGCCAGAAGCATGCAATTCATGAGCAGACACTTTAAACAGTCTAGAACACACGCTCAGGTTTCTGGTGTTTCATAAAGAAATCAACTGAGGTTTGACCTGGAATATATTTAGGAGGTGAGAGGCTAGACATTCATTTCAAGCTTGACTCCAGGCAATATAGGGAAGAAAATAGAGACAGTTCCACAATCAATTTCACAATGGAGACCTAACCTGCTCAACAACATTCTGTCTAACAAACAGCACTAATAGAAGATCCAAAGGCAGATGATCTCACTAGTTCACAACAAATACAAAGCATCAAGCAAAACAAACTGAGGAGGCCCCACAGAAAAGATACAAAAGCCCCTGTAATTCCAAGCTTCCATGTGATAACCTCCCTCTGCAGGCTGCCCAACCTCTAGACTTCCTTTGGATTTTAATTAGGAGAGCATACAGAGCCACTCTATAGGAGTAAGAAATAGAATATCAAAGAGGAATCACAAACACAAACAGAAAGCTCTTGGGTTTTATTTTCTTCATTGAAAACAAATGATAATACATTACGATTCATTTTCATTTTATAATTAATACAAATCAAAATAAATAAAAAATTTAGGTTTGATGGATAGGTTTAAATAATACCTGACAAATGTTCTCCAATTGTATGCTGACTGGAAGAATTAACATATGAGCTTGGCATAATTACTCTGTTGCATTTAATCTGACAAAACTTTTTTTTTAATTTTTTTTTATAAATGAAACATATTTAAAAAGTAAAATTGTTTTAAAAATTAAAAAAAAAAAATAAGTAAGGAAAGCATATTAAGTGACAGAAATGTAAAGTGACGCTATAGGAATGCAGACCACTTCAGCTTATTTAATTGGTCTGGGTGCAGTGTCCCTGTCCCCCTTAGTCCTGCAATGTAAATCATTTCTTTCTACAAATAAGCCTGCCTCTAGTGGCTGCCAATCAGACAGTCACTAGAGGCTCTTTCTAGTGGTTGAGCAACTTTTGGTCTCATGACTGGAGGTCATGCTCCTGCTCTGCAAACCTTAGGCAATGCTTTCCCATGGGAAGGGCCTAATGAACTCGCCACGCCTGCACATTAGACCTCCCTGACAGCGACAGCGGAGCGCCGATCCAGCACCAAGGAAGAACAGCGCTGGAATTGGTTAAATGTAAAGGGATTTTTAACTCTTTCTGTGCTGTTGGGGTTAAGGAGGGGGGAGAGCAGAGGGAACTATAGTGTAGCGAATACTTTGCTTTCCTTACACAACAGAATCCCTTTAAGAGCCAAAACAATCATGCGTCATAGGCATAAGCATGCACAGCACATTAGGGTGTGCACCCAGGGAGAATTACTATCTAGAACTATGCTGAAAAAAAAAAAGTTTTTTAGCAAAAGTGGTACAAAATACACATTTGCTCTAATGATAGTGTATACAGAGGTGTTCTTCGAAAACAAACTAATTCCAACAAAAGTGCTAAGACAGAGGTAAACAGGGGGCAAAAAGAGCAGTTGGACCCTACATCAGGGTATGCCTCGGTCATCCCCTGCACACACCCATAATTATAGGTTATGCTGATGAAAGAGCTCTGCAGTTCTCCTGGCCCATAGAGGCCTAAAGGGATACTCCACTTCCCAAAAACAGTTTAGTAAATACAACCCTAATGAAAACATACAAGCATTTAATTATGCAAATCCTGCAGCTCTGAGCAATTGCATGTGTCTTGCATTTAGCGCCACCAAGTTAAACAACCAGAAAATAACAGGACTGGTTTCTGACAGCTGGGTGGGTGGTGTAACCAGGTTAGTGAATGAAAAGTGTAAATTTTGTTTGCAAGCAGAACAACACTTGGAATTGGTCTTTCAGGACTCAAAGGACTCAGTGCAGGGTCATTTTACTTCATAGTCTTAGTACCATTCAAGGGTAACTCCAAACACCATGACCACTCCAGTGATTTGAAATGTGGTCATGGTGCCTGGAGTCTGTATGTGCAGTATTTCAGCATGTAGATTAAGCCCTATGCTGCCAGAAATGTGACTCTACCTCCAGCAGCAAAAGTTACCATTATCCAGACAGAAACAAGAGTTTCAGGAAAGCTAATATCGGTTCTGTGCAAAATTGGCATCAGACTCCAGCACATACATCATGTCAGTACGATAACAACAATGGAGGCCACCCCCGGCATGCCATCACAGTCTCACTGCTCAATTCACTGCCATTTAGGAGTTAAATCCCTTTTGTTTCTGTCCATGCAGTCCTAGCCACAACTCCCCTGGCTGTGACTGACACAGCCTGCATGAAAGAATAAGGTTTAATTTTCAATCAGATGTTACATAGTTACATAACTGAAAAGAGAGTTGCGTCCATCAAGTTCAGCCTTCCTCATATATGTTTTTGCTGTTCATCCAAAAGAAGGCAAAAAACCTAGTCTGAAGCACTTCCAATTTTGCCACAAACTAGGAAAAAATTCCTTCTTGACCCCAAAATAGCAGTCAGATGTCTCCTTGGATCATGCAGCTATTACCCCACTAATTAGAAATTATATCCCTGTATGTTATGTTTTTGCAAGTATTTATCCAATTGCAGTTTAAACATCTGTAATGACTCTGACAAAACCACCTCTTCAGGCAGAAGATTATTATTATACTTATTGCTTACTGTAAAAAAAAAATAAACTTTTCTTTGCCTTAGATGAAATCTCCTTTCTTCCAGCTTCAGCTTAATGAAGTGGTCTGGGTGCAAGGTCCATCTAGGACAGGGGTAGGCAACCTTTTAGCAGCATTGTGCTGATATAGGATTGTGATGTCCCGTAGCGTGCCGATCCTATTTTTAAATTGAGGTGTGTATGCTGCCGTATTCTGCTTGTTTTATTTTTACTGTAATTGCCTTGTATCGTTGAGCTATTATATTGTATATGTTCATTAGTAGTTTATGGTATTGTGTATGATAAATATGAATGTGGGCTGTGTATGAGGGCTGCTTGTGGAATTGTGTGTGGATATGTCACATTGTGTGTTTGGTAGTGTGTGAGGGCTGTTTGGGGTATTGCATGTGAGAGACTGCATGCGGGGTTGTGTGCATGTATGTGGATTGTTAGTGGTGTTGCGTTTGTGGGGATTGTGTGTATGTTTGTGTATGGGCTGTTCATATTATTTGTATGAGGGGAGGGTTATTCTGCATTTCTGTGTATATCTAGCAGTGTGGGTGGCTTCCCTAAGTTCCAGTGGGGACCAGGCCGGCCAGGTATAGCTCAAGTATAGGAGCTGCAACAGCAGCTGCAGGCTGCTCTGCTACAGTGTGGATTCCCATTCACAAGTGCAGGGAGGAAGTGATCTGAGATCACATCCTCTATGTGCTGCAATGCATAAATTGAGGATTGTCCTTCACCACCTCTTCGTATTAGCAGATATCTGAAGTTTTACTGGGACTCCTGATAGGACAGAGCCTGTTTGGCTCTAGCAGCCTTGAGTGCCGTGCAAAGACACCTCGAGTGCCGTGCATGGCACTAGTGCCATAGGTTGCCTACTCCTGATCAAGGATTAACCCTTTCTGCTGTAAACATAGCAGTTTCACAGAAACTGCTATGTTTACCTATGGGTTAATCCAGCCTCTAGTGGCTGTCTCATTGACAGCCGCTAGAGGTGCTTCCGCGCTTCTCACTGTGATTCACAGTAAGAAGACGCCAGTGTCCATAGGAAAGCATTGAGAATGCTTTCCTATGAGACTGGCTGAATGTGCGCGCGGCTCTTGCCGCGCATGCGCATTCAGCCGATGATGGGGAAAGGAGGCAGAGAGTCCCCACCACCGAGGGAGCCCGGCGGTGGAGAAAAGGTAAGTGATTAACCCCTTCCTCACCCTAGAGCACAGCAGGAGGGGGACCCTAAGGGTGGGGGGGGGACCTAGAGACCCTATAGTGCCAGGAAAATTAGTATGTTTTCCTGGCACTATAGTGGTCCTTTAACAGGAAGTGTTTAGGAAGGCTATGTAAGTCACATGCAGGGAGGTGTAACAAGAGCTGCATAAACAAAGTGATTTAACTCTTAAATGACAGAATTGAGCAGGGAGACTGCAAGGGCATGATCTATACACCAAGTTACAACATTCATCTAAAGATGTTTTGATGCCTATTGTGTCCCTTTAATATTTACTGGACTAAAAAAAGAATTAGTTTAATGTGCATTAAGGTATATTATTAAAATATGCATTGAGGTACATGATTCACACATACATTACTATAGGGATGCATGGAAGATGTACAAGGATTATGTGCACTCATGTGCACTTCCTTTCAGTCCCGCCGGAAACCGGAACCTGAAATAGAAGTTCCTGGACCGCGGAGCGCGCTGTGAAGCCGGCCCACGCTCCAAGACAGGTAAGTAATTATGGGTACAATGGGAGAAGGGGAGGGGTACACTATGGGAGAAGGGGAGGGGGAGACACTATGGGAGAAGGGGAGGTTAGCTCCCCAGCTTACTAACCTGGACCGCAAATTTAAAAAAAAATAATATATATATATACACACACACACACACACATGTAATATACATGTATAAATATATTATAAGTTAATTAAAACACCTGATTAGCATATTATACATATTTAATTCTAAGTATATTTTGGTATTAATATATATATATATATATATATATATCGTATTTTTCGCTCCATAAGACGCACTTTTTTCCCAAAAGTGAGGGGAAATGTCTGTGCGTCTTATGGAGCGAATGTAAAGCTTTACTTACCTGTCTTGGAGCGTGGGCCGGCTTCACAGCGCGCTCCGCCGTCCAGGAACTTCTAGTTCAGGTTCCGGTTTCCGGCGGGACTGAAAGGAAGTGCACACTCAGTGTGCACACTTCCTTTCAGTCCCGCTGGAAACCGGAACCTGAATAGAAGTTCCTGGACCGCGGAGCGCGCTGTGAAGCCGGCCCACGCTCCAAGACAGGTAAGTAATTATGGGACAATGGGAGGGGAGACATTATGGGAGAAGGGGAGGGGTACACTATGGCGGGAGGGGTACACTATGGGAGAAGGGGAGGGGTACACTATGGGAGAAGGGGGAGGGGAGACACTATGGGAGAAGGGGAGGGGAGACACTGTGGGAGAAGAGGAGGTGAGACACTATGGGACAAGGGGAGGGGGAGACACTATGGGACAAGGGGAGGGGGAGACACTATGGGACAAGGGGAGGGGGAGACACTATGGGACAAGGGGAGACACTATGGGAGAGGGACACACTATGGGACAAGGGGAGGGGGAGACACTATGGGACAAGGGGAGGGGGAGACACTATGGGACAAGGGGAGGGGTAGACACTATGGGACAAGGGGAGGGGTAGACACTATGGGAGAAGGGGAGGGGTAGACACTATGGGAGAAGGGGAGGGGGAGACACTATGGGAGAAGGGGAGACATTATGGGAGAAGGGGAGGGGGAGACACTATGGGACAATGGCGGGGGGACACTATGGGAGGGAAAGTGCACTATGGGACAATGGGGGGGGACACTATGGGATCAGAACACTAATGGACAAGGGGAGGAGGGGTTAAAGAACACTATGGGACAGAGGAAAGGGGGGTTAAAGATCATTATGGGACAGGGGAGAAAAAAAAAAATATTCTGAACAAACTGTCCCATAGTAAGAAACACTATGGAACCGTTTGTTTAGAATATTTTTTTTTTCTTGGTTTCCTCCTCTAAAAACTAGGTGCGTCTTATGGAGCGAAAAATACGGTACCTGTAATTGTACCAGGCGTGTGTGTGGTTTGTCCACATCAAAATCCTTTTAATCCACACTCAGACAAATTGATTGCCGGTAGTTTGGGTGTGGATTAAAAGGCTTTTAATTTGGACGAATCGGCCAAAACTAATTTTTCTACAAGTCTACTATTCAATACGTAAAATCACTGCAGGAAACACAATTCTATTAAATCTTCCTGCTTTGGAAAGCCTCATATATTTCTTAAGCAGTGTTTCATCAGTGCTACGAGTCAAGTTGCTGGAAATATCATTCAGTGCTCTCCAATAACATGTTATTTATACACCCCTCGGGGACTGAGGTATATGTACATCTGGTGATGAAGATGAGAAATTTGCGCCTACAGCTGCAGGCTACCCGACCTTCAGTGTAATTTCACCTGAAAAGCAAGATTCACAAGGGGTGGCTAATGGTTGAGTTTGACTACACCAGGAAAATGTAAAACCGAGCCAACATGGAGAATTTCTCCAAATTATGTTTTCGATGTCAAATTTAAAATTCAGTTAGAATTGCGGTCAATTCACACAGTACTGGGGAAGCGTCTTGTACCCCCCCTTTTATTTGCAGGGCGGGGAGCTTCTTTAACAACCAGCTAAATTTTTCTCTGTAAATTCAATAGTTAATTAGAATTATCTTATTAACAATATTTCAAAGGAACATTGCAATCACCATAACCACTACAGTGCATATCAGAATTGTTAGAATTGTTTGACTACTTACCAAGGGCTCCTCGCATCCACTATTTCCTATGAAGAGCCGGAAGCTCTGTATCTGGATTAGCCCTGGCATTGCAGGGCTTTGCTCTTTGGCAAAGAGAAATCAGATGACACGTTAGGCCATTGCAGGACTTGGCTTCTGACATTCTGACCGTAAAATTGGTTTACCCACTTACAACGGAGAGCACCAGAGCACTCCTGGCACCATAACCAGTGAGCTGCAGTGGTTATGGTGCAGGGAGTGTCCCTTTAAGTATAGCACCGGCAAGTGTGAACAGGACAGAGAGACCACACCTTATTCCAATCCATTTCATAAAAATATTATACACTCAGCAGACAAAACACCATATACCAATTTCTCTCTATAATCAAGCCGTCAGCAAAAAAAATTAATCTGTCCTGCCCTTGCACAGATGATGCAAAAATTATATCTACAATGAAGTGTAATTCTGTCAAGTATTGAGGTCAGTGGGTGGTAGCCAGCCTCTAGACTTCTATCACTACAACCACTACAATCAGCTGTAGTAGGTATAGTGTACTGAGTGTCCCTTTAAAAAAAAAAAAATTGAATTTCTACAATATGACGTTTACTTATTAAGCTGGGAGTTCTGAATAGCGCAGCAGGGCAATGCGGTGAACGACAGAAAAATTTCAATCAAATGACCCAAGTTGAAACATTAATCGAAGTTGTTGTTGTTAAGCTATTTAGGACCAAAATGTGCAACTCTCTACAATCTCCGTTTCAGGCAAGTTTGTTTCCTTCCAACACAAAAGTTAAAACGTCAGTTTACCTGGTTACGCAGCAATGACAAGGCAAGTTTAAAGCATTTTCTCCAACCTTTTATCAAATACTTCTTAGAAAGAACAAAAGGATGTCAACTCAAACAAGGAGCTTAACTTAATAGACTCAGTCTTGTAAAATAAATGGCCCCATGCACTTAGCATTTAATATACTCTGTAATAAGGAAAGGATGATTTGTGAGGACGTTTTTTTAAGTACGTACATATTTCCCTATGCGTTTCTGCTTTATGTGTCCAAACAGGTTTTATAACCTGAAGCGACTCGGTTAGAAAATTGCATATTTCATTTGTACCAAAGGCAACGATTCGAATGAACTAAACGAGAAGTTCACAAACTTTGGTACAATGACATTTATATGTGAGCGAATGTTAAAACGCTATTTTTGTATATGTTAAAGTAAATATTTTTGATGGAGGTAGAGCTCCGGGTGGTGGTACGTGATTCATACAGAATGTGTAGCTAAGATTTAATGGAAAAGTGTCAATTATTTTCATGTTTATCATGAGCTCTGTTTAATCAAGAGGAGTGGTTTCCTAAATAAATAGGGCGTGGTGAAAATACCTCCACCATTAATTGAGGGTTTGCCAAATCTCATACAGACATTCCAGGTAAGTTGACATAATCGATCCTGTGTGTGCTAAAGAGCACCCAGCTAAGATCTGGATTTATTTATTATTGGGGGAGTACTGAAAATCGGTAACTTTTTGGACAACATCCCCCATAATCCTCTAACAAGCCTCAAACAGACTATCACTCTTCTAAATGGCATTGGATTTAAAACGATGTAGTTATTGGGATATAAACATAGAAAGCACCGTTCTTCTGATTGGGCAAGGCATGAAATGCATTTCTGTCATATTATTCTAACGGGGTTTAAGGTAGGCATAACATTTATATAAAGACTTTTACAGAAATCTATATGTACTGGCCCCATGTACGTTGGTGATAATTCACTAAACTGTGAACTGCAGTGAGATAAAGACCAGTCGGTAAATATTGGACTAAAATAGTCAAATTGGATGATTTTGCAAGATTAATTGTGTTTGCTTAAATGTTATTTGGAGTTTAATCTGCAAGAATATGGATTTTAGTGAATTCTCTGTATAGAAAAAACAGTTGGGTGTACATCTGGCATAAACTGCAGAGCAAATAAACAAAATAAAATCAATAAAAATACCAAATACCTATTAATCTAAGCGGCCATGCCATTTACCTGTAAGGCTATTTTTAGAGCAAAAATAAAATACAATTTTTTTTATTGAGCAAAATTCTTTTCAACAACAGAAAAATACAATTCTAGATAAGACAATTTTTGTTGTCTTTCAATTTTTGTTCCGTTTAATAGAGAACCTCCACATTTTAAGATTTAGTTTAAAAAGAATTAGAATTATGTACATGGCATTAGATTGGCGACTCATTCTTTCATTGTAATATGAGATTATATGAATGTAATTTCTGCAGAATTAATTTAATCAGACTCTTTCCAATGTCAAAAAGGCCTCTACTGCTCAACTGCACTAGGAAAGGCAGTGACACCACACACAAAAACCCCCCCAAAAAAACAGACTATTGTGTGTCCACAGAATTTTAAAAATAAATTTAAAAAAAATACCAAATAAAAATTCTAGATGTATGAAAAAAAAAAACGACTTGCAAAAGCTGCAGATCTGCTGTCTGCAGCCTTTGCAAGCCTCCAACTATTTCCTCAGCACAGACTGCCAGTCCGGGGGAATACTCCAAGAGGAGCACGCATGCGCACGTGATTATGGCTTTCCTATACTTCTCAATTAGCTGTACTGCAGTTCATCATGCACTAATCCAACTCACTGTCTGAGTGACAGCTAGGGAGGGGTTTGTTCCTCAATTATAAAAAAGTGCCAACATCCACTGAAATCATACTTTTATAAACTGTTACAAATATGACAGACTCCAGACACACAAAGCATTTCAGCAGTGTGATGTAAGGAGTGCTTTAAAAGTGTGGAGTGTTCCTTTAAGAATCACTGCTCTCAATGATGCAAAAAAAAAAAAAAAAAAAAGATTCTACAGGTAGCACAAGCTTGCGACATTATATACACATGTTAAAAACAAACAAAAACAAAAAGCACGCACCTTGTAGCAAATAATGCAATTCATCTACATCAAGAATCTGCTTTTCTTCTCCTTCCGGCAAAGAGGTCCCACTATCCGATGACATCTTGCAGACCTCATATGTACGGAGTCAGGCAGAATCTAGAAGAAAAATCAAAACGCTCAATGTTTGGCTTCCAAGGTAAAGCAGAGAAAAGGTGCGTTATCAGCATTCAGTAACCTCCACCCTTTTTTGCCCTTTGGCTGTGTTCGACACATATGACGAGACCAGTTTTGCTTCCAAAAATATCACGTGTACAGAGACTTGCAATTTCAAAACTCCCTCCTTTTAAAAGCCTTTTGTATTCTGGGCTTATGACGGAGCACACAACATGTTAATCAGCACAAAACGCTGTATGGAGAATATAACAAGGTTTATTCACGGAGCTCCAAATTGTAACAGCAAGTTAAAAATGGAAGTTATTTTAACAATTTAGTAGATATACCTCCAAAGGAAGCATGCATATATTTTTATATTCAGCATGTTTTCTATAGGGGTAAAGACCTGCTGTCTGCAGCCTTTGCAAGCCCCTCTTTTCTCGACACATACATTGTGGCTTCTCATTGAGAACCTTCTGTGTTGGAGCCACAAGTGTGGCTTCTCAATGAGCTGCGGTACAGCTCACTTTCCCTGTTTTCTATCCAAATATCTCTTTTCTAGGAGTGTCATATTGTTGCCAGATTTGAAATTCACTTTGAACCGATGATAGCTTACACTTTATTGACCGAACCTAACAAAATCCTTCTCTAAAGAGAAGAACGTGGACCCATAATTAATTGGCACAGAAAAAAAATATATATATACTTTTTTTTTTTTTTTTTAACAAGAATGTCTGGGGACATTAACAATTTATTACTATATTCAAGCAAGATATTTTGAACAAAGCACAATATTTACAAAATGTATTGTTTATCGTTATCTACAAAATAAGTGGGTGACATTGAATTGAAAACCATATAATATTTAAGCCAACTCCTCTATTACGCATGAATAAACGGTGGCCCCCTCCAACCCCTAACTACTTCAGTATGTGTTAAGTGCATCAGGGTTAATGTATGGGCTCAGAGACTTCGTGGCAGCCCTCCTAAACACGTGGATTCAGTATGATTAATAGGCTACGGAATTCTCAGACATACAATGTAGCAAGTTCTCCTATGCAAAACAAATGCCTCATACCACTAACAAAGTGGTTCCCCACTAAGTGTAGGGCATGGGTGCCATGTCTTATGGTTCAAATAGTGCAACATACTGCCCTCCCTATGTAAATTTCCAAGTGGTTCTTTATCCCATTGGCACCACGTGAGTGGAAATAAAATGCTTTAATGGGTAATCTTATATTGCAGCCAGTAATGTTGAGAGGTACTCTCAGGGCCCACGCAAATTTGCTGCAGTGTACACTTAGCTCACCAGCAGGAGGCACTGTAAAAACTATCATTGTATTGTGCTCCTTCTGCAGGACCTGAACATTGACACAGGCAACGTATCCTTCATTTTAAGTAGAAGTAAAACAAAAAAAAAGACTTGGCGTGGGTAAAGCCAGTCAAAAAGCAAAATGGAATCATGTAGTCATTGCTACGTCCCTTCTTTCCATGTCTCAATTCTAGAATTTGCACACAACAGGTAATCATAAGAAAAAGAGGGACATCAGGATGGAGTAATGGGACTGAGAACTTGGATCCCAAAGATAGTTTGTTGCTACTGCAGACAGTGAGACATGATTTGCACAGATTCTTTCTTTCCTCATGAGTACAAATTTGTGTTTTCCCTATGGATCCCAGTTTTTTGTAGAATGATTTATGTTTGAGGTGACAAATGCTTAAAAACAAGGAAATACTATGTGTTGACAATGACCACTCCGTTTCCATACATCCAGGGGTTTGTTCTGTTTCCATTGACTTAGGAACCACAGCAGCAGACCTAAGGTTTCTGCAAGCAGTATTATAGCTTCACGTTTTGCGGTTTGTCGTTGACAGGACACCTCAGTAACTGAATAAATCCCGGTTAAACACAATTACCTCATTCTGTACTAAGTTTTTCCTTTCTTCCAACCCAACCCACTCTCTACTTGTAAAATAACCACATATAAACACACTATTTATACATTTCAATATAAAGGTGTGTCCCATTATATTTCTGCTACGGAATCTGTTTCGGAAAATATGTATAGCAATACTTATTTATAGATTTTTTTTTTTTGTAAAGATTTTCATTTTATGATTTTAAACAGTCACACCTGCTGCATACCTCCAAAAATTCAAATGGACAAAGAGGGGGATTTTAAATGTTGGTGAGTGAGTGGGGGATGGTGCCAGGGCCATAAGCTTTCCTAAAGAAATGGGTTTTAAGGCACTTCTTAAACGATTGAAAACTAGGGGAGAGTCTGATGGCAGTAGGCAGGCTATTCCATAGGAAGGGAGCTGCCCGTGAGAAGTCCTGCAAGCATGAGCTGGCCGTACGGGTTCAAGCAGCGGACAGGAGAAAGTCACGGGCAGAGCGGAGAGACTGAGAAGGGGCATATCTATGGATCTGTGAGGAGATATAAGAGGGGCTAGAACTGTTCAGTGTTTTATAGGTATGGATTAGCACTTTGAATTGACTCCTATAGGATACAGGAAGCCAATGTAAGGACTGACAGAGTGGTGAGGTGTGAGAGGACCGACTAGAGAGGAAAATCAGTCTGGCGGCAGCATTTATTACAGACTGTAGCGGGGCAGTACGGCTATTGGGAAGACCAATTAGGAGTGAGTTAAAATAGTCCATGCAACAGATTACTAGAGCATGGACAAGCTCTTTAGTAGCACCTTGTGTAAGAAAGGGGCAGATGCGGGTGATGTTTTTAAGGTGGAATTGGCATGATTTGACAACAGACCGGATGTGAGGTACAAAGGTGAGCCCAGAATCAAAAGTAACACCAAGACAACGTGGTTGTAAGGATGGGTGGATATGGATACCACCAATCTGAAGGGAGAGTGAGAGAGGAGGATTAATATTAGAAGGAGGAAAGACAAGAAGTTCTGTTTTGGAAAGATTGAGTTTCAGAAAGCGGGAGGACATCCAAATCAGAGATAGAAGAAAGGCAAGAGGTGACACGTTGCAGGATATCAGGGGAGAATTCCGGGGAGGAGAGATTTATCTGGGTGTCATCGGCGTACAGGTGGTATTGGAAGAGAGGCAGTGTAAAGAGAAAATAGAAGGGGACCCTTGGGGGACTCCAACTGAGACAGGACGAAGGGTGGAGGTATCATTAGAAAAGGAGACATTGAATGAGCGTTGGGTGAGATATGAGGAAAACCATGAGAGGACAGAGTCGCAGAGACCGAGTGATTGAAGAGTTTGGAGAAGGAGAACATAATCAACGGTGTCAAAGGCAGCAGAGAGGTCAAGAAGAATTAGTATGGAGTAGTGGCCTTTGGATTTAGCTGTGATAATGTCGTTAGTGACTTTAATAAGGGCAGTCTCAGTAGAGTGGAAGGGGCGGAAGAGGGTCAAGGAGAGAGTTGAAGTTGAGGAAGCAGGCTAAACGGGTAAAGACTAGTCTTTCAAGAAGCTTTGAGGAAAAAGGGAGCAGAGATATGGGACGATATATAGAAGGGGAGGATGGGTCAAGACTTTTTTTTTCTTTTTAAGATGGGTTCTACAGTAGCATGTTTAAGGACAGCAGAGATCAGTTGAAGATGTGTGTTAAGGAAGGCACAAGACAAGAGGAGAGAGATCTAATAAGGTGAGATGGGACAGGATCAAGCAGGCAAGTGGTGGGGTGAGAGGAAAGGATAAGGTACAGTAACAAGTAATTGTTTCACTTCTTTTCACGGTCTTACAGTGATTGCTATTGTCACATCACCACTGATCTTTGTACTAACAGATTAATATAAAGGAGTGGGTGGTTTTTAAAAGATTTTTCAATCCCATTGTTTGCTAATCTTACTAGATACAAAGCATCATTCTGCTCTGTGAAGTTATTCCTGTGAAGTTTTAACTTCTATCATTTTTACACAGGACATGTTCTCCATAAAATGTTTTTTTCAAAGTTTTTATGGAATTGAAATTTACACTCACCATAAAAAGAACGTAGAATAAAAGAAATCAGAGAATTCAAAACAAAATCAAAGTCAAATACCAGCTAGTGGAAACCATGACCGGGCACTGACCAAAAGGTAATTTGGGTTTAAATAACCATCTTGAGGCTGTAATTGGTTTTCTCTGGCCTCTGAATCCAAAACCTGCG
>OW240916.1:241769009-241796236 GCA_933207985.1 Pelobates cultripes
GCAGCTGAACTTAACCATGGTTTCATAATAGGCCCCTTCAAACAACCCCCCTATTCCAATTGGAGAACTAACCCAATCGGTATTGCGACTGGCAAATTCAATAATAAAAAATTTGTAATCATTGACCTCTCCGCACCTCATTCCTCATTTATTCCAACCATAAATTTACTTATACCTTCAGACGAATTCTCACTTCAATATGCCACAGTGGACAATGCCATAGGAGAAATCTTGAAAGCGGGGCACAGTTCTTGGCTGGGAAAAGCGGATATCTCCAATGTTTTCAAGTTGCTTCCCATACACCCGTCACTGTGGCATTTACATGGCATCAAATGGAAAGATCTGTTCTATTTCACCACACATTTGACGTTTGGAGCGAAGAGCAGCCCCAAACTTTTTGACACGTTCGCGGAAACACTATTCTGGTTTCTCCTAAACGTAAGCTGCTGCCCAGTAGTATTACATTACCTAGACGACTTTTTCAGAGTTGAGGTTCCTGACAAAACTCCCAAAAGCATCAACAAAACGATGGCACTATTCTCCACGTTGGGGGTTCCCCTTTCCGTAGAAAAAACAATAGGTCCCTCTACTGATCTAACCTTTCTAGGTATCCAACTAGACTCAGCAACCATGTTAGCCAACTTACCAGACAACAAAGTACAACACATCAGAAACGAAGTGACAGGGTTCTTAAATAAGACCAGGTACTCCTGCAAAGATCTGCAATCATTACTCAGCTCTTCACAATTTGTATAATACCACAGGACCGGTCTTTCATATCGCGACTGTTTCACAACCCTGTCCCCTACGATAATAGCACCATTTCTCTTGACTGTCATACAAAAGCAGACTTACTAATGTGGAGTAGATTTCTTACGTCTTGGAATGTGAAATCTATGTTCATTCCCCCTCAAGACAAAGAATCACTGGTTGTATGGACCGATGCAGCAGCTCCCACAGGGTTCGCGATCATATACAAAGATTGGTGGTTCTGTGACTAATGGCCACCCGAAACTCTCACACTACAATCTTTTAGCATTACTTCCACGTTATTCAAATTATAATCCATAGTCACAGCAGCTCACACCTGGGGTTTATAATGGGAAGGCAAATCTGTCAATTGCTCCTCTGATAACAAAGCCGCGTGCAAGATCATTAACAAAGAAAGGGCTTCCTCATTAGTAATCATGAGACTAATAAGGAGACTCACCTATTTAGCTGGCAGCCCCACTAATGCTAGAAGACAGCCTATAGATGGGTAAAAAAAATCAAGGTGCTGTCAGATTTATTTGACACAAACCCATTTGAACCTTGCACAACCCACACAATCAAAACTGCCATGTACGTTGCTTTCTATGGGTTTCTACGACCCAGCAAATTTACCGTAGAAAGACTATCCGGTAATCTAATTTACCTTCGAATTATGGTCCTTCACAAGCAGGGAGACCATTCCGTACTGCAACGAAGACGTTCTAAGACAAATCAGATGGGCCCTTCGATAGAGATCTGATACTATTCAACCCAAGACAAATAGTGTTCCTGATAGTATTGGCTATTTTTTGACTCTCTCTAACAGAACAACAGAGCTACACACCACTATTCACAGTACACGACAAACCACTCACTACCGCTAAATTCATATATTATGTGACCCATTGACCATCACAGGTCACTCCTTTAGGATCGGCTGCTCGTCACAACTTTTCCTGTCAGCGTGATAAATGCCATTAATCCCTTCAGGACGGAGTCAATAGTACACATTCTGATCGAAACAAAATCTAAACAGAAACTGGAATTTGTGCGAAATGTCTATTCAACCGTAATTCACCTCTTTCATATTATATGCACCCACACTTATTATTTATCATTTTGTTCAGGAGAAACAGGGCTTTAATTTCTCATGATTTATTTATGTATGAAACATAATTTATTATGAATAAAATAAAATAAAGTGGGAAATTTTAATTTGTTTTTTAAAAATTGTAGTTCCGTATCACATTTTAGCTGTAAATGTCATAATACTGTTAGCTTTTACTGCAAAAAACATATTTGGATTCAGCAAAGTCTCACGAGTACAACAGTCGCCCCCATTAACAGTTTTTACAGTGTTTTGAAAAGTTAAAGGGTCAAATATAGCACATTCCATTTTTCTGTTTTTCACATTGAAATTTGCCAGGTTAGTAATGTTACCTTTAAGACTGTACTCTTTCATCACAAATATTTGTGTTCAGCGAAGTCTCCCGAGTAAAACAGTACCCCCCATGTACAGGTTTTATGGTGTCTTGGAAAGTTACAGGGTTAAATATAGTGCTTGCAATTCAAATTCTCTGCACTTTCTTCCTGGGTTTTCAGGCATGTTAATCAAATTTTTATTAATTAAATCACATAATTATGTTAAAATATTACTTAAATATACACGTAGAATTTTAATATATATACATATATATGTATTTAAAGTCTATGTGTACACTTATGTAGTTATTTATGTAATTATATATATTTATCTCTATGTGTGTGTGTATGTGTATATACACACACACACACACACACACATTTGCGGTTATTTGTATTTTATATATAGAATGTCATTCTAAGTGTATTTTGTTATATATATATATATATATATATATATATATATATATATAAATAAAACAAAATACAGTTAGAATGAAATTACATATGTATATATAATTATTTTATTTTATTTTTTATTTTATTTATTTAGTATTGTAATTATACGTGTATATATAAATATAAAAATATGTAGATGTATTATATATATCTTAAATATGTAATGTCATTCTAAGTGTATTTTAATACTAATAAATATACTTATTAACATTAAAATACACTATGTATGACATTTATATATATATATATATATATATATATATATATATATACACACACATATATATATAAAAATATATATTTATATAAAATTTTAAACATGTTTCTATAATTATTTTTTACATTTCCCACCAGCATGGGGACTGTCTGACATTTCAGACAGTCCCCCTGCTGGCAGATCCACAGCTCTTTGAGAGCGATCACATGGCCCCCAGGGGCCTGATTTGCTGAGGGAGGGCTGCCTGGGCTGTTAGGCAGTCCTCCCGAAGAGGATCGCGACGGAGGTAAGTAAACTTTACCTCCTGTGGGCTTAAGCCGTTAAGGGGTTACCACATTTTTATGTGCGGATAAATACGTGACAGTCAGTACACATTATCAAGAAATTAGGCAGATGGAAATCATCAGCTTACAGCAAATACATTCCACAACCTGCGAGAGAACTCAGGAAAGCCTTCCAAAAATTGGTAATGTAACTGATATAAGCATTAAAGTGTTATGATTAAATCTTTTTGCCCTCCTTTATTTCAGGCTTACCCAATCGTCTGTTTAGGCACACCACGACCAACTCTCACCACATGGCCAACAGCGTTATGTACAGCTTGTTGTCCCAGACTACAAATGTTAAGGCGGAGCCTGGAGTTGTGGGAAGGGTTACCAGGCCTATTTATACCCAGACTAACCTTTACTTGGTGTCAACACAGATTCAGACTCCCACCTACCACATCCCTTAACAAAACACTTCCTTGGTGGGCCCACCTTTATTTCAGGACTACCCGATCGTCCCGATATATATATGTGACAAATTCCCCTCTCCAAG
Organism: Pelobates cultripes; assembly: GCA_933207985.1. NCBI lineage: Eukaryota > Metazoa > Chordata > Amphibia > Anura > Pelobatidae > Pelobates > Pelobates cultripes. The sequence goes on from OW240916.1 coordinate 241,772,677, forward strand.
TTAGTTTTCCACAAACTCCCGGAGGAGATTTTTTTTGAATTTTTTTCTCATTAATGTTTCATGTGTCTAGAATCATGGATAATATGGCACAATTGATCAAGTTTATTTATAACATTTTGAGTCTTTTGCGGCTCACCTCTACTTTAATATACTCTACAGGTACATATGTGTATATATAAAAATAATAATAATAAATATATATATATATTTATTATTTTTTTGTGCAAATTTATTTTAATTATTTGTCTTGAGTATGTTTTTTCATTAATTTTTTATATTTGATGTATATTAATGTTTTCACATATTACATTTTTATTATTACATATTTCATTAGTGAATGTATATTTCACTTCACTGGAGGAGGTGTGTATCATGAGCCCACGGTTATAGTCTCTTATTTAATCCAAAGATAAAGTCAACATGCATGCTAGTGTAATGGTTTCCTTGGTAGGCACACTTATCTAACTTAATGGGCACATCTGAGACCGTTGTTGCTGTCAATCACGTTAAGCAATTTCGGCAACATTGTACTGTCTGTGCATCTATATTGAATATGATTTTGTTTTCCATTTTTTGGAGTCCGAGTTCGTGGTTACTCTCTAATTGTAGATTATGCTAGCTTTAGTGTACCTATAATCTTAATTTTATTAATGACAGGAGGTGAATATTTGCTTAAGTCTCCCTTTACTAGAACTCCACAGCAGCAAAAAACACAGAGAGTAAACAACCAATCAGAAAAAAGTAAGGAGACCATACAACTCCCTTCTCAACATTCTATTTCCTCTTTCAAGCTGCGATAACAAACACAGTCAGAAAAAAACCCATAACATAACAATAACAGTCCATCTCTGACAGAAACAACGACTCTCATAGGAATCTTCAACCGAATCGAAAACTTGGACGTGATCTCATCCTGGAAACTTTACACTGAATCAAGATAAACAGAATCGAAAATTGTGATTAGCCAATGAAAGGTACGTATAAAAGCATGCAGCCACCCAGTGCAAAATCATAGTGAACACCACCAAATTTACAGATCCCGCCCCAGGCAGTAATGTAAGACATATTGTAGAAAATAACCACAATGAACACTGAACCGAGACATATCACTTTATTAATGTTCAACATACCAGATAATACAAAAGGTGGGAAATATTCGCCTCCTGTCATTAATAAAATTAAGATTATAGGTACACTAAAGCTAGCATAATCTACAATTTTATAACATGACAGGAGGCTTCATATTTGCTGTTTCAACGCTCAGCCAGTAAGGCAAAAGCTGCATGTTCCGTCGGTCTGAAATAAAACTGTCGAAATGTGTCTTCTCGAGACCAGTCTGCTGAACGTAGAATATCGGACAGGGAAGCACCTGCTATCAGGGCTCCTGATGCCACCGTGTCCCTTACCGAATGAGCACCAAAGGAGGAGTCCACGCCGGCCAACTATAATAGTCATTTGATCCAACAAACCAAAGTAATGGCAGACACAGGTTTGTGTGGACGTACATAAGATATCAACAGCTGCCCCGATTGGGAACTTCAAAGCGGGGTAGTAACTGCCACATAGCGAGACAGAGCAGAAACCACACCGAGTTTAGGAGCCTCTCGAAAAAAAGGCTAGAAAATGGCAGTTGAGTCGGACTTGGTACGTCTCGACACCGAAAAGGTCACCCCATCTGGGGAAAAAGTGAAAGCGTTAATATCAAAAGTCCGGACGTCGGAGATCTGACGAAATGATACCAGGCACAAAAGAAGTGTAAACGTGGCCGATGACTGTCGTAGAGAAAGGTCTTGATTCTTCGGCCACGCCTGGATGAAACCCAAAACCAGGTGCACATCCCAGAGTGATGTATACTTAGGAGCCGGTGGACATGACACTCTGATTCCTCTCAATAGTCTAAAAACCAATGGATTTTGTCCAATGGGCATCCCCTGAAGGGGAACATGAGCCGCTGAAATGGCAACGTTAACAGAACGATATGACCCCCCTTGGTCGAAGAGGTGAGAAAGGAAATTCAGTATGCTGGATATAGGTGCTGTAAAGGGATCGATACTCCGTTCCATGCACCAACGACACCATACAGGGAGTGCAGAATTATTAGGCAAATGAGTATTTTGACCACATCATCCTCTTTATGCATGTTGTCTTACTCCAAGCTGTATAGGCTCGAAAGCCTACTACCAATTAAGCATATTAGGTGATGTGCATCTCTGTAATGAGAAGGGGTGTGGTCTAATGACATCAACACCCTATATCAGGTGTGCATAATTATTAGGCAACTTCCTTTCCTTTGGCAAAATGGGTCAAAAGAAGGACTTGACAGGCTCAGAAAAGTCAAAAATAGTGAGATATCTTGCAGAGGGATGCAGCACTCTTAAAATTGCAAAGCTTCTGAAGCGTGATCATCGAACAATCAAGCGTTTCATTCAAAATAGTCAACAGGGTCGCAAGAAGCGTGTGGAAAAACCAAGGCGCAAAATAACTGCCCATGAACTGAGAAAAGTCAAGCGTGCAGCTGCCACGATGCCACTTGCCACCAGTTTGGCCATATTTCAGAGCTGCAACATCACTGGAGTGCCCAAAAGCACAAGGTGTGCAATACTCAGAGACATGGCCAAGGTAAGAAAGGCTGAAAGACGACCACCACTGAACAAGACACACAAGCTGAAACGTCAAGACTGGGCCAAGAAATATCTCAAGACTGATTTTTCTAAGGTTTTATGGACTGATGAAATGAGAGTGAGTCTTGATGGGCCAGATGGATGGGCCCGTGGCTGGATTGGTAAAGGGCAGAGAGCTCCAGTCCGACTCAGACGCCAGCAAGGTGGAGGTGGAGTACTGGTTTGGGCTGGTATCATCAAAGATGAGCTTGTAGGGCCTTTTCGGGTTGAGGATGGAGTCAAGCTCAACTCCCAGTCCTACTGCCAGTTCCTGGAAGACACCTTCTTCAAGCAGTGGTACAGGAAGAAGTCTGCATCCTTCAAGAAAAACATGATTTTCATGCAGGACAATGCTCCATCACACGCGTCCAAGTACTCCACAGCGTGGCTGGCAAGAAAGGGTATAAAAGAAGAAAATCTAATGACATGGCCTCCTTGTTCACCTGATCTGAACCCCATTGAGAACCTGTGGTCCATCATCAAATGTGAGATTTACAAGGAGGGAAAACAGTACACCTCTCTGAACAGTGTCTGGGAGGCTGTGGTTGCTGCTGCACGCAATGTTGATGGTGAACAGATCAAAACACTGACAGAATCCATGGATGGCAGGCTTTTGAGTGTCCTTGCAAAGAAAGGTGGCTATATTGGTCACTGATTTGTTTTTGTTTTGTTTTTGAATGTCAGAAATGTATATTTGTGAATGTTGAGATGTTATATTGGTTTCACTGGTAATAATAAATAATTGAAATGGGTATATATTTGTTTTTTGTTAAGTTGCCTAATAATTATGCACAGTAATAGTCACCTGCACACACAGATATCCCCCTAACATAGCTAAACTAAAAACAAACTAAAAACTACTTCCAAAAATATTCAGCTTTGATATTAATGAGTTTTTTGGGTTCATTGAGAACATGGTTGTTGTTCAATAATAAAATTAATCCTCAAAAATACAACTTGCCTAATAATTCTGCACTCCCTGTATGTTCCAGGCGGACAAATAACATCTCCTCGTTCCTGGGGCCCATGAGTCCCAGAGGAGGCTTCTAGCTGATCCCGATAGCTCATCGACGTTCCAGGTTCCCCGGAAAGAGTCCAAGCCATCAAGTGGAGATGGCCTTCCAGTACGATGGGGTGATGGTTGCCTCGAGAATCCGACAGGAGCAGATGCAGAGACAGGAGAAGGAGCGGGTCCTGACATGACAGCTCTAGCAATTCTGGGAACCAAGCCTGGCCTTGCCAAAGAGGTGTCAGCAACACCAACGATATCTGTGGACACCATAATTGGAGAAGGACCCTGGAGATCATAGTGAATGGTGGAAATACATAGGCTCCCTGCGCCGGCCAGTCCTGAAGGAAAGCATCCTGCGCATGTCTGATCCGGGAGCCAGCTGAAGTAATTCGATACCTGGAAGTTCGTCCTGGAAGTGAACAGATCCACCGTGAATTGGCCCCTCCGTCGTGCCACTTCGAGGAAGATTGGTCGATGTAGCCGCCAATCGCTGGCATTCCTCCAGTGTCTGGAGAACCAGTCTGCCGTCAGGTTCGACACACCTGGGAGATACTCTGCCTGGAGAGTGATATTGCGCTGAAGGCAGAAGTTGTAAATCTCCTTCGTCACCTCCGTCAGCGCCCGTGAGCGTGCTCATCCCAGGCGGTTGATATACCGCACTGCTGATATGTTGTCCATCCTCAGCAGGATGCAGCAATCCGACAGATGACCTGCAAGGCTGCGTATAGCGAATGAGCCCGCAATCATTTCTAGGCAGTTGATGTGATATCCTGTTTCCGTGCTTGACCAGGGGCCTCCCGTGGAGGCGGTTGTGCAGGTCGCTCCCCATCCCCATAGGCTCGCATCCGATTCCAGGACAAAGTCTGGGGTCGGTCTGAAAATCACCTTGCCATTCCAGGCTGACATGTGTAATAGCCACCAGCAAAGTTTGGTCTTGACTTCCTGCATGATGGGAAGCAGCTGGTCGTATAAGGGCTTCCTGCGCAGGAAGCGTGCTTTCAGGCGTTGCATGGCCCTGTAGTGGAGGGGACCTGGGTAGATGGCTTGGATTGATGCGGACAAGAGGCCCACCACTCGTGCCAGTACCCTGAGTGGGATCATTTCTTGATGCAGGATCCGTCGGATCTCCTTTCGAATGGCCGTGATCTTTACCTGAGGGAGGCGTAGGATGCACTGAGTCTTACGCCTCCCTCAGGCCAAGTGTGAGGGCCGACTTGTCTCTGTTGACCACAAACCCCAGGGATTCGAACAAGGAGACCGTGTAAAGCGTCTGAGATTTCAGCCTGGAGGCGTCCTCGCAGAAGAAAAGCAAATCGTCCAGATATATCAGGCACTGAATGACCCTGGAGCGCAGGCACGCTGTTATTGGTTTCAACAGTTTGGTGAAACACCAAGGTGCCGAGCCCGAAGGGTAGGCAGGTGAATTGGCGTGGTCTTCCTTTCCAAACGAAGCGTAGGAATCGTCGGCATCCGGATTCCACCGGTATGGATAGATATGCGTCCTTCAGGTCTAGGCGAGTGAACCAATCCCCAGGGCTCAGTAAGTCTCTTAGAAGATGGATGCCCTCCATCTTGAAGTCTTGATAGGAAACAAAGGCATTCAGGTTCCTCAGATTTATAACCGGACGGAAATCTCCAGTTTTCTTCTTGACTAGGAAAATTGAGCTGAAGAAACCTCCGTTGTCCGGCGCCCAATGAACTGCCCCTTTGTCGAAGAGGGCCTGTATTTCGGTGTCCACCAGGACTTATAGCGCTCTTGACGACACCGGAGTCGGGGGGGTGAAACTTGTCTCACCTGTGGGCATTCTGCCCCTACCGCGCGTCTGTTTCCCTTTGCCACTGTCCGACCTCTGGGAGGTGAAGGACCTAGAGTAGTAGCTGGGGAAGAAGGATGGTGTCCGGGATCCTTGGTGGCTCGATGGCCAGAAGCGGCTGGAGGCACGACCCCGCTGCCTTCCAGCCCTGCCAAAAACACGAGAGGTGTGAGAGCGGAATACCCTCCTCGTTGAAGATTGGGTCTTGTTCAGAGTGGCATAGAGGTTGACGTGCCTCTGGAGCTCCTTGATGAAAGGTTCTCCGAATAGCAGCCCTTTGGCCAATAGTCCCAGCTCCTTGGATCCCAACTTCGATAACTTAGCGTCCATGCGCATGAGGACTGCCTTCCAAAGCAGGCCAGTTATAGGGGCACAGGCAAAGCAGGCCAGTCAAAGGGGCACAGACAGCGCAGGCCAGGTCATTAATGAGAGTTGGAAGGTAGATAAAAGGTCACTTATACTGGAGCGCTCCTCAGTTAGATAAATAGAGATCCTGAAAGACCATGTGTTAAAGGTCTAATGCAAGTCTCATATATATAAGAAGGGCACAGGTAGTAGTGAAAAAGCCCTATAAAACATAATAATCCTGTATGTACAACCCCAGCAGAAATAAATTGTAATGTTAGACTGAAGGGTTAAGTACAGGGGAGTAAGGGGTGTTCCCAGACTGCCAGGACCTAGATAGGCCTCAGGCCGCGGTCTTTATTAGTAGTGGAAACTCCAAGTACCATGTACGTGCCTATAGAGAACTCCAATGGGCGGGGGAGGGAGCGTTCGTTTAGTGCTCCCTCCTCCACTCGGCGGACACACGCAGTCTGCGGATCGAGGCTCGGGGGATCGGAGGAGGCAGCAACAGGCCGGCCTCCAGAAACCCCCGAGCAGAATAATACCCGTGCGGTTAGAAAGCGGAGGGGACAGATAAAGGGGAACGAACCCCAGAGGGAAAAGTAGGAGACAGAAAGTAAACTCCCTACAATTCCAGAGGGAGAAGGAAGGCAGAATGCCTAAACCATAACACTAACAGTCCCCAAAATTAATAAATTAAAAAGAAGTAAATAATATTATACAATCAATTATACTGTAAATCATAAATCCCAAAGCCACCCACTAATATTAGCAGGAGGCAGTGGTACTGTGACCTGTACTGATGCGGAGCAGCAAAGAAAGAGGAAATAGAATGTTGAGAAGGGAGTTATATGGTGTCCTTGTTTTCTGATTGGTTGTTTACTCTCTGTGTTTTTTGCTGCTGTGGAGTTCTAGTAAAGAGAGAATTAAGCAAATATGAAGCCTCCTGTCATGTTATAAATTTATATGCCCTTGCCTATGGGCGACTTTTGTTTTGATTGATGTATTAGCAGGATTACAGTTTTCTGCATCAGACGACTTATTTATATTATGTTGAATTGTGATTGACACTGCCTCTGCATGATGGGAAAGTAGTTTATGTTTCTCAGTGTTTCTCACTTATTTCATTTTATTACTTCTATTACTGTATGTTCACCTCCGCACCATTCACGCTCTTTTATTCCCATCTATCAAGGCGGCATATGTCACTATCTTAGTCCATGTCTATCTTTATCTCATACTATAAGCATTTAGTCCTTCATATTCTTGTTACGATATATATAGAGGCAGTGGCGTACACATGATCCATGGGGCCCCGGTGCGAAAATTGATCCGTGGGCCCCCCCCGCGCTTACTCGGCGCGGGTCGGGGCCGCAACATATGGCGGCGGGCACCTGGTCGCAGGGCTGCGACCCCGCGACTGCGGTATGCACACACACTTAAAGGACCACTACAGACACCCTGATCACATCAGCTCAATGAAGTGGTCTGGGTGCCAGGTCCCTCTAGTTTTAACCCTGCAGCTGAAAACATAGCCGTTTCAGAGAAACGGCTATGTTTCACTGAGGATTAATCCAGCCTCTGGTGGCTGTCTCATTGACAGCTGCTAGAGGAGCTTCCGCGATTCTCACTGTGAAAATCACAGTGAGAAGACACTGTACGTCCATAGGAAAGCATTGAGTAATGCTTTCCTATGGGCGGTTTAAATGCGCGTGCGCCTCTTGCCGCGCATGTGCATTCGGAGCTGAGAGGCGGAGGGATCCCCAGCGCCAAGGGAGTCCGACGCTGGAGAAAGGTAAATGCTGAAGACACACACACTAGCTAACAGACACACACATTTACTGACAGAGACACACTCAGCGACAGACATACATACACACTCACTTACAAAACATACACTTTCACTGACAAACACACACTCACTAACAGACATCAAATACACTCACTAGCAGACACACACCCAATAACAGACACACTCACTGACACACACACTAACACAAACAAACACTAAAACACACACACACACATACATACACTAACATACACACACACACACTAACATACACACATACACTAACACACACTAACATACACACATACACTAACACACACATACACTAACACACACACTAACATACACACACTAACATACACACACTAACATACACACACATACATACACTAACACACACACACATACACTAACACACACACACACTAACATACACACACATACACTAACATACACACATACACTAACACACACACACATTTTTTTTTTAAATTTAATCCCCCCAGCCTCCTTACCTTTTGGAGTGCTGGGGGGATTCCCTGGGGTCCAATGGTGCTGCTGGGCGGGCTGTCTCGGTTGCCGGCGCGCGAGGGAGCACTCAGTGCTTCCTCTTCAGCTCCCTCGCGCGCCGCATAAGGATGCCGGCGCCGGAAGATGACGTCATCTTCCGGCTCCGGTATCAGTGCGGTGCGCGAGGGAGCTGAAGAGGAAGCACTGAGTGCTCCCTCGCGCGCCGGCAACCGAGACAGCCCGCCGGGGTCAGCAGGGCCAGCCTCGGGGGGCCCTGAGGTGGTCGGCTCCTGGGCCCCCCAGGGGAAGAGGCTGGCCCTGTGGCGTACACACTGGGTCGCAGGGGCGGCCGGGCCCCCTGGTGGGCCGGGCCCGGTCGCAGCTGCGACCCATGCGACCCTGGTATGTACGCCACTGTATAGAGGTATATATCATATATCCATACAAATTATGATTACATATGTTTAGTCATCACTCGTTGGTTGCTTATACGTTTCCTAGCAACCAACTGCGTGCAGAACGGCGTTATACGCATTTATTTAGCTGGGGGTCACGTGCCCCGCACGAACACTTCCAGGTTCGGGTACACACAGGAGCTTCTCTTGGATTGGTAAGTCACTTTATTTCACATTATATATACTGAGTGTATGTTCTTATCACTTATTGATCTTGAGAAAGACCCGTTTTAGGGTCGAAACGTCGATCTGGACAGTGTGTTAAATTTTTTCAGAAAATCCCTCGAGTGCTCCCACTTAAGGTTTGCATATGTACTCATGCACAGTATTTTGATTCAACATAAATCCAGGCACTTTATTGTTGAAATTCACCAAGGAGACAACAGCAAATAAAAGAAACCATAATGTAACAGAAATCCATGCAAACAAAATCCTAGCTCATCTGAGCGCTTACTAACATTAAATTCCCTCTTTCTCAAGGGTTACACTATAACAATAACAATACAAGTTTCACCAACCTAGTGTATTGTCAACTCTCTGCACTCCAGTGCTCAGTCAGCCTGCTGCTTCCAGCCCTCAAAGGAGAAATAAAAAGTCTCCTCTACCTGTCTACCAGGGAGGGTTTTATTTCCCCTTCTGCAGCTGATTACCTGCAGCTGAGCAATGGGTTGGAGACCATCCAAAACTCTGGCATGGACCTTATTTCTCCCAGTTACTTGTAAACTGAGGAGTGGAGAACCGGCCCACCCTACTCTCCACGCCAGAGGCCCATAACTAAACATTCATTTATGTTGCATACAACACATATTCCCCCTGGGGTTAAATGCCTCTCTGAACAATTTAGCGGAAATATAAACTCCCTCAGAAACACCATTCACCTTATCACAATATATAAATAAATGTGTGTGTGTGTGTATATATATATATATATATACATACATAGTTACACACACACACACACACCACGGTCCTTCACTCACTTTTCACTAACATTTTCTAGCCATGGTGCACCTCCAGCCGTAGAAATATAAACAAAGCCAAAGGAGAGCACTCGCTCGACTTGCTTTCAATCAAAATTTATTTCCAAAATCTTTGGTTTCAAAGGCAACACTTTAGTGTAAAAACTGAAATTTGCATGACTTATATTTGACTCTGTATTTATTCAAAACACCAAAAACGTGGACATGGGGGGTGCTCAAATTCTAGGATTTATTTAGATCAGAACTTGTACAATTGCCTCCGTCCTTAAAGCGTTAATCAGCCATTTACACAGATGAAGACAGCACAGTACAACTTGGGTTTTCTATAGTGCCTTTATCTTTTGTTTAGAATACATAAAGCTAAACGCTGATTAAAGTCTTTTATCTTAAAAGCCTCTTTCAGTACCTCTTCTACTGATTATGATGTTTGATGTATTCTGGCCTGGTTCCCCAGTAACGGGACAAAGAGTTTATCAACTGTTTGTTCCTTTACCTTGGACCTGCCGGACTCCGAGGTTCACAGGTGTTCCAGTAATGCACCTCTGACCAGAGTGTACCTGGAGCATTTGGCACCCGGGGCAGATCATCCTACATTTGCCCCCCCCCCCTTTTGCTTACACTGAGCAGTGTCTTTATTTTTTGATGTATTTAGCACCAAGCACTGTTTGTGTGTTTGAATGTTAGCATGTTTTTGTATGGAGTATGTGTGAGTGAATGTACGGGTGTGTTTGCACTTGTATTGGCATTTGAATGCAGGAGTGCATTTTTCTGTAGGGTGGTTTTTGAATATGGTGATATGTTTTTATGTAGTGTTGACATTTGGATGCAGGATTGTATTTGTGTGTAGTGTAGGCGAAATGCTGAGATGTATCCACATATACATACATATACTTAAATATACATACACTGGCACACATACACAGACACATAGGTACACACATGCAGTTACATAGAAACAGTCATACACAGATACAGACAAACACTGACACATACAGATAGTCACACATACAAACACACATATAGATAAAAACACACACACACATGCAGACAGAGAGAGACACACACAGGGACAGACACACATACAGACACAGTGATACAAACACAGACACACAAACAGATACACATACACACACTGACACATACAGATACGCATATACCAACACACATACAGACATAAGTGTGTGTCTTTGTATAGTGAATGCAGTGTGTGCTTGTATAGTGGATCAGGGGGGGTGATGATGAGAGGGGGGGTAATGCAGAGGGGACTCAAATATTATCTTAAATCCCTGGTGGTCCAGTGGGGGCTGCCTGGTGGTCCGTTGGGCTCCCTGGTGGTCCGGTGGCCATCATTTCCGGTCTGCAGCTCCACAATGTGCAGAGCTGCAGACCATGGATCTCGCGAGACCCAGTCAGAGCGTTGACGTGGTAACCCACGGCAACGCTCTGATTGGGCAGTGCACGCGAGACACATGGTCAGCAGCTCTGCACATTGCGGAGCTGCAGACCGGTCTTGGCGACGAGGCGCAGGAAGGGCATTGCAGTCTGCCACGGGCACCCCCTTACTGAGTGGCACCCGGGGCGAACCACCCCCCTTAGTACGCCACTGCTTCTGACTTTTGCAGAGCTGCAGAAGTCAGAAGCTGTGGCCATTGGCATTCATTGGCTGAGAGCATCAGCTGACGATCTTCCGCCATTGACTGACATTCTGTGCAATTACATTTGCACAGAATTTACATTAGCCAGCCTGGCGCTCACTGTTTGGGTGAGCTAATGCTACTTCAAAGGTGATTATAGAGCCCATCTCTAATACATCACACAGGTGTTGCCCATCAATCATGTAAAAACACATTTCCACATCAAACTCAAAGTTGAAATGGTGTGACAGTCTTAGTATATGGTATGTGTTCTAATGCAAAGATGATAGTGATTTCAAGAGATACCTGATCATACACTTTAACAGTGATATTTTTTTGCTAACAGGATATCCAAAATTAGTCAGTTTATGGAAATGAAAAAGACAATCAATTTCAAATGGGGCTGCATGACAACATCAATTTAAGTTATGCCAAGTGCTTAAATTTAGGCAGATTCTCTACTATTTTCTTCCTAAATGAACAAGCCCTTAGTGATGAGGATCTTTCATAATTAACATGTAGTAATTAATTGCTGTGCCTTTTTAATGATGATTTCTTTCCCCTCGATTATAGCTGCACTGGGAACTGGCAAAAATCCAATTATATTCTCCTATTCAATAGTTCTTAGAAATATTTTACAAAATAAAACTTGTATGAAAGGCATGTCACAGAAGATTAAAATTACACTTAAAATATTTATAGGAATATTGATATATGCAAAACAAATGTGCTATAGTCATACACCATATCTTGGCATAAAGTGTTCAGTATATCCCTGTGGGTGCTAAATGGGTTTAAACTGACTTGGTCACTTAAAACTTACCTTTCTTCTATTGTTTACTTTTATTTTGCTCTATCAGAGTCAGTTCTTCTTATCTTTATTTCTGATCTATATTTCTTTAAAACATATGTCAAGGTAGGGACTACTTTGCCTTAATTATTTTTCCTGATGCTTGACAAAGGGTAGAACAGAAGACATAAGTCAAGTTCCACTTCCTTTGTCAAGACGGTGGAGCTTGCCTTTAGTTTCACTATTTGTCAAAATGTTGTCAATCGTAGGAAAAATACATAAAACAAACTAGTCTCACACTTTTGTGTGGTTGGAGTTATGACTACTTTCTTGTAGGGATCAGGGACCCTGGAGCACCTCAGACCCAGTCACCGAGGCTTGACTGGGATAACTGAGGGCCTTTTCCACCCTGGACCAGGCTACTGTCTTTATAGCCCTGGACACCCTTTTCATCAGCAGATTATATCCCTTTCCCCAAACACTAGACGACACTTGGTGAAGCACCAAACTTTAATGAACACATTTATGCCCCCAACAGCCTCAATTACATACAATTGGGTGCATAGAGCTATGTTGTATAAGGGTGGGTGGGCCAGACAAAAGCAAAGGCTGAGAACCAAATGCGAGATTGAGGAGGGAGAGGACAGCTAGTTTAAACGGGTCTGACAGTGTCCCTGGGGCAACTCCCTGCTGGGGCCACAAAAGTACAGGAAAAAGGGGGAGGGAAAAAGGCACATACAATCAATACGTTCAACTTACCCTGCACCAATAATGGGCACAAGGTGATCAAAATACAAGAGGAATCTGGGAACCCACTCATAGTGTCTGTCTTCCATCCCCAGTGATGGTGACTACCGTCACAGGCAGTGTTTACAGCAAAATGCCTGCAGGGACTGACTATAGACACCATAACAACATAATTAAAGGATCACTATAGGGTCAGGAACACAAACATGTATTCCTGACCCTATAGTGTTAACACCACCACCTAGCCCCCCTGGGCCCCTCATGCCTCCATAAATATAGCAAAATCTTACTGTATTCAAGCCAGAAGCTGTAGCTCTGCATGCTGTTAGCCTAAAAAAAAAATCAAGCTGTAGGCTGACATCATCAGAAGTGGTAGCCTGATCAAATCACAGTGCTTCCCAATAGGATTGGCTGAGACTGACAAAGAGGCAGATCAGGGGCAGAGCCAGCACGATTCAAACACAGCCCTGGCCAATCAGCATCTCCTCATAGAGATGAATTGAATCAATGAATCTCTATGAGGAAAGTTCAGTGTCTGCATGCAGAGGGAGGAGATACTGAATGTTTGGATGCATTTTAGGCAGCCATGACCCAGGAAGGATCTCTTACAGCCATCTAAGGAGTGGCCAGTGAAGTTATCACTAGGCTGTAATGTAAACACTGCATTTTCTCTGAAAAGACAGTGTTTACAGCAAAAAGCCTGAAGGTAATGATTCTACTCACCAGAACAAATTCAAAAAGCTGTAGTTGTTCTGGTGACTATAGTGTCCCTTTAAGCTGTAGTTTTTCTGGTGACTATAGTGTCCCTGTAAATGTGCTTTTTAGTTGCTGTTATGTTATAAGTGTTATATACTGATATGCACCAAACATTCTGACATCTCAGGAAACACACACAAGAGAAGAGACTGAGAAATATGTTATTGTAGAGCTACTGTCTCTCTTAAATAGACACACTTGGGAGGTGTGTTTGTATGATGCAGGGCATCGTTTTAATATCCGTGAATGCTAATTCTAGTTTTCAAATGTTTGAATGGTACATTCCATATTCAAGTACTTTACGTAGTTTCCCATTTGTCTTTAAAGGGACACTCCAGGCACCCAGACTACTTCTGCCCATTAGAGTGGTCTGGGTGCCAACTTCCACTACTCTTAACCCTGCAACTGTAATTGTTGCAGTTTTTTATAAACTTCAATAATTACATTGCAGGGTTAACTCTAGTAGAGAGCCACTAGAGGGCACTTCCTGGTTTCTAGCACAGGAAGCCTGTGCTAGAGCGTCGCTGGACGTCCTCACGCTGTGTGAGGACCTCCAGCGTTGCTCATTTCCCCATAGGAAAGTATTGAAAAGCATTTTCAATGCTTTCCTATGGGGAGCTCTAATGCGCATGCGCGGCATTGCCGCGCACGTCCATTAGGTCTCCCCGGCCGGTGGGCGGGGATCAGTCTCGCCCACCGAAAATGGATTGTTTTCCTGGCACTGGAGTTTCCCTTTAAACGGTCCTGCACTATAAGTGAGTGAATAATACTGACACTTAATGAGATTTCGAAAAAAAGTTTCATGTTTAGACTACAGCCTTTAGCCGCATCCATTCATATTGAGAATAGCTCAACACCTGACCAAATTTGCACCTCAATGCCAATTCCCCATGGCTCTGACAGTTTATAAATGAAGAATGTAAAAGAATACTTGTCTGATGTGGAAATCTTTTTAGAAGCAACACTGCTTGTATCTCAGTAATACAGTCTAACAAGGAAATGTATCCGTGTACAGCATGTGCTATGTACGAAGCAAGTCTCCAATTACCTATAAAGTAAAGCTGAAATTGCCAGTAAATTGCAGCACATTTTTTGGTCTGATTAAAAATGCAGGCAGTAGCAAGTCATTTGTATGCAAAGTGTTTAATGCCTGTGGTACCAGTGGAGTCTCAGCACCTGCTTTTGTTTTCATCAGGAATTCAGGAATCATCAAGCATTTTATATTTTGTTTCATGGGTAAATAGACTAGGATGCGCTTATATATACAATTGTGGTGTGAGTATTATTCAGAGAGTATAATAAATGTGTAGACTACAAATAGACAGTGGGATTTCAAATGATACATTGTAACTTAACGCGACACTGTCATACCGAACTTACCTTTCTCCAATCGATTCCTCTTTCCTCCCTCTCTCGGGATCTGTTTTTCTTTTTTTCCTAACTGATCTAGTTTTCTTTCAATCATAAGACAAAGTAGGGACTACTTTGTCTTATGTATTTTTCCTACACCTCACCCGTGATGACCCACTTCCTGTGGGTCAGAGAAATTTGCCCACAATACTCACCCTTTCCTCCGTGATGTTGCGATGCCTGCTATCACTATTCCTGAACGTCCTGTCATTTAGACAGGACGCTGGCGAAACTACCAAATTTCATCCTAACAGAATGAGAACAGTTTGTTCATTCATGTTAGGACGACATTCTGTACTTTTAGTTCGGTTTGAAATTTCATTTGAATGAATGAAATTCTGATCCTTGCTGTGGCTGCATCTTGCAGCTGCTTACTAGATAGCTCCCTAATTGCCATGGTATTAGGGAGCTATCTACCAAAAGGCTGAAAGGCCTAAATTGTTTTCTTTAGTGAACTTTACTAATACTAAGTAAAGATTAATTAGCATTAGTAATTAATCTGCCCCTACTCACAGCCTGTGGCTGCTCGCTGTTGTAAAAAAAAAAAGACCCCCCCCCTTTCAATAAATGGCCTTATGGTGGGGCATCTATTAACATAGTGTCCCCCATGAGCCCCAACCCGTGCCCTGTGAGTAAAAGCTTTTTAATTAAATGAGGGACATAGGGTCCCCCTTGGCCCCCACCCATGAGCAGCGGTTGCAGGTCCTAAAAGACAAAAAGGGAGGGACCTATTGTCGTCTCCCCAGCCCCCACCCATGAGCTTGTGTTTTAGCAGCGTTGTTCTTCTGGTAGGACACCTGCCCATAGGTGTGTAGAAGGTTTAGGAAGGGTGGGAGGGAATCTTTTGGCTTTGTTAGGAACAAAAGGACATAGTCCGCGAACAGAGCTATTTTTTGGGGGCCTATTGGGGATGGCACTCCAACTATGGTCCAGTCTGATTTGATTGGTGGGGGCCCTAAAAGGCAAAAAGGGAAGGACCTATTGTCATTGTCCCGGCCCCCACCCATGAGCAGCGGATGGGGGCCCTAAAAGACAATAAGGGAGGGACCTATTGTTGTCCCCCCTCCCATGGGCAATGGGTGGGGGCTAAATGAAAAAAGGCCCCTACCCCAAAAAAATAATAAACAAAAGCCCTACTTACCCCCCTCACCCTAAAAATAGTGAGTGGGGGACAAAAAAACTAAATACTTGTAAATAAAAAAAACTTTTTTTCTAAAACCTTATTTTTTCAGCCCCAAAAAAGGCCAATTTAAAATTCATAAAGCCCGTCGAACTTACGCTAGAGGCGCTTGCGTGCTTCTCACTGTGAAAATCACAGTGAGAAGACGCCAGCGTCCATAGGAAAGCATTGTAAATGCTTTCCTATAAACTGGCTGAATACCGTGCATGCGCATTCAGCCAATGATGTAGCTAGGAAGGAGGAGAGGAGGAGGAAAGCTCCCCGCCCGGCGCTGGAGAATGGTAAGATTTTAACCCCTTCTTCTCTCCAGAGCCCGGCGGGAGGGGGACCCTGAGGGTGGGGGCACCCTCAGGGCACTATAGTGCCAGGAAAACAAGTATATTTTCTTGGCACTATAGTGGTCTTTAAGCCAATCAACAAGAGTTCTCTGATTGGTTACTGGTAAGGCTCACTATTTACCAATCGGATAAGGCTCACTATTTAGACTCATAAGGCACATTTGCATCAGCCCAGTCAGGTATTTTACTAAAATAACAAAAAGAATGTAAAGACAATTAAAGGACCACTCTAGGCACCCAGACCACTTCAGCTTAATGAAGTGGTCTGGGTGCCTGGTCCAGCTAGGGTTAACCCATTTTTTAATAAACTGATTATGAATGGGTTAAGCCTTCCCCCTATTCCCTCTAGTGGCTGTCTCATTGACAGCCGCTAGAGGCGCTTGCGTGCTTCTCACTGTGATTTTCACAGTGAGAGCACACCAGCGTCCATAGGAAAGCATTGTAAATGCTTTCCTATGAGACCGGCTGAATGCGCGCGCAGCTCTTGCCGCGCGTGCGCATTCAGCCGGCGGGGCGTAACGGAGGAGAGGAGGCAGAGAGCTCTCCGCCCAGTGCTGGAAAAGGTAAGTTTAACCCCTTTTCCCCTTTCCAGAGCCGGGCGGGAGGGGGACCCTGAGGGTGGGGGCACCCTCAGGGCACTATAGTGCCAGGAAAACTAGTATGTGTTCCTGGTACTATAGTGGTCCTTTAAGACAAGGCTCCTTATGACAGCCATAGCATGTATCAAAAAGGAACCTGAAGAGGAAAAAAAAATGCACAAAGAGAGAGAGGAGGGTATAGAAAAGAAGAGTTGATCGCTGTCAATGCAGTTATTCAAGAAAAGTCACATTTAGAGAAATAAGAGGAGGGACAGAGGGGCGGGGGAGGGGAGTGGATAAGTAATATTTGGAGATATATGGTACTCCCACTCCCCCACCTCCCATACGTAAGCTTATGCTTGCCAGAGAGACCCTCTGTCGTTTCCTCTTCCATATTTGTGCGTTCAACATACGTTGAAACTGCATTAAGATTGTTTGGGGGATCTCAATTGGCAAGGCTCTGAAAGGGAAGAGGATCTGCGGAAGGACGATCATTTTTGTTGCATTTATGCCTCCCAGCCAAGAAGAGTTTTTTTTTTTCAGCTCTCTAACATTGCCTCAGTTTCTTCGTCCCTGTTTCCCATGTGTTTTTTAAATATGTTTTTAAGGGGATAAGAGCTGCGTCCCTAGGTAAGTAAGCGTGGGTAGAGTGCCTGTAGCTCTGTGAGGTGGGTGTGTGGTAAGTTAATTGACAGTGCTTGTGTTTTAGCGGCGTTGTTCTTCTGGTAGGACACCTGCCCATAGGTGTGTAGAAGGTTTAGGAAGGGTGGGAGGGAATCTTTTGGCTTTGTTAGGAACAAAAGGACATAGTCCGCGAACAGAGCTCTTTTTTGGGGGCCTATTGGGGATGGCACTCCAACTATGGTCCAGTCTGATTTGATTTTGTTGATCAAGGCCTCTAGTGGCTTGATAACAATAAGTGGTGAAAAGGGGGCAACGTTGCCGAGTGCTATTGGTAAGGGCAAAGTGTCGAGAGACAAAGCCAGAGTTCATTGCTGTAGCTGTTGGGGAAGAGTACAGGGATAGGAGGCTGCGTTGATGTTTGGGCAGGAAATTAAAGTTAAATCTAGGATTTCATTCATGTAGCCCCAGTGGAGTCAGTTTAAAGGCCTTCTCTGTGTCCAAGGCGAGTGCTAGGCCTTGGGTTCTATCAACTGTCATGAGTTCTAATATGTCTAGACCTCGTCTGGTTTTATCTTCCATCTGGCAGCCCGGGACAAAACCTGCCTGTTCTGGGGAAATGATCTCAAGAAGTAAGGGACGTATCCTGTTTGCCAGAAACTTAGTGAACAGCTTTGTGTCTGCATTTAATAAAGATATCGGGCGGTGGTTGGTACATGATACAGTCGGTTTGCCTGGTTTGGGGATAGAAACTATAGTGGTTTCTAGCATTTCGTGTGGTATACTACCTGTCTCTAGAATAGAATTGAATAGCGCTGTCAAGTGTGGGAGTAGTTGTTCCTGAAATGTTAAATAGTAATGGGTAGAGAAGCAGTCTGGGCCTGGGGCTTTGTGCTTAGAAGTGACTTTTAAAGCCGTGTAGATCTCTTCTACAGTAATGGGTCAGTCCAGTTCCTCAACCTGGGCGCCAGAGAGCTGGGGGAGGCACACCTCGTCAAGTAAGGCATGTATTTCAGCTGTGTTGGCAGAAGCTGGGTGGGATCTGAGGAAAGATTATACAGCGACTCATAAAATGCTACAAACTCGTCAACTATCATTTTAGGGCACCTTGTTTGATCAGTAGGCCATGCATGACTGCTTTATGGGCGAGCCAAGTTGTAGGTGGGGTTGTATCGAGATATTGGTTTTCCATGCAGAAAGTGGTAAGTGCCCTCCTTATCTCTGCTGCGTGCTCTTTATTGTTTATAAGCGACTCGTTGAGGCGCCATGCGCCTCTACCTCTAATTGGGTGAAGTGTAGGGAATCTAGAGAGGAGCGGCGCGTGATCTGACCAAGTCAATGGGGCGATAACTTAGTCTAGCGTGTCTAGTGTATTTACGTCCACCAGGAACATATCAATACGTGAATATTAGTCGTGGACATTAGAGTAGAAAGTGTAATCTCTTGTGGCTGGGTGAACACCATGTGTCATGTAACCCATGAGAGTGTACTAGAGTCATCAATTTTGACTGAGAGGTAGGGACTGGGGGTGAGAGCCAGCTTTTCCAGATCTGTTAAATCAGGGTCTAGCACACAGTTAAAATCGCCACAAACCAGCATCTGTCCCTGCTTAATTTTGTTCAGTTAATTCAAAACTTTCCTAATAAAGTCGTATTGGTTGGCGTTAGGGGCATCTAAGTTGGCAACAGTCATCAAAATATCATTGAGGGCTCCCACCAGAATGAGGAGTCTGCCATCAACACTTTTATATTCTTTCTCATAGTTAAAGGTCTAGTCCGAGTGGAAGAGGATACCCACTCCTCTAGTCTTATTGGGCGCTAACGCATGGACAGCCTGTGGGTATCTGAATGAAGAAAACTTTAGGGGGTTAACTACCGAGAAGTTGGTCTCCTGAATACTTGCAATGAAGATGTGTGAATTACGTAATTGGTGAAAGGCAAGTCTGTGTTTCTGTGAAGTGTTAAGTCCATGGTTTTTAGGGATAGCACATTAAAGCGTTGAGAGAGAGTCATCTGTTAAGGCCAGGGGGGATCCCAGGGTGTATTCCGAGCAGCCATAACCTTCCCGACTTCCTCCATGCATCATAATTCAGGGGTAGTCCCAGTGCGGTCCTCTTTGTGCCCACAACAAATAACTGAGAGTATCTCATATATGACATGGAGACAGAATCATAAAAGCAAACAAAATAACCAAAATAATAAACAGAACAAATTTATATACACAATAAGAAGCTTAAGAGCATCATGAGTAAACCATCCATCGTGTGAGTACCCTCCACTGCTTTGAAGGGCATCACCGACGGTAACCAGCTAGTGAGGGGGGAGGTCAGTGTTCTCAGTGGTGGCCTGTATTATTTAAGCGGAATATGGTCTCATATTGAGGAGATATTTGGGGGGAGGAACTGTCAGGCGGTCTTCAGAGATTTCATCTCGGACCATGGAACTGTAGGTCCATAGTAGGCCAGAGGTGCAATCTAAAGAGTTGAAAATGCCTCATAAAGCGAGGCTATATGAGAAAGATTAACTGCAGAGATTTTTGAAGTAGCAACGTGAGTACAATGCATAGTGGTGAAGTTCCGCCCCCACCCCAAAGTGCAGATTTTTTAATGACAAATAGAAGATTTCACACAGTTAAATTACTCATTAAATGCATTGCAAATGTGTACACTCACATGACATATTTTCAGTTGCCATTTGTTCACTATTTTTTCATAGTAAGTGGAATTTTTCTTTTATAATTATATACACATTGTATTTTTGCTGCTTTTTAAAATATCATGGGTTCCACTGTAATAAAATTCCATACTCTGCATCATCTCCGGAGTACAATACAATTACTCCGTATCAACCCCAATCCTAACCATAATCCGAACCCTAACCATAATTACAATCACAATCCTAACCCGAATCTTCATTCTAATCCTAGCAATAATGTTAGAAGGATTTCCTCTGCTGAAGTCATTCCGTTGCTGGTTTTAACCCTAAACCCAATCCTAACTCGAACCCTAAGTGTTTCTCTCTGCTAATATTAATACTGATATCAGCAAAGGTATTTCTAAGCTAAAACAGTAGAGAGCAGTCTGTGACCATCATCTTTTCAGACCCTCGCAGTCTCCACTGGACAGCTTGCAGCCATCGAATCAAGGCAGCTTAGCGTCATTGCTCAGCCACAGTAATTTCAATGAATTTGAAGGGCTGATAAATATAGCTCCAGCTAACAGAAGTGAGTTCCCGGCATTGATTGATAGGTGGGCCTACCTGCTCTCGCCAAGTTGTAGCCACGGTAAGTAGATTAGGGACAGTCACTGATGTGGTAGTTGTGGTAATAGAAACCGGACTAGCGAAAGAAGTGTCAAATTAGCATAATGTGTGTTTCTTTAAAGGAACGCTCCAGACCCCCTAAAGCAGATTAGCTTGCTAAAAAGGTTTATGGTTGGCGGTTGTGACGCATCAGCCTGAGCTTGTAGGGTTGTTGGAGCCTGGACTTGCAGCAGAGATTGGGTAATGGAGTGGGAGATGATTACATTATCCCCATTTGAGTCTTTATCCCACCTTTTGTGGATATTAACCCCCTTGTGTCTTTCATCCCCCTTCTGAATGTTTTTCTCCTTTAATATAACTTATCTCCTTTGCCCTATTCTGTGTTTTACCCACTTTTATGTCTCTCTACCCCCTCTGATTTTCTTACTCCTCTCTGTAGCAAATAGGAATGGAAACCCTCTCACAACTTACCACTTACTGGCTCATACTTGGTCATATATACACTGGGTCATAGCCCCACACACTGGCTACATGTTTACATACAAACACGCAGTCATTGGCTCATATACATACTCACTTGCTCATACACACACACACACACACTGGCTCATTTATACACACACTTATTGTTTCTTACCATTGTTAAACAGGGATCCACCAAGTGTTGCTGCCCTTTGGAAGCTGATATTCTTTCTCCAGAGCGCTCGGCTGCAGGGATAGGACGTCATGTATCTCAGCGGCATTTAAAGCGTTTGACCGTGGCTGCTCCTCTCGGCTATTATCCCCTCTGAGGCTGCACAGTATTTTATTCCCCCTCCCACGTCCGGCACCGGCATCAACATGCAGCAGCGAGTAAATTTGGAATAGAAAACATTAAGTGACCATCAGGAGAGGGGCTCTCTGTGCTCCCACCTCCTGCCGGTCACCTTGACTCATTTGTGCCCCTAGGACCGATGCGCCCTAAGGCGGCCGCTTGTGCCATCTTATGGTAGCGCCGGCCCTACAGCCTAATACTAGCCTCCATGTTGTAATATAATCATAGTGTATCTTGCTGTTTGTGTGAAATCAAAGACTATCTGTATATGTTAACTTTTTATATTCACCATTTTTATTTTTTCTGTGTAACAATTCATTTATACCTTTTATTTTATTTTATGCTTTTTAGGAGAGCAGGGTCTTACGAACAGTACCCCTTTTAGCAGCTTGCCTCCCTGAAGACAAGTGCAAAGTCTTGATCGGTCGATGGTTTGGTGAAGAAAGGTAAGCATGCACTCTGTAGACAATTCTTATATTCTTCATATTGAATTAATTTTGGTCCTATTAAATATGGAAATGTACTTAGTGGTTGTTGCGGAGTTCAAATTATTTTTGTGTGTGAAGTAAAAGTGCGCAATATTTATGAAATATCCAACAGATCATAAAGGCTAGCTCTACGCTTTGTTAAACTTTCCAAAATAAATAAAACGATCGTACATTGCTAGATGGTTCCTGAACGAATTCCAGTTTTCCAACATAGAACTGCTTGTATGTTTTAATACTGAGTGCAAAGCTCATTTAATTCTTGGCACTGCATCTGAAGGTCCCATGCACCAAGCTGAATTACTTAGGTAGTTGGAAAATAGTTTCACTTATGAGTGCCAAATCCGATTTTATTCTAAAACAAATATAAAAATGTAAAAGTATTCTTTTTTTGTTTTGTTGCAAAGCTGGCACTCATTATTATTATAAATTCCATACACTTGGTATTTGGATCTCATTAAGGCTAGGGAAAATAAAGTTATTTCAAAGACACTGAAAGAGACATATACACATTTTACTAAAAAATTTACAATAAACATCAATTTCCATGTGTGCTTTTAGTTTGTCTCCTGTTAGACATTCAACTTTCCACCATTAAAATCCCAGGATAATATAATCTTCATAAGAATGATTGAAAATTGCAAATCTGTAGTAATTGTGCGATATACCGTATATGTATGTGTGTGTGTGTGTGTGTGTGTGTATATATATATATATGTATATATATTTATATATATATATTATTTTAGAGGTTGCTCTGTTTCTATCAATATGACTGGTAATGACTGCCTTTAGTGCAATTACTGCCAAACTGGCATATTACTCTAGTGACCAGTATGTAAAGGTATTCAGCTAATAAAAGCGGCACTGTCATGCCGAACTTAACTTTCCTCAATCTCTTCCTCTTCTCCCCCTCTCTCAGGATCTGTTATTCTTTTCTTCCTGTCTTCTTTAAAATCATAAGACAAAGTAGGGACTCTTTGCCTTATGGGGGATTCCTCCGCTTGACCAGCTCTGACCAGCAGAGGAGCAAAGTGTGCTTCATTTCCGCTGGTCAGAGCAATTTTCCCATGATCCCTAGCTTTCCTCAGTGTTCCCACAATGCTTCCTGTCATTTTACACAAAACTGCCGAATTGCGTTCTAACTGAATGACAACAGTCTGTTCGTTTGTTTTTTTTGAACGCAATTCGGCATTTTATTTGGATCAGAATTTCATTCGAATGAATGAAACTCTGATCCTATTCATTGCCACGGCTGCATCTTGCAGCCGCTTAGTAGATAACTCCCTAATTCCCACGGTATCAGGGAGCTATCTACTAAAAGGCTGAAAGACCTAAATTGGCCCCCACCCCTAAACGACGGGTGGGGGCCCTAAAAT
>OW240916.1:241796336-241840705 GCA_933207985.1 Pelobates cultripes
GCTGTGTAAAATGACAAAGAACACTCTGATTGGCTTAAACCCACCAATCAGAGTGTTCTTAGCCTAATTGCTGGGCGGGGCAAGGCTTTATAAGGGTGAAGATGGATTATTATTTTTTTCGTCGGGTTTTTTTTTTTGCGCTCGGGATTTTTATTTTATTTTCAATTCGACGGTTATGATGGTTTTTTTATTTGGCCTTTTTTGGGGCTGAAAAAAGAAGACGTCGAATGGTAAGTTTAATTTTATTTTACAGGTTAGTTATTTTATCCCCCCCTCACTATTTTATACGGTGAGGGGGGTAGGTAGGGACTTGTTTTTTTTTGGGTGGGGGTGGGTGACTAGGGGCTTGGGGACCCCTAGTCACCTTGGGGGAGGGGGGGGTAATTGACTTAGGGCCCCCACCCGCCACCCAGGGGTGGGGCTGGGGGAGGACAGCAGGCCTCATTATCTTCATGGCCCCACCCGCCGCCCAGGGGTGGGGGCTGGGGGGGGGCAGTAGGTCCCCCCCCATTCTCATTATGGCCCCCACCCGCCACCCAGGGGTGGGGGCCGGGGGGGCAGTAGGTCCCCCCACCATTCTCATTATGGCCCCCACCCGCCGCCCAGGGGTGGGGGCCGGGGGGGGCAGTAGGTCCCCCCCCTCATTCTCACTATGGCCCCCACCCGCCGCCCAGGGGTGGGGGCGGGGGGGGTACTGCCCCCCCCTCATTCTCACTATGGCCCCCACCCGCCGCCCAGGGGTGGGGGGAGTACTGCCCCCCCCTCATTCTCACTGTTTAGGGGTGGGGCCAATAGTTGTTTTTTTTACAGTGAGCAGCCACAGGCTGCTCACTGTTTAGTGGACATGCCCCTACTCGCGGTATAGCGAGTAGGGGCATTTGGGAGATTTTAATCTCCCTTGTGCTATTATGGGGGTCATATTGACCCCCATAGAGTGAGAGGGGACCTGGGGGGGCTTATGAAGTGGTGGGGAGCACTGCTCCCTGCCGCTTCTATCTTTACATATTACAAGGAGGGAGCTGCGTGCCGGTAGCTCCCTCCTTGTAATAACCTGCACGAACAAACATACACTGATACATAGTGTTTGTTTGTTCGGCTGATATTTCTATTCACTCATTCGTCTGTCTGATGAATGAATGAATAGATGAAATTCCCGTTCGCATGTCCAGGTGTTTCACTGGGCATGTGCGGGAATCTCACAGTCTGCCTAGTGTGGGCTGATGACGTGTCCCTGAGGGACTTCACCTACCCACACAAAGATGGCGGCGCCCTGAATATAGATCGGGGCAGAAAATAAGGATTAAAAAATAGGTAATGCTGGGGGCTTAGGGGCATTTGGGGGTGACTAGTGAGTCAATTGGATGTAGTGGAGGCGGGAGAGGGGTTAAAAAAAAAACAGAATTCAGCATGACAGTGCCGCTTTAAAGAGCACCTTTTAGACTCTTGATGCAGTCTGGCATAATTAACCTGTTCCTTTGAGAGGTTGACCGATGTATGTTGCCATGCTTGCCGAAAGAATTGAGACTACTATGTCCGAATGAGGAAAGTAATTGATCTGTCCCCTGACAGGCTGTCTGTAATAAGACAAAATGTTCATCACACATTCTGTGCATATCGGTATTTGTGTTAAGCCAGGGGAATTATGTAGCATCTTAAAGGGATCTATAGCCGACAATTAAGATTAAGATTACTCATAAGGTTTCCTGTATGTGCTCCTCTGCTGCAACTGCCTACTCCGTGTCTGTGATGTTTTACATCACAGGTTTAAAATAACAGGACCACAGCACCCAGACCACCCAGATGAAGTGGTCTTGGTGAATATAGTGTTCCTTTAACGTATATTTGGGTTTGTTTGTCTGTGCAAATATCTCTGTATTACGCATGTATCTCACAATATCTGTCTTGTATGTGTATGTATTTCACAGCTACATGTAATTGTGCCTTTTAGATATTTTTAGTAAACAATAAATTGAAAAAAGTAAAAAAATGTAAATAACAACAAACATCAAAGATTAATATGTTTAATGTCTTCTTGTAAATGCATAAAATCTTATTAACAAAATGGAAAACCTAGCATTGCTGTCATGTGAGGACCAATGTGATTAATTTTAATTAATAAGGCAGAACCATGTTGTGATGATAAACATCAGGGATGTTACTTTAAAGGAAAACTCTCATTAGTCTTTATTATTGAAAATAAACTATTAAAGTTGGACCTCGGTTTACAAACGCCTTGGTTAACGTAATTTTTGGTTAACAAATGAAAAACCATTAAAAAGAATGTCTCGGTTTACAAAGTTTTTTCGCAATACAAAGCAAGTTTCCCCAGGATGCATTGCACCTGGGAGATTTATAGCATCGCCCCCTGCATACTGGAGCCTGTGGGTAGCACGGGGCGTCGAGTGTGGAGATGTTGGAGAGGCTTTTGCATCCAGTTTTGGAGCCATTCTGGAAATTGTTTTCAGTTGTTTTATGACTTTTTGGTGCATTTCTCATGCTATGGAAAGGTAGGGAGCTGAGCTTTGTCGTTTGCATGCCAGCTCATTTTAACTTTTTTAGGACCTCCAGAATGGATTAATTGGTTTTCAATGCATTCCTATGGGAAACCACATTTTGGTTTACTAATGTTTCGCAATAAGAAACGTCCCGGAGAACGCATTAAATTTGTAAACCGAGGTCCCACTGCACATGTATTATAGCCTTTGTGTGTATTTTGTAATTGATAGAGTACATTTAACAGTACATTCCTTTTTACAATGTATTTCCTAGTTTATTGTATACTGTGGGGGCATCTTAAAATTCTCTTTTGTCAAAAGCATTGCATATCTGTTAAGACTCTACTCCATTTAAACAGTTGGAATTTATTTTTGAGATTCCCATATCTTGTGCATGATGTCTGGATCAGCGTCCGAATACCCATTTGGTGACCTTTCGTGTTCTACATGGTGCTACATTAATGTGTTGAAAACCTCCTCCATACCTTTCAACATTTCAGATGGACAAAGAGGGACACTTTAATTTTAGGAGTGTTTGTGGGGGTGTGGCAAAGGGCAAGCTGTCCTGAGAAATTTTAAGTGACATACTAATTGCAGTTTATGCTACTAAAATGCAATTTAGAACAAGAACAATGTCCTTGATATAATTCCAAATGATTCAATAATGTTAGATATACATCTAAACCAAATGATTTATCTACACAATTCCTATAGACTTTAATGGTGACGTCTGTAGTTAAATCATTTTGAAAGTTGAACTTTTAATAACAGTATTGAATCATTTGTAAAGCTTATTAATGAAACGCTATAGTGTGAGGAATGCAAACATGTAATCCTGACAGTATAGTGTTAGACAAACTATTTAGGTCCCTTGCCTCCTTTAGATCACATTGGAAAGGTGAGTTACTTACCTTCTTTCCCCAAACAGTGCTGGTCCTGTCATGGCTTGCTCTGCCTCCATGGCTTAGATCATCAATTTTGATGATCTCAGAGAATCCAATGCTTTCCTGTAGCAATGCATTGGGAGGCTATTGCGCATGTGCAGCAAATGCCGCACTGCGCCAATTAGCATGTCATCATATAGATACATTGAATCAGTGTATCTCTATGGGGAGACGCTGAATGCTGCAGCACTGACACAGGAAGCACTTAGAGTGGCCGTTTGATTGACTGCACCTAGAGCAATGTACCTAACAAGTAATGTAAACACTACCTTTTCTCTGGAAAGGTAGTGTTTACAGTTCTAAGGCTGCAAGGACATGCTATAGACACCAGAACCACTACATTAAGTTTTAGTGGTCCTGGTGGCTGTAGTATCCCAAGTCAAGGCCACTGTGTCAACATGTCTTATTTACACAGTGTGATTTCTGAAAACATTTAATTTAGTTCACAGATACATCTCTGCACTATTCATATGGAGCTGTGGTATGCACTCAGAGACCCCAACATAGATAGGTATTGCTTCTGACCAAAAAAGATGTAAAAATGGCTTCCTGCTTGAAGAATGAGTAAGTTGACAAAACCCTGAAGTAAAGCATTTATTAATGTGTATGCATTGAAAAATAATACAAAATCAACCCTGACACATGCAAGTTTTACTTTAAGTAATAACAAATTCTTACAATTTTCCTGTAAGTGGTTGGGTGCTTTTAGAAGGGACAAGCTAAATAGTAAATGGGGGATATGCATATGTTAAACATAAATAAATTCTCCATGTAAAAGAAGAAATATAGGATCACACTGGTGATAATGTGAAAGCTTTATGGGTAGAAATTTGCACATGCCAGACGACAGGTACTAAATTAATTACAGGGATACACTACAAACTCTGCACCGTTAATATTAATGGGAAAGAACAGATTTTATTACAGATTGAAAAAGTGGTGCATCTGGGCCTGGTTTTAATTATGGGAGATATGAATTACCCTACATTGATTAAAATGAATTTCCTATTTATTTTTTTTGGAAATGTTTTCCTAGGAATAATACATTTTGACTTATGTTACTGTTTGTGTAATCAATGACTGTAATAACAAGGTTATTATTACAGGCCTGTTTTCAGAAAAAAATAAATAGGGGAGCTTAGCGGACCTATTTGAAGCCCAACCTATGCAAAGAGTATTAATTGTGGTGCTTGAAGTGTTCATTTAAATAAGGGAAATAACATTATAATGGTAGATATTAATTATGAGGATTTGGAGAAGGCAAAAGTAATTAATACTTTTGTATTAAATAGAGGCTACCAGCAGCTTAAAGGAGTACTATAGTGCTAGGAAAACAAACTTGTTTTCCTGGCACTTTTGGGTCTTTAGGTCCCCCCCACCCACAGGGTCCCACTCCTGCTGGGCTGAAGGGGTTAAACACTTACCTTTCTCCAGCGCCGGGCTCCGTCGGCGCTGGTGAACTCTCCTCCTCCTGCCGATGTCCGCGCTGCATGCGCATGCTCAGCAAGAGCCGTGTGCACATTCAAATCGCCCATAGCAAAGCATAGCTTATCGCGCGCATTCAAACCGCCCATAGGAAAGCTTTTTTCAATGCTTTCCTATGGACGTCCAGCGTCTTCTCCCTCTGATTTTCACAGTGAGAAGCGCCTCTATAGAGGCTCTATAGAGTTTCTCTGAAACTGCTATGTTTTCAGCTACAGGGTTAACACTAGAGGGACCTGGCACCCAGACTACTTCATTGAGCTAAAGTGGTCTGAGTGCCTATAGTGGTCCTTTAATACTGTTCCTTGCATAGGAAATACAATCATAGGGATAAGCTATGCTTGCCTCTGCCTACACAAGTACTGGGAGTTGTACTGCATTTACCAGAAATTCCTGTTGTGCCCATAAAGCCATGCTGTACCTGAAATATATGGCATAAGCTCAACACCTTCATATAAAGTCATAAAATGTTCCTTTATGAATGGGCCATTGTCTATAGATTTGCATAAAGCACTAATGATGTTAAGTAAAGTTAAAACAGATAAAACCCCAGGGTTAAATGCTTACATGCAATGACACTTAGGGCTGGCTGAGCATCACAGGAATTGTTACGAACATCTGGTGGCTTTTGATGGTTTTTGTGGTCAAACAAGCTGTTTTTCAGTTTTGTTTTATTTTAGCTAACACGCTCCCTTTTCTGGCACACATCAATGATTTGCATGTTTTCATTGATATTTCCTCATGCCCCAGTTCTATCTTTGCTGATTTTATGCCTGCAAATATTGGGTGGGGGGTATTTCTATAGCCTGACAATTGAGCTTATGTTAATGGGAATAAGAACTATAATAAAATAGCTACTCATTATTTCACTAACGTCAACTGACATACAGCACATTTACTTATGTTTTCTCTTTTCCCTTATGTAAATGATACAAATTAACCTTGTTTATATATATATATATATATATATATATATATATATATGCTAGGTTAAAGCAGCTCTGTCACCTCAAAATTGGCTTTCTCCTATTGTTTCATTTTCTCTTTCTCTTTCAGAATCTGTTCTTCTTTTCTTAATTTCTGATCTATATTCCATGTAAAGTAGGGCATCTTGGCAAAGTGTGGAGCTTAAGGCAAGCTGCACTTCCTTTGTCAAGATAGTGAAGCTGACCTTAAAGGGACAATAGTCACCAGAACAACTACAGCTTATTAAGTGTTCTTGCATAGCAAAACCACTTATTGTTATCTCACATATATATTCTTATTCTTATTAAGTGTTCTTGCATAGCAAGACCACTTAATGTTATCTCACATATATATTATTATTATAGCAAAATTTGCCACCCTAACTCCTCCCACAGTTTTTACACAACATAGACAAAAATTTACCAAAACATGCAGATTATTCCCGATCGGATTGCTATTACTTTGTGGAACGTTTCGCCGAATGGTTCACGGAATATCGTCGTTCTTGTGGCGAAATTTGTCCCATAGGAATGAATGGCAAAGCTATACATACTATGCATCAAAACGTAGGTCTGGGTCCTGTGATTCTCACAATATAAAGCTCTTTGCTGTAGGATTTATAGTTTTTAAAATACGACCGTTTGAAGTTGGCAACCGCCAAAATACTCTGACCTGTGTCAGGCTGCAGCAGCAAGTGATGTCATAGACAGGGCCTTTTGAACACCTGCTAATGTTTTTATAAATGTATGGTTTAATGTAACTGTGCAACAACGTTGCAATTAAATGTGCTATGTAAATGATAACAGTTACTCCGCCCACTCCAGTTGTAGACTACTGGTGGAGGCAAGAACACTTCACACAATTTCCCCAGAAATTGTAGCTTTTCTAGTTCTTATTCTTATTACAGCCAAATTTGCCACCCTAACTCCTCCCACAGTTTTTACACTACATAGACAAAAATTTACCAAAACGTGCAGATTGTTCCAGATCGGATTGCTATTACTTTGTGGAATGTTTCGCCGAATGGTTCACGGAATATCGTCGTTCTTGTGGCGCAATTTGTCCCATAGGAATGAATGGCAAAGCTAGAGTGGGAGCTGGCAAAAGCTGAAAAATCAGGACATGATTTCTAAACTGTCACCACTCCCTCATTTCCAGGCCCACCTACACAAATCTTATATCAAAACGTTCAGCTATCCCTGCTGCCACTAAACATGTCAACGGCTAAGCCATGGTCCTGATAGTGTTCACAATATAATCATTTGTTTGCAACTAACGCCTTCCATTGACATTCATTGAAACTTCACTCTACAAAGCTCAAATTTGAAGTGCAATTTCTAAACTGCGACTATGCCTTCATTTTTAATACTTGCCAGGCTGCAGCAGCAAGTGATGTCATAGACGGGGCCTTTTGAACACCTGCTAATGTGTTTATAAATGTATGGTTTAATGTAACTGTGCAACATCGTTGCAATTAAATGTGCTATATAAATAATAACAGTTACTCTGCCCACTCCAGTTGTAGAC
Source organism: Pelobates cultripes (assembly GCA_933207985.1). Classification (NCBI taxonomy): domain Eukaryota; kingdom Metazoa; phylum Chordata; class Amphibia; order Anura; family Pelobatidae; genus Pelobates; species Pelobates cultripes. Next base: position 241,803,751 of record OW240916.1, read on the forward strand.
TACTGGTGGAGGCAAGAACACTTCACACAATTTCCCCAGAAATTGTAACTTTTCTAGTTGTATTTGTTCTGGTGAGCATAATCATTCTCTTCAAGCCTTTTGCAGCAAACACTTACAGCCTAGGGAAACCTCCACTGGCCATTCCTCAGATGGTTACTAGAGCTGCTACCTGGGGCAGTGCATGCACCCTCTACATGGAGACACTGAACTTTGCTTATAAAGATGTTGATTCATCTCTGTGTTTGGCTTGTGCTGGCTCTGCCCCTGATCTGCCTCCTTGATAGTCTCAGCCAGTTCTTTGGGAAAGCATTATGATTGGCTTTTGATCAACACTTCTGGTGATGTCAGCCAAGTAGACAGATCAGAGGCAAAGCCAGCAGTGGAATAAAAGTAACATTTTACTATATTTAACCCCTTAAGGACCAAACTTGTGAAATAAAAGGGAATCATGACATGTGACACATGTCATGTGTCCTTAAGGAGTTAAGGGGGTAAGGGAGGGCCATGGGGGCTACATGGTGTTTTTAACACTATAGGGTCAGGAATACATGTTTGTGTTCCTTGAAGCTTCACTTTCTGTCAAGATTTGAGGTGACAGAGCCAAAGACCTTAAAGGGATACTATCACTTGTTTAGTCTGTATGTTTTCATCTTTATTTTGTCCCCTTGCTTTATTACATCTGGAAAGAGAGTACAAAGGGAATATATACTTACCTAATACTTTCCCTCCTCACAGTGTCATCTTCACCTTCTTGCAGATAAAGCCATCAAGGCTTGTGTCATCTTAAAGTTTCTTAATGCAATCGAAAACAAGATGTGGTATTAAAGATCTTGTGAAAAACGTCTCTATTTATCAGGCTATTGACAGCTGATGGGAAATGGCAAGATATGTCAAATGGACATAAAGCTCTACAGTGTACTATATTTTAAAACATGTTTTTGCATACTTGAAGCAAAGTAATCCCTGTTTTGTCTCCTCTTTTGATTGTTGGAATTTTAGTGAAATTCAAACACAGAATATACAAGTTTTGAATTAAGTTTATATATCAGCAATCTTTGTTAACAGAGATGATGCCTTAATTTTGTAAAACTGAGTAGATCTTCACTAAGGGCAGTTTGTTCCATCCACACTTCTATAAGGCCTTTCTAAATATATCCTATGTCTGTTTCATCATCAACATTATTGCTAAAACACACTCTCATTTCTAACATAATTTACCAGGCAAACATAATGTCACACAATAGACCTTCAACACCATCCTGTAATGAGGTCACCTTGTACGGTGGTTTCCCACCTCCACTTTCAGGCCTGTACTTCCTACGTCTCTGTGCTAGCTTCTCATGAGTCTTATCCTTGTGCAGGTGACTGAGGATATATTGCTCCGCTGGCTCGTGGTAAGGTAAAATTGGAAAGGGCATGGGTATCGTGTATGTTCTGTCCTACGCTTCACTCCAACCATTCCCCATGTGTAATCACTACATAGTGAAAAATTTATTAGTTACGTATTCTGTTCACTTTTTGGTGGACAGTGCCTTACTGCTTTAGTTGCTCAAGGATTATGCAGAGGAGTATGTAACCTAATCTAGGATTGTCAGGTCGCTTGAGCATTACCTATTCATCAAGTATTAACAAAGACAGAAAATAAAACTTAAAACCGAAACCTATAGTACTGTGCTGTATATATAACTGCTCCGTACCCCAACGGGGGTCAGAGCCAGTCAGCATCCAAATTTTAGCTATGTCCAGTGTGAGGGTTGTCTTTCTCAGTACCTGGTGCTAGTATTGCATGTTGTCGTCGTACGTTATGTGTGGCATACACTGCCATGGTGATGTAACTTCATAACATAGAACCCCTTCCTCTCCTACTCTGGTGATATGTTAGTGCGTCTAGGTGTGTTTGGTTACATATGTATCCCATTTACCTTGGGCCTCCTCTGCGGCTAAATTTGGTTTGACATATTTGCTAGCCATACATTTGTATTCCCAATTCAGGGAGATTTGATTGAGCAGTGCATGCTTAGTTGGTGGGTGTGGTTGTTTCCACGCCCTGGCAAGGGTAACTGCCGAGAGGAGTACTTTAAAGATTAGTTGTCTCTCTGTTTTAGGTCTGTGAGTGTTGTGCATAAAGAGGACCCCTTGTTCTGGCGTCGGGGTGTATGGTTTACCCAACAGACCAGCGATAACTCCCTCCACCATTTTCCAGTACGGTGTGAGGACTGGGCACGACAACCAGTACACCCCCTCCAGCATGTGTGCGGTGTCCCTGTGCACATATTGGAGAGCCTGTCTGGTACCGTGTACCAACTGTATTGGAGCTTCCTCATAGTCTCCAAATGTGATGCGCCTATGAGCTACAAAGATTTGTTTCCAACTCTGGTTATGTATCGTGTGTCTCAACTCTCTCTGCCAGGCTTCCCTAAACTCATCGGGTGTGTCCGAGATTGACAACATCAGAAGGGTTTAGATCTGTGTAAAATTGTTGGAGGTTTGTCTGTGAGGCATAGGTGTCCTAAGGATTGAATGTGAGGCACCTCTGGCCCTCCGGATGTGTCTATAGTTGAGGCAAAGGATTTTAATTGGAGGTACGAGAAGATTGTCTTATGTGGCAGGTCGAACCTGTCTTGTAACCTGGGAAGGGATAGCATTGCATCCCCTTCGTATACCTGCCCAATGTGTGTGCATCCCCCCCTCACACAGTGTGTGTAGTCAAATGTTGGGACACCGCTGAAATGCTGGGTATTGGTATACCCTGAGCTGTTAGTCCAACCATGCCCATGGAGGTCCTGACCTGCTCCCAAGTTTTAAGCATCGCTGCCGTTATCGGAAGCATGTCTGAATATTGTGGTCTCAGGTGTTTTGGTATCCAATATAAGAATTGTAAACCCTGCTTGCATGCCCATTGTGATTCTATGTACACCAATTGTGAGGGTTCCAGGGCTGTATTGGAGACCGAACTGCTGCCAACAGTGCCGCGTTATGATACATTTTCACGTTTGGTAGACCCAGTCCCCCTCCCTTTATTGTTTTTTTGAGAATTCTTGTGGCCACCCTCACTTTGCGGTTCGACCATATGAAACGGACAAAGAGTTTCTGTATCGATTCGAAGTCTGTTCTGGGAAGTTATATCTGTATCATGCGCAATAAGTATTGGAGTTTGGGGAGTAGTGTCATCTTAACTGCTGCTAGTCTGCCTAGCCATGATAAGTACTTGCCCTCCCACACCTTGATTGTGTCTGCAAACTGTTTTAATACAAATACAAAAAGAGAAGTCCTTAGCTCACTCCCATCACTACTGGGTCGGCAGCAATGACTACAGTACACATCAGCCCCAATATATAGTAAAAACCAAAGAAAAGAAAAAGTTACCTGCGCTCTCTCCTTAATCCCTATGTATATTTAGACAAATGGAGGTCATTTAGTTGCTCCAATGGCCATTGGAGGGAATGCCTGCCTGCAAACGTCAAGGCAGACCCCCCCTAAGCGTTATTAAATTGTTTTAATAGTTTATTTTAAGTGAGTTTAAACAGGTGTGGTAAGTGGGGAGGGATGTGGATCCCTAGAAAGGTGATGTGGTCTCGTCTCCAGTCAAACAGGAATGTGTCGCTTAAGTTTGTCAGTTTTTTTTGCACGGACTTGCAAACCCATCGCTTGAGATTTTGAGACATTAAGTTTATAGGAGTTGAGCCTGTATTCTTTAATCGTGGCCATAAGTTTCGGTAGTGAAATGTGGGGTTGGGTGAGAGTAAGGAGGACATCATCCACAAATACATTTATCTTGAATACTCTTTCTCCAATATGCACTACATGGATAGAGCTCTGTTGTCGGATGGTCTCTGCCAGCAGCTCTAGGGACATTACATATAACAGGGGGAACAGCGGGCATCCCTGCCGTGTCCCATTGGTTATCTAAAAAGGGATCTGATGTAAAACCAGCCTTCATCACCTGTACTGTTGGTTTGTGGTATAAGGCCCTGACCGCCGAGAGGAAACCCTCTGGTATCCCAAATTTACGGAGAACCTCTTCCAGAAATCTCCAACTCAGACGGTCAAAGGCCTTCTCTGCGTCTAGCGACATCCCCACACACTCTGTATTTTGCCTTTGTGTATTGTATATGATGTCCAGGACCTTCCTAGTATTGTCTCCAAACCCTTTTACAAACCCTACCTGATCATTTTTTATAATTTGGGGGAGTATATTCCCCATTCTGATCGCAAATATTTCCATGAAGAGTTTTGCATCACTGTTCAGTAGTGACACGGGGCGAAAGTTTTGAGGGTGTGTAGGCGGTTTGCCGGGCTTGGGTAGTGTAATTATGTGTGCCAAACTTCTGAGGGAAGTTTTTGGTGTGTTACTGCTTCGTTGAAAGCATTTGTAAGGTGCGGGGCAAGGGCCTGCTGGAAATGTTTATAATAACAGTTGCCTGGGGCTTTCTCAACGGGCAGGGAAGCTATGGCCTTTATTACTTCCCCTTCCGTGATGGGTACTGAAAGTTGTGTGGCCTTGAGGTTTGGTAGGTGGACTTTGTCTAGGTATGCTGCAATGTTTGAGTCTGTGGGTTGAGGTACGGTCAGGTCATCACTGAGGTTGCAGAGTGATGCATAATATTTTGCAAAGATATTGCTAATGTCTTTGGGAGCCACTATTTTGTTTCCGGTGGGAGAAAGCATGTAGGCAATTTTTTGGGTTGCCTGTTGGGCCCTAATTCTTTGGGCTTGGAGTTTTCCCACCTTATTACTCTGCAAGTAGTTCTGCACTTTCAGTCTTTTCAATTGGTACTTTATTTTATGCAGAGACAGTTGCTGTATTTGTTTTATAATATTTGTGATACGTTCTTTGTGTTTCGCTAGGTGTGAGTTGGTCTTGTGTCGTTAAGCAATACAAGTCCATCTGGTATGTTAGCAGTTGCGCTTGGGAACTCATTTTTAGGAAGGACAATGAACAATTCCCTCAGTACTGGTTTGTGTGCGTGCCATAGTGTGTTCAGGCTAATTTCATCATTAGCATTTTCCTTGAAATAGTTTTTTTTATTGCTTCTTCAAGGTCCTGCCAGAGCGTGGTGTTCAGCCGCCATGGGCTCCTGTGGGTCATAGAGGTCTTTGAGGGTGAGAACAACTGGGGCATGGTCTGACCAAGTAATTTGTCCTATCTCACAGTAGGTTATTTGGTATAGACCAGAGCCTGTGATTAGAAAGCCGTCAATGTGGGAATAGGTGTTGTGGACATTGGAGATGAAGGTGTATCATCTTTCCCCTATGTGAGTGGCTCTCCACACTTCATAGAAATGGCAGTTGTGCAGGAGCATTCTCAATGCTTTGCTCTTCTTTTTTTTGTGTGGTTTGGTGCGTGCCCAAGCGTGGGGTATGGTCATGTCTATTGTAGGTTCGAACACGTGTTTAAAATTCCCACAGATGATTGTAGTTCCTTGCTGGGTGGACTGTAAGAGTCATCTGCCTCTCTGCTGCTCTCGGAGGGTTGTTAGTGCTTGGTCTTCCTCCATGAGGGATCGATCTTCTGCACTTCTGTCGGTTTGGTGTGTGTGTCAATACCCAAGTTCCTGAGGATCTTGGTACCTTCCTTTGGCGACTGTATGGTAGTTGTCCTACCATTCCTTTGCACCACGAGTCGCGCAGGGTATCCCCATCGGTAAGGCAGAAGGTGTTGGCGGATTTGGTTCGTGAAGTCCTCCTGAGCCTAAGCGTAAATGGCAATGCAGAGATGTCAGCGTACATCGAAGTAGCTTGGTAGGTAGGCAGCAATGCGTTATTGTTGCTGGCCCTGTTAACTTTCATAATTGCTTCCTTAATATGGAAGTAATGTAGGTGAACCAGTACGTCGCAAGGAGTGTTGGCTGGCAAGAAGGATGGTTTCAGCACTCTGTGTGCCCGATCCATGAGCAGCATATCTTGTGGGAAGTTAAGGCCTTCAACAGCCCTGTGAGGCAAGCTGGAAGATCTGTCTGCCCCACCGTTTCAGCGATAGCTCTAATACGGAGGTTATTGCGCTGGCCCATATCCTCCATATCCACCGTCTTCTACTCTTGGGCATCCATTCTGGCCAGGATGTTTTCCACCTTAGCTGCCAGATTGTTATGGGAGTTTGCATGCTCCATCATCTTAACCTCTATTGCGGACATCCTATCTCCTAAGTACCGCAGGTTAGTGCGCAGGCTTTCGAGGGTATTGTGGAACGTGGTTTGGAGTTTATCCGCCATAGCATTCAGTATTTTCTGGAGTATGCCCTGAGTAATTGGCAAGTCGGCAGCGGCCAGCTCGTGGGGCGGAATTAATTCTTCGTCGCCGCCATCTTGGGTCTCCTCATGTTGAGATGCTCAAGACTGACTAATTTTGAAGTTATGTGAGGGCAGAGTTACAGGCACCTACACAACAACACCACACCACCATCTCTCATCACTTGTTTATTGCATGTGATGACATTACACAACACCAGAAGGCATTTTAATTAGTCCAATGAAAAGAGATCATCTGATTTGCACTCATTATACTCTAGAAATAAAAATAAAAAATGAAGCATACAACACTGTTTTCCTTCACATTTCAGAAGCACTGTAAATGCTGAGTCACCATCTGCAGTTAAGGGGTTAATTTATTAATGAAGTCGATTTGATTTGTTTTGCCTATTTGCATGAGTTGCATGACGTAGAACAGAAGATGCATGATTCATGTGAGTCTTCTTATTTTAATTCCACAGTTATGTGTAGCAATACCATCATCTATTTCACTGCCAGAGATGCTGTGTCTTCTCTTTTTGATTTGTAACTAGTCGGCAAAATTATCTGCACTGGGTCATTCCTACTACTGCAATTCTGAGATTTATTTCATGAACTGAGCTAGCAACATACTTTTAAAGTGGAATAATTTTACAGCTAATGTGGTACATTTTGATATGTGCGTTTTTAGAAATGATTGCAAGCTGATATTAAACTGTGAGAGCACATGTTGCACTATTGGATGCTATATCTATACTATTCCTCAGGCAAGCTTTCTCTAGCTTAATGTTTCACCACTGTAAATGTCATTCTGTTTGTGTCTTAATAAGACATTACAAAGTGACGGCTGCTGGGAGGCCATACTTTTTAAGCTTTCCATGCTGCTTAATTCATGTTTTCTCTTTCCCTCTTATATATTAGGAAGCTATAAAAATGTAAGATTCAACACACTCATAAAACAGCAATAGTGTCTGTTAATACTCTAATATTCTGCTATTCCACACTGAGATTTATATGGCATTACTGTGTGTGTGCTATATTGCGGTTGGAGAACAGATAAAAGGACATTTATCAAGAGTTTGGAAAAAAATTTAAACCAGTTAGTGAGAAGGTATTGAGTCACTTGATGAGCAGAAGTAAATAGGGAACATTTATACAAATGTACACACACATATATAGTAAATGGCCATCTGACCATCCATTGCATTTAAAGGGACTCTCCATTCCCTGCATCCTGCAGTGGCCCCCTCTCTCCCACCCCCCATCCCATGTTGCTGAAGGGATTAAAACCCCCTCAGTGACTTATCTGAATCCAGCACCGATGTCCCACGGTGCTGGGTCAGGCTTCGCCCACGCTCCTCCCCCCGCTGGCTGACCTAATGCATATGCGCGGAAATGGCAGCGCGCGCGTTAGACCTCCCCATAGGAAAGCATTATTCAGTGCTTTCCTATGGGGATTCCAACGACGCTGGAGGCCCTCATGCATAGCGTGAGGACGTCCAGTGTAGTTTAAAACACTTTTCGTCTTTTAAAGGATATATATACTGCAGACTGTCAAGGAGCGTATTAGCACTGGAAGAATTTTTTACAGCAGAAACGCGTTTGCTGCTTGTATTATATAATTGCTGCTTTTTTTATTTCCTGGGTTACTTATTGGTCGTGAGTGGTACCTATCCTGGACTTTGTGTTATATGATTACAACTACCATTTCATTTAGTGCCCAGAAACTTTTTGATTATAATTTTTTTTTTTATTTGTTCTTAATTGGTTTAATTTTGCATCAATACATTTTTTTTGTGCTACCATTTGAAGTCGTGTATCCTATCCATTGGAAGGGGATCCTATAGCCATAAGTGACATCCTTGAGCCTACAGAGACTGGCACAGCTCTGGGTCATGTGAGTGGAATTTTAACCCCATCTTCCTGCTACATATGTTTTACAGTTCATACTATGTTGTTTTTTGTTTTATTCTAGGTATCTAAAATAGTACAGTTGTACTAGTATATATTTGACTAAGTACATGTTTGAACATGTTTTTTTTCCCCCTATTGTACTAATGGATTTTACTGTATATAAACCGCTAGAAATTTCTTTCATATATATTGGATATAAGAATACTTTTTTATACATATCTGTGATTTAGTAACTTCATCTGCAAAAGTCGTTATGGTGATTGACTAGCAGAGGGTATATGTTAGCCTTATAAAAATATATTCAGGGAAGGCAACAGGGAAGGCAGCAGTTAATAAATATCTCCCCTCCCTTCTTACCTACATAAGGTAAGAAGGGAGGGGAGATATTTATTAACTAATCTGCCCCGAACCTCCACCCCCACAAATCACCCAAACATACAGCACTCACACACATACAGCACACACACACATACAGCCCACACACACAGCACACACACACATACAGCCCCCACACACATACAGCCCCCACACACATACAGCACACACACACAGCACCCACACACATACAACACACAGCAAACAAACATCACCCACACACACACAGCATCCTCACACATACAGCACACAAACAGAACACACATCACCCACATACACACAGCACACTAACAGGACCCAAACACACACACAACACACTACCAGTACTCTCACACACAGTACATTAACAGCACCCTCACACAGCACACACACACAAACACCCTCACCCACATAGCACACTACCAGCACCCTCACACAGCACACACACACACAGCAGTGTATGTGTGTGTGTGTGTGTATGTGTATGTATATACATACATACATACACACATATATATATATATATATATATATATATATATATATACGCGGCCCCTATTCTACCTTCAGACAGACTATTTATGTAGGTTTCTTTATTTCTCTTATGTTTTAGTAACCCTGTACCCGTTATAGGTGCAGGGTGTGTGTATTGTAATTGTTTATAGTGTGTGTGTGTGTGTGTACTATGAAATGTATTGCCTGCTCTCCTGTACTGCTGAGGTTTGCTACCAACTAGGTGGATTTGGCTATGGAGCTTGTCTAGTGTCCTCTGTTGGTAGCAACAGCAATATGCACTACCTGAATAGCAAGACTGGTTCATTTGCATATTCGGGTAGATTTGCATATTGCTAATTCTGCAGACACGTGAGATATTTTCTGTTAAATATTGTCTCCCCCACCCCTTTAAAAATATGCCATTGTGTTGCCTGCTATGATTTGGCTGTTTGTAATTTTATTGCGTTTTCACAGCATTGTTAATGTAATGACCATATGGGCTAGTCCCAAGTAAAATAAAGGTTTAGACAGTTCTTCTTGATCCCTCTAAATGTAGCCTTGTCTCGTTATTGGAGGGAGCTGTTATAATCACACTGGGGATTGCTATGCTCTGCATACTCCCCTGAGCTTGAATCACTTAGCTCTTTTAAGAGCTTGTTCCTGACACGCTCTCCTTGGAGGAGAGGTCTTCCCCACACAGTCCTGGATGCTGGAGGTTCATACAGGGTGGAAGGAAGAGGTTTTTCCCACACGGTCCTGGAGGACAGAAGCTGATCCAGGGTGGAAGGAAGACGGCGAGACTCCAGTCAAGCTACAGCGGTTGCGGAGTCTGCGGTGGTTGTGGTGTCCGGTGCTTGGAGCCCTCAGGAAACGCTAGAAGCATCCTTTAACAGAGGGTACTCGGTCGGAGTACGGGGAGCTCCGTTACAACTGCGCACGCCTATGAGTATGGACTGAATTGTACAGCTCCTTTATCATGGTTTTTAAGCGATTGTTGGAATTATACAGCCTCAAGAACATAAAAAGATTGTGTCAGCAAGCATTTTTTTTTCTTCCAAATTAGGATTCAGAGTTTGTGCCTAGTAACTAAGATTCAGGTAAACTCTGGGGAGTTGAATGCAGAGATTCAGCACTATTGCTATTTGAGCAATTCCCATTTTCTTATTCAGTGTATTTAATGACATATTGACTAAAGAATAGCCCTGCATTTAATAGAACAAATAGTTGAGCAGGTTACATTCCTTAGACTTTTTGGTGTTCTTGTATACTGTTATATGACCAAAGATTAAATATATTGTTTCATACCTAAATTATCTATTTTGTTTTCTTGCTCTATAAAATAAGATCAGTGATCCGACTGTGTAGTTATTATTTTTATTATGTGCCCCATGTCCGATGGTTAGCAGTGTGAATGTAAATAGCTAGACTGGAGCCAAATTCACTGCAAGACAATATCTATCAACATATTTTTATTTATTTTATTAGGAATTGTTTAAATTCCTAAAAAAGTTTAAAAAAAAAAAAAAATTTAAATAAAGTGCTCTACTGGACTTCTTGTTTTTGCTATGTTGTAAATTTGACCCTTGCATTATTTCCTTCTTCTAAACAACTTATATAATTTGATTATAAAGTGTATATAAAATTCAAAGAATAAATACTTATTCACATCAGCTGTGTGGTAAAACAAGTATAAATACTTATCCTTTTTTGAGCAGTTTTTATGATTTATTGCTTAAAGCTGCTATCACTTTTGGGTGGGGTTTGTATATTTTGCAAAAACCCCCGAAGGTGACATCTTTGCTCAGTGATCAGCCTGATTCTGGGGCTGAAGATAGAGTAGACTTAACCTAAAGTTGTCCCTGCGGGCGCTGCCATCTTTTTTTCTTCCACTCCTGGTTCTTCATCTTGTGCAAGTCAACAATTCTTAATTGTAGGTCTTCTGAGAGCTCTTTTGCGCGAGGCATCATTCACATCAGGCAATGCTTCTTGTGAAAAGCAAACCCAGAACTGGTGTGTGTGTTTTTATAGGGCAGGGCAGCTGTAACCAACGCCTCCAATCTCATCTCATTGATTGGACTCCAGTTGGCTGACATCTCACTCCAATTAGCTCTTGGAGATGTCATTAGTCTAGGGGTTCACATACTTTTTCCACCTGCACTGTGAATGTTTACATGGTGTGTTCAATAAAAACATGGCAACATTTCATTCTTTGTGTGTTATTAGTTTAAGCAGACTGTGATTGTCTATTGTTGTGACTTAGATGATGATCAGATCACATTTTATGACCAATTTGTGCAGAAATCCATATCATTCCAAAGGGTTCACATACTTTTTCTTGCAACTGTATGTGTAGCGGGCCCTGGTTAACCCAGCTGGCTGTTAAGCAGGGTCTGCACACGCCGAGGCTTCCCTTGCGGTTTGCATGCAATCACGCCTTCCACCCCATCCCAGTGGTGGAACTAATGTAGTTAGTAGTTTTCTAGTAGGGAAGGAAGAGACCCATTTCCCCTAGTAACTGGACGGCACTCCGTTCCAGGGGTACAACAATGACTTTATTGGCCACACTATTATACTCTCCCCAGGCGTGGATCACAGATAAAAAATAATGTCCCCTCCCAAGGTCCTCGGGGTGGTCGCACAACGGAACCGGAACTCCAGTCTTATTTCCCGCCACTCAGTGTCCCCTCCTAAGGGCCTCTGTACGGGACAGGAACTTCAGTCCCTTTGTCCCCAGTTCCCGCCACACAAATATAGGTTTTCCCACTTCCAGTGCCAGGGGGTCTTCTTCCCATGAGCCTCTGCATCTGGGAGTCCCAGCGCAGGAAGGAATCCCGCCTTCTGGGCTCCCATGCCCAGAAAGCCCACCAAATCCCTTAAGAGAGTGTCCCCACCAATCTCAAGGATCCCCTGAATGGTAACTACCTCCATTCGTGGGATCCCTGGGTGAAACCAGGCAAGGGAAGCGTCCTCGTTCGGGACACGAATGCTCCCCCTGGCCGCCGTTCGTCTATACGAGGGAAGCACTCATTAATTGCTTCCCTTGCGGTTTCACACTTATGTTGTCAATTGCCAATGTTTTAATTGATTGATGTGAATATTTCAAGGGGTACTGGGGAGGTCCAAACAATCCGCGAGTGCTTCATGTGGGCGGCGTTTGTCTAACAAACGGGCTGCTAAGCAGGGTCTGCACACGCCGAGGCTTCCCTTGCGGTTTGCATGCAATCACGCCTTCCACCCCATCCCAGTGGTAGAACTAATGTAGTTAGTAGTTTTCTTGCACTAGGGCCCTGGTGCAAGAAATAGTTTTGGGCCCCCCCTCTAGCGCAAGAGTGGCACCTATGATGCTACGCCAGCTGGGGATCTAATATATGGCCATCCTTACACGGTTGTATTTGTTAGCAGTGTTTGAATGTAAGCATGTTTTTGTATAGAGTATGTGTTTGCATGTAGGGATGTATTTGTATGTACTGTTACCATTGGAACACAGCTGTGTACTTGTGTGTATTGTTTGCGTTTGAATGCAGGGATGTCTCTGCATGTAGTTGGCTTTTAATTGCAGGTGAGCATTTGTGTGTAGAGTTGGTGTTTAAGTGAAAGGTTGTGTTTGGATATAATTTTGGAGTTAAAATACAGAGGTTTGTTTATATGTAATGCTTATGTTTGCAAAGGTGTGTTTGAATGTTGTGTTTGATTGCTGGGATGCTCATATACTTACACAGATATAAATATATACATACATATAAACACACCGACACATACACACACCTTGACAGGTCCAGATTAAGAGCCCAGTGGGCCTTGTGCTGAAACATGATGTGCCTAATTACAGAATCTTATCGACAAAAAACCCACCAAAAAACACTAAAACAATCATACCTCCCAAGCGTCATGTATCTTATGGAGATGGTGTTGGAGGGAAACTCAAAGGATGCAGCTATAAGAAAACACATACCCTATGCTAATTTATGTTATCATTTTTCAAGTAAATCAATACCCCCTAGCAGGAAGTCAAATGGTGGGGTAAAAGGGTGTGCCACTGACGCGGATCACATGACTAGAACTGACAAAAGTGGCAAACATGCCCAAGAAGGGGGCATGTCTGTCCAAAGAATTGGAAAGCCAGCCAGGCATGAATGCATGGCAGGCTGTACAACTAAGGGCATACTATGCAGACAGCACCCTGAGCTTGACATCACACCTTTTCTCTGTCCCAGACAATATACCAGGAGCTTCTGCCTGCTGGTAAGTAGACAAGTGGACATGTGAGTGTTAGGGGACAGTCCTTGGAGTAGGTGCATCATTTGATATTTTATTGTCAACCAGTCCGCACAAGTTTTGTTCCTATACATCCCTCTTAAAGGGAATCTCCAGTGCCAGGAAAACAAACCTTTACTTTACAGCCTAGGGATAACTCCACTGGTCTCTCCTTAGATGACTGCTAGAGGTGCTTACTGGGGCAGTACTGCCTAGTGTACAGCACTGTCATTCAGACAATGAACTTTCCTCATAGAGATGCATTGATTCAATTTATCTCTATGAGTATGTGCTGATTGGCCGGGACTATGTTTGACTTGTGCTGGCTCTGCCCTGATCTGCCTCCTTGACAGTCTCAGCCAATCCTATGGGGAAGCGTTTTGATTGGCTCAGACCACCACTTCTGATGATGTCAGCAGACGAAGTCAGTTCAGAGGCTGATAGGGGCAGAGCCAGAAGCTGCAGATTTGAATGAAAGTAAGATTTTACTAAATTTAGGGAGGCAAGAGGGAGCCAGGGGGGCTAGATGGTTGTTTTTTAACATAAAGGGGTCAGAAATACATGATTGTGTTCCTGTCCCTATAGTGTTCCTTTAAGCAAGAGTCTGTCAAGAGTAGTTAGGGCTGCCACCTTTCTTGGAAAAAAATACTGGCTTAATCATTTGTATAATTATGTATGCATGACATCACATGATGTAAATCACAAGGAGTGTCTCCCTGTCACCCAGTGTTTGTCTCCCAAATCACCCAGTGTCTGTGTCCCTATGTATCACAGTGTCAGTGTCTCCTAGTTTCCCAGTGTCCCCATTTCTCAGTGTGTCCCCATGTCACTAGGATACTAGACACTGAGAGACATGGGGACACTGGGACATTGATAGACATGAGGACACAGACACTTGGGGACACTGGGAGACATGAGGACATTTGAGGACACTGTCTTAAAGAAACAATCTATGCACAATAAGCACTAGAGCACATTGTAGTGTTTATGGTGCCAGTAGTGCCCTCCCAGAGTAAGTAGTAAAACTGTTTAAAAACAGTTTGACAACTTACCTGTAATCTGCCAGGATAGGGTCTGTAGAAGGGGATAGGTCAGTAGTGTGTGTGTGTGGAGTGTAGTGTATGTGGGGGACAGGTTGTATGAGGGGTACAGTGTGTGAGTGTATGGGGGGTTATTTGTGTGTGTGTGTGTGTGTGTGTGGGGGTAATGTGTTTGTGTATGGGGGCAGTGTGTGTGTGTGTGGTGTGGGGCCTGTTGGGGTAGGAGGACAAATTCATGAATATATAATTTATTTGTTTTTAAAATAAAAAGAATAATTTTCTTAACCCCCCTTCCTCCTTACCTTTGCCTGGGAGGGGGGACAATCCCTGGTGGTCCAGTGAAGAAGCCCTGGTGGTCCCAGTGGTGAGAGTGAATTCTAGCAGACTTAGGAGCTGCTAGAGGTAACCGTAGCAACGCTCCGACCTCGCGAGAGGAGAAGCCGGCGGAGCTGCAGGTTAGAGCTCCCCGGGTCCTCTCTCCCTCCCTCTGATCTTCCGTTCGGTCCTGCAGAGGGAGGCACAGTTCCCGGTGCAATGATCATAGCACCGGGAAAAAATCTTGCGACTCCCCTGTGTTCCCTGGGGCACCACGGCAGACAATTTGGGAACTGCTGGGTTAGAGCAAAAAGAGCACTAGCGTTTGTCACGCGTGAAGCGACACTCTTACGCCAAACTTACCTTTCTCCTATTGTTTCCTCTTTTCTTCCTCTCTCAGAATCTGTTCTTCTTTTCTTTATTTCTGATCTAGTTTTCTTTAAAACATAAGACAAAGTATTTCTTCTTGACACAGGAAATGAAGTTGGCTTAAGCCCCTCCTCGTGTAAGAGAATGTCAGGCATAGGAAAAATATATAAGACAAAGTAGTCCCTACTTTGTGTTATGGTTTAAAGAAAACTAGATCAGAAATAAAGAAGAACCGATCATGAGAGAGAAGAGGAATGACAGTGCCACTTTAAAAGTGTGAGCCTCAAGTGAAGTAGTACTTTCTGCCTAATGTGGTTCTTTCATATCTGAACTTGCCTCAATACAAGCGCAAATGCTAACCTATGTCTGCTATATTATGAGGCTTTTTAAAAGTAATTTTTTTCAGTGGTTTTTATTAATTGTATTAATTAGATTACATATACATTGTGATGTTTTCTTTAAGAGCTCACACATTTTCTGGGAAGCAGATTTATTTTCTTTTCTTTTACTGCTTTTATATATTCGCATATTTTTATAATTAATATTATGCCGAGCACAGCCGTCGTTGATATTTGTATTTAATTTACACCTAGTACATAGTAATTTAATGTAAATCTTGTTTATATTATATATACATATGTATATATTTTACATTTCATTATATTGTTTTTGTATGTTTTTAGGTTTCCAGAATTAGCTTCAGTTTGCAAGAAACCTAGTACTTTTATTCTTTATCCTGGTGCTGAAGCTTCAAATTTGGAAGAAATGTCCCTGACAGATGTTCAACACCCATTCTCCCTTATTATAATAGATGGAACCTGGAGTCAGGCCAAGGACATATTCTACAAGAATTCTCTTTTCCGACTTCCAAAACAGGTAAATGAAACTAATCCTAATTCAAAATTAATGTTTGAATTTTAGTGAAATATGTTCAAAGAACATTTATAAAGTAGAGCTTGCAGTGAGGGATAATGATAGACAACACTGCAAGTTGTCTTAAAGGGGTACCATCACTTCTACAGAAATAACACAGTTGAATAAAATATTGAAAATTACCTGTTAATTGTGTTGACCTTTTTGTGATGTTCAATTTTCATTTAGGAAGTGACATCAGAATCCAGATCATGCCACGCACAGCCAGGGCACACAATGCAATTGAGGAGAATAATAGAAATGTAAATTTAGTTTTTTTTCTCTTTGACTAACTTTGTATACCGCCTGAAAAGGACAACATTCAAAATGACGATTGACAGGGAACCAAGCAGTAGTAACATAATAGAGATAAATACAGCAGTTTTAATTTCAGAATTTAATTTTATTAAAAGCATATTTACCAATATTTTACAGAGTCCTAACTACATTTTATAAGCTATGTGATGATGTACGGTAATCTGTCTTGTATGTTATGTCAGAGAAACACAATGACACGTTATGGATCCCTCCAGTTTGGAGTTTACTCACATTTATTAATGCATTAAATCAATACTAAAAGTAAGTGTAAACTTTTAAAAAATATATACCCCCTTTCCTGCATTTGTTGC
Organism: Pelobates cultripes; assembly: GCA_933207985.1. Taxonomy (NCBI): domain Eukaryota; kingdom Metazoa; phylum Chordata; class Amphibia; order Anura; family Pelobatidae; genus Pelobates; species Pelobates cultripes. The sequence continues at coordinate 241,820,260 of OW240916.1, forward strand.
AGACCCTCACGATTTCCAGTGACTGTAGTAATATTAAAGCTGAGCTGAACCATTTCAAACAATTCTAGTGCCCTCAATATTTTCAGATAGGGTGCCAAAAATATCCTAGAAATCCTTACTTTACGTGTAGTATAATTTTTGTGATTTTGCATGAATAAAAATAGTCCTTACCATGTGTGTTTTATAAAATACAGGTTTTCACATACAAAGAAGCTCTTGATTAGTGAGCAAATGTTTCACAGGCACTTGTATGATAATGCATTTGGGTATGGGATGTGCTTGTAGCAGCAGTGATTTTATTTAAGAACTGGGAGGAAAGACAAGGGCAAAGGACCTTCTTATTCTATGATCGATGCAAGGAGCATAGGTCATTATAGGCTGTTATGATGCCAAAACATTGTAGCAAAATAAAAAGGCTCTATTGTCGCTTGGTAAGGTATAAGATAATATATTATTTTTCCCTCTTGGCATAAGAGCACTATCATGCATAATCAGTGCTTTGTTCTGCAGAGACACTGATGCGGGTGCTGGCAGGACACAGCTAAGTTGTCAGAATGCGCTAATACAATTTGTCATCTTACCATTGGTGGTGCCAGGGCACGTCTGATTTAATAACCACTATTGCAGCTAGGAGTGTTTCTTTAATGCATAAAAAAGGTTGGTCTGTTTTTGAGTTGCCATAACTGAGATTCTTTTTTTTTTTTTTTTTATGTTGAATTCTATGCAATTTTTCTTTTAATTTTTCTTTTTGCATAATTTACTAAACTAGTGCAGGCTCCAGCGCATAACCTAATCAGGTTGCTGATATTTTCAGACATATTGGGATTTACATCTATCCACTTTATAGATTGTTGTCTCAATGCCATACATTTACTTTATGAAAAATAATGAATTACTCATAAAGTATGTTAATTTTACTCTGGTCTAGTGAGCTGTAAGTATGTAATAAAAAAAAAAAAAAATGATTAGGGTTATTTATGATTTAATAAAGTATAGTGTTTTTAATATCTTATATCTATTTACAACTTGTTTTTTAATGTTTCTAAATGAAACTGCACTGCAGTGCTGCAGTGTTTACCTGTCCAGTAGCTGACGACTTCTCTGCCATGCATTTAAAAAAAAATACATTTCCATTGACAACCTCTCTCTGCTACAATGAAGATCACAATTTTTAGTATAAATGCAGTCATTATGTTTAGAGTTTGCTCCCTGGTGAAATAGGGATATAGCCTCTGCTCAGATAATGGCTATGTATCAGAACATATTGCTTTTCTGTCTATAGCATTTTTGGGAAAATAGAAATATAACAACATGCTATTTGCTGCTTGCTTGTGTAATTTGAACATCTTGTGACCGTTTTAGACCATCATGACTGTTTACACTCTGGAGATATATGGATTACATTTACCATGACGTTCAGAAATTCTAAAGGGTTATCTAGTACACAAATATCGGTGGCACCAAGGTGATAACGAGATTAGAAGTCAAATTGAAGAAATACAATTTATAATTTTTAATTACTTAGCTATGACCTGTTTAACCCTTTCAGGACAAGGGGCTAGACAAATCTGTTAATATTAATTGCATGTGATGTCATTGGTTATTAAGGAGTTAATCTTACATTACCCAAGGGATCACATAAAGATGCTTCTTAAAGTCTTTTAAATCTGGTATGATTTGTCGCCTGCAATTTTGTGTATTTTAAAGGTGTTTTATTTTTTCATTATACTTGAAATGTTTATATTAAAGTCTGTTACAGAAAGTATAAAAATAGGTTGTTAAATACATTGCCATAAGCCACATGCTATGAATTTTGCTCTACGGAATTTCCAGCTGCACAATGATTGGAAATCCTGACTGCAATTGCTCTGCTTCCAATGACTCCAGAAATTGCTAGAAATTTCTTTAAATCCATTGTTACCGGAGTAATGTAAAAATTTCACACAGGCCTTCAACACTGATCCAAGGACTATCCCACAGTATTTGCAGCAGGTGAATACTTGTATTAGGAAAAAAAAAAAAAAAGTCTAAAATCAAATAGGTACATTCTAGACTAGACTTTTCTTTCAATCCAAAGTGACTCACTTGTCCTTTAAGAGCAAGTATTTGAGTAGCGCTACAGTTGTTTCTTAGATCATCATTACAAACAAAAAAAGAACTGGTGTGGAGCGAATTGTTGAAATATAACCTTTATTCACAATCAAAATAAAATCAAATGCTCACTTCAAACAGAAATTCAAGATGTAAAAAAAAAAAGTCTCTTTCATTCAAAAATACGTCTGATTCTGCCAAAAAATCTCTAAAGTGCAAAAAAAAGTCATTCAGGCCTAGTACATAATTCCATCTTTCAAATGAATAATGTAATAGAACCTGTTGCCAAAAAAATGGAGTGAAAACATACACCTCTGTATTAGAACTCAAGTAAGATGTAAAGGGAAACTCCATCCCCTACTACACTTTCGCTTGCTGAAATGCTTTATATATGAAGATTGTACCCCCTTTATTTCATTTTACAAAAAGTGCAGATTTTAATAGAAATTGCTCTTTTATAAATTAGTCTGGTTACACTCCATGACTTTGAAGCAGACAACAGGTCCTGTTACTTCCTGGTTGTTTGGCTCAGTGGAACTAAACTAAAGAGGCAGCAATTGCTCAGAATACCTCCCTTGCAAAGACTTCTTATTGAGCTGCATTACGAAGTCTGTGAAAGTCTCTACCGGAGAAGAAGGGCAGGGCTTACAAAGGCAGCAGACAAGAGATCTGCAGCTTTTGCAAACTGTTTTTAAATATACCTCTAATAAAAACATACATAATTAAATACATGCTTGTTTTTATTTGGCGTATATCTACTAAACATTGATTTATATTCACTTTGTATTTTCACAGCTGAATATCCCTTTAATTACATCAAAGTATCAAATGGAAAAGAAACAATCACAGACTGATACAAATATTGGACACCAGGTGGATATGCCCGGTGTCCCAGCCTGCAAAAATCCCTCAAGCTAATTCAATAATCACATAGGGTGCATTCATAAACTAATGAAATGAATGATCTTATAATTGACAACCTTAAACACCAATCTGAATAAGGTAGTAAAATGATTGGCAAATGAGATGGTGGAAACAAGCCAAGGTGTCTGATAACTTCCTTAACAATAATTAAAGGAGCACTATAGTGCCAGGAAAACAAACTTGTTTTCCTGGCACTATTGGGTCACTAGGTCCCCCCTCCCGCTGGGCTGAATGGGTTAAAACCCCTTCAGCCACTTACCTTTCTCCAGTGCCGGGCTCCATCTGTGCTGGGGAACTCTCCACCCCCTGCCGACGTCAGATACGAATGCGCATGTGCGGCAAGAGCCGTGTGTGCATTCAAACTGCCCATATGAAAGCACTGTGATTTTCACAGTGAGAATCGCGGAAGCGCCTCTAGTGGCTGTCAGTAAGACAGCCACTAGAGGCTGGATTAACCCTCAGTGTAACATTGCAGTTTCTCTGAATCTTCTATGTTTTCAGCTGCAGGGTTAAAACTAGAGGGACCTGGCACCCAGACCACTTCATTGAGCTGAAGTGGTTTGGGTGCCTATAGTGGTCCTTCAAATATATGTATATAACTAAGGGCAATGTCTGTGATATGTCCGCTCGTGTTATTGCCAAATGGACCAACACAAAAGAGGAGGAACAGCCATAACTTCTAGCTAAAAATGTTAAACTGAGATAGTGTTTTCTCTATAATATGTAAAGTTTTCATACAGACCAACTGGACAAAAACACCAACTTTCAAGACCAGAAAATAATGATTATATTAAATTTTTAAATAATAAATTGACTAATAGATCATCAAACGGACATTAAAACAAATCAAAGTCATAGTTTCCCTATATCAATAATCACAAAGACCAAAAAAGAGAAAGAAAGTACAGTCTTACACGATCAACTCTGCATCCCAACACTGAGTGAATATATACTAAGCAGTTCACTCCTATCCTGCAGTTAAATTAACAAACAAACAATACCCATAACAAAAACAAACTCATGCAAGAACTGAAAATAATTGGGGGGGGGGAAAAAACAATACTCAAATTAAGTATGTAGATACATCTCTAACTTGATATGTTACAATTTTAATTCGGTAATTGGTGTTTATCCCCCTTTTTGCTACTGGAGTGGCTATTTATAATAGGTACCTCTTCTTCCTTTGTTACGTTTTAAGATCCGTAATGTGTCCTTTATTTTAGTGGTGCTGTGGCGTGAACAGCTACATTTTCTCATTACATAGGGCCTGTGGTATGGATGCTACAAATACAATATTTATTGGATTCCGAAGTTCTATCTCTGACTTCAGTCAAATGTTGTTTTCTTATCTTATGCTTTTTCTCTTTCTGTGTCTGCTTCTCATTATTCTTTTTAAACACTCTCTAACATTGGTTGCTCCTGAATCACTAGTATTTCTACTGTGCAAAGTACACTGGTGGTCCCATTGTTATAATTATGCTATTTTTGCATTAAAGTCACCCCCCCCTTGATTCAGTCTGGGTCAACTTTAATGTCACTAGGACCCTGGGCAAAGCATTTTCTTGGGCCCCCAGGCACCCCCTCTCCCTGGCATGCAATCACACCTTTCACATACATACTTACACAGACATATACCTTGGCAGGCATACTGAGACACATACCCTGACAGACACACTGACAGTCATACTGACACACAAAGAAATACACTGACAGACATACTGACATACCCATGGACAGGCATACTGACATACACACAGACACATGCACTGACACAAACACATATACGGACAGACATGCTGACAGACAACCTACTGACACGCACATACACTGTCAGACATACTGAGACACACAGTCATACACTGACAGACACACAGATTTACTCACGCATTCACATTTTTAACTTGAATCCCCGTTTCCTACCTTGAAGGATTACTTCCCTGGTGTCCAGAGTGGTGGCTGAGGCTTGTGGGGGTTTGCTGACTGGCAATCCGGACCAGCCCCCTTCCTCTTTGCTTCCCTGGTGTGGTCTCTCCCGCACTGCTCTCTCTGGGAGTAAGTGACACGACAGTAACTTCCTCCCATGCTGCCAAAAAGCAAAGGGGCCCCTGCTTACAAATGCCCACCGGGTGGTTCTTAGGGCATGCACCATGGGCCCATAGAGGAGGGAAAGGGGGGGGTAGTGTGGCCCAAGGAGCAGCTGCCTTGGGCCCTCTAGAAGTAAAAGGGCCCGGGGCAGCTGCCCAGTTTCCCCGTGTTAAAGACGGCCCTGGATACAATGATGATCATTATAAATATTGCATAGTCAGATTTGATGTCTGACTGTATTTCAGGATGTTTATCATCTGTTGTTTTTTTCTTTGCTACTGTGCCACCTTGCAAAATACCTGTAAATTCTTCTTAATTCTTCTTCCTAATTTCTTCTGTCTTTCTATGATTTCTCCAGTTGATTTATATATACGTCTTTTGTATATATAGTCTTGGGCCAAAAGCTCGCTACATTAATATATGTCTGTATTAATGAAAAGTACTAATACGCAATCTGACTTACGGTTTCTTCAGGTTTATTCTTAGTTACTGATACATAACAAAGGATGTTAAAGGATAATGGTTGTGCAACAGCAGATTGTAATTGCTGGACTCATGAAGGGAGAGTTACATCGTTGTACAGGAAAGAGAGCCAAGAGACCTCATGTTCCATTGTTCAGTTAACTATATAGATGTGCCCATACTGACGTCAGAGTTCAACTCTAGCCATATAAGGACAAGACTCCCATTCCACATTCCAGACGTCTCATTTAAAAAACCATTGTGACTTATTGATACCATCTGTTACTTATGCCAATCCAGACATCCATATATAATCAATAGAAACATAGAATATGCAATATTCTACAATACCTTTTATATATATATATATATATATATTATGACATTTGCAAACTTGTCTGGGTCTTTCTGATTGGTGCTGAAATAACTGAATGCCAATAAAATAGCAGGTTCTTTGATTCATGATTTTACTTTTTTTTTTAATTTTCTTTTTTCTCTTATATTGTCTCTCTTTTTTTTTTTCTTTTGAACACTTTTTATGATTTACTTCACATCTACAAATTGTTGATTGCATTTGAATTTCTGCAAAGATCTTTGTTTTTGGTGTCCGATTTTCCCCTTATGCTGAAATTGCATGGCCTACAACTGGGATCTTCTTACAGCCACGGCTGGGAACGGTGTTTTAATGTGATATGTCCTTTACATCTTCAGCCTTGAGATATATCAGTTTGTGAGAGCCGCATGATATTTAGATAGCACAAACTGTGCCAAATAGTTAACATTAGAAAGGTAAAATAAATCGTTTTTGTGAACTGTAATTAGAAAGGTAAAATAAATCGTTTTTGTGAACTGTAATTTACTGTCTGAACCATATGCACATCTTCAGACTATGTATGAGATTTTTAGATTAATCCATGAAATTTCTTCTTTGCTTCAATTTTAATCCATGCGTTTGATAAAATTGCAACCTTGTAGAAAAATAAGTTGCCGTGGTGCATTACAAAATGTATCCATATACCACTCGCATAGTTCTAAGCCAAATAGTGGCCAAGTCCAATGAAAATATATAATTACCTTACTGCTTCTTTTTTTTTTACCTGCTGGGCTGTCTTCACTGTGTACGTTCTGGGTGCTCAGAAAAATAGTGAGTTTCACCTCAGTAACCAAATACAAGAAATGACATATACTCCACAGGAACATGTTTCAATCAAACCTGAAAGAGGATACTATGTGAGAACTCCATCAAAGGAAATGTTTATATATGTAAAAGTTAACATAAATCGTTTCCTCTATAAGAAGAAGGAAGGCACACAAAAGATGAAAAGAAAAACAAGTACATACTCCTCTAGTTAATCATATGAACATATCTATAGTCCACAAGGTCTTTAAAATTCCAGTTAAGATAAAAAAGTATGAATACCAATCAAAGGTTACCTCTTTTTACAGAGGAGTGTGTATAACAAAAGTGCTCAAAAGAGTCAAAAAGTGATTTACAGGCAGCTCAATACACTAGTGTGGAAATATCCTCTATTCCACTGAATAAATTTAGTAGATATTGGTGCGGTGTAAGTGACAAGGACCTACACCTATAAGTGGAGCGCTCAAACACAGATAAATCTTACCAAAACGTAGTCTCATTCAATGGTAAAATATGGGGTACATGTCAAAATAAAAAACAGAAAATACAATATAGTGTAGATGGTACTAAAAAATGGCTTCACAGTGATTATAATATCATGTTGAATATTACACTCACATTTCAAGGAGCCTGTATATAGAAAACACTGGCTCCGTATAAAGGCTTGTGTGCTGTTATGGTAGCACCACCCTCCTACTTCGGCTTGAAGAATTTCTCAGGAACACGAAAAAAAGAGAAGAAAGCAAACCAATGTGTAGACTTATGGTGATAAATGACACAGATATGTGTTCAATAAATGGGGTGCTCACCTGGTCCTGAGCCTACGAATCCCGGCTCTAGGTATGTGGATTTTGTGCCAATTTGAATGGGGATGGCACTACCCCTGTGAGGATTCCTTGGAGGCTCCAAAAGGTACTTGGATGAGGTATTAAATGAAAATGGTAAATTTATTAGTTTAAAATAAACATAAAAACAAAGATGATAAAAGTCCTCAAATAAAAGTCCTTTAAAAATGGCCAATACGCGTTTCACTCTCAAATAGAGCTTCTTCAGTCAGCTGTAATGTTGGTCCTCTGAATCCTCCATTTTAAATGTCATCTGGGTCTTCCCCTTTAATGAGTTAAGTTCATTCTGTCCAATCAGATTCAATTTCACCTAATGTGTGTGTATATGTGTGTACCTTTAATAGGTTAATGATGTTGACGCCCTTATTTGTCTATTTTTTCATTGGTGGGCAGCATTGGTTGGCGGAAGTGCTTGTTTTCAACCGGGTGGTTGGCGGAAGTGACGTCATCTAATCATGTGATCGCCATCCAGCCAAGAAAAAAAAAAGCTGCAAAAAGCAAATAGGGCTGCAGAATTGGAATGACAGTTAAATTGCATAATGTCAAATATTAAATTCCTAGTGATATAATATAAATTATGGTGCATATAGACTAATATATTTACATTGTTAAAGGTGCATACAGTGCCGATGGTACATATATATTAACATTAAAAAGGTGATATTATATACATATGTGCTGGAATAGATATCCTTATTGGGTATTTTCCCAAAAGGTGATTAAATCAATATTCTTTAAGTGGTATTCACAATGTTTATAGTGTTTGGGCATAAATAATACGCCACTGATTGAAAATGAATAAGAAAAATGTATAAAAGAAAAACAAGGGTACAAAAAGGGTAGAATGGATTACAATGGATAAATTCCATTGAACCCCAAAAAAGGGAGATACCCATTTAAATGAAATGGCAGAGTTCGAAGTCTATATTCAAACCCCGGGGCTTTAAAGTCCCGAGGTTGAATATCCACTCTGTCCCAATAATCTATTAAGGTCGCCTCCCCGCCAATTCCCCTTAACCTTTTGTATACCCATAAAGAGTAATTGAGTGGGATCACTATTGTGAGCTAGGGTGAAGTGGTGTGATACACTGTGTCCTTCAAATTTTTTCTTTATATTTCTAGTGTGTTCCTCAATCCTAGTGTGCAAATTCCGTTTGGTGCGTCCCACATATTTTAAACTGCAAGGACATTCCAATAAATATATTACGTTGTTTGAGTAACAAGTTATAAGTTCTTTAATAGGGAATTCCTCATCGTTATTGCAGTTCTTAAAAGTCTTAATATGTCTCTTTTTATTGTTGGTGTTCCTACACGCAAGACAAGTACCACATCCGTAAAAACCTTTCCTTTATTTAGGAAGGTAGTAGTTTTAGTTTTTTTAATGTGGTTCTTTACCAAAAGTCTGTTTAAATTAGCTGCACCCCTAAATATTATCTTGGGTTTTGGTGGTAGAATCTGGGATAGGGCATGGTCCTGAAGTAAAATAGGCCAATGTTTATTTAGGATTTTCCTTAATGCCTTATTGTTATGGCTGTAATTACATACAATGGGTAAATTGACCTCACATTCATTTTGCGTTTAATTTTTTTCTTGTAATAAAGTGCTCTGTGAAATTTTTAAAACGTGTGTATTGAGTGTCTCCTTTTTATAGCCCTTATCTAACAGGTCGGTAATTAATTTGTCTGCTTTTTCCTTGAAGATGTCATTGTCCGTGCAGTTTCTTTTTATACGTATAAGTTGTGATTTAGGTACACTATTTAGCCAAGGGGAAAAATGACAGCTTGAGGTGTGGATAAAGCTGTTCACATCTACATCTTTAAAATGTGTCTTGGTCTTGATCTTTTCATTATCAATAAAAATATCCAAATCTAAAAATGTAACCGTGTGTTTACTAAAATTCGTTGATAAAATAATGCCCCATTCATTAATGTTTAATTGATTTAAAAAACTTTGTAACGTATCTTCTGTGCCCTTCCAAATAAAAAACAGGTCATCTATGTAACGGCGATAGGTCACCAGGCCCTCTACCCAGCCCTCATTAAGTTGTAAATGTTGGCGCTCCCAGTCTGCCATGAACAGGTTGGCGTAGCTGGGTGCGAACCTGGTGCCCATCGCCGTCCCACATGCCTGTAAGTAATAAGTGTCATCGTACCAAAAATAATTACTGGTTAAAATTAATTGTATCCCTTCAATGATAAAATCAATTTGATCTGACTCAAATTTCTGAGATTGTTCTAAAAAGAATTGTACTGCTGCACAGCCCTTTTGGTGTGTGATAATGGTGTATAGAGAGCTGACATCGGCAGTTACCAGGTAGTCTTTAAGGTAACTAGGGATGCCTTGCACTATAGGCTGGAGGCATCTGTCCACATACTCCGAAAATCTACATGATATTGAGTTGATGCCTGAGACGATAGGTCTTCCAGGTGGAACTACCCATAGACCCACTAAAAAAATTTGCACCCACTAGAAATCTTAACAAATTTGAGACGTATGTAGATCTAAATAAATTTAAACGCACCTTATGTTTGAAAAAATTTTTCCAAAAAAATCCCATAACCAATAGCCTAATTACTACAGAAAAGTATACACACACGACATTAAAAGAAAAGTCCACCTTTTTTCCAAAACACTTAATCTCAGGAGAAATGACCACCTATGAGAAAATGGTGATGTCAGACATCAATAAATTAAAAAAAGCGAATCGTTACCAACAAAACCTTCAAAAAGATGAGTAAAAAGTTCTAAAAAAAACTACAGAAAGATAATGACATCATTATTAAACCCGCGGATAAGGGGGGCGCAATAGTCATTTTAAATGTCAAAGACTATCACACAGAATGTATGAGGTTACTTAACGACCACACAACCTACACACAACTAAAAGGAGATCCAACTATTGAAATTAAAAATAAATTTTACGATCTCATAACCAAGGGTTTACAAAAGGAGATTTTAAATAAAAAAGAATTTGAGTATCTAAACGTAACACCCTAAGATCCCGGTGTTCTACTACCTCCCCAAGGTGCATAAAAACGATGACACTTTTTACTTACAGGCATGTGGGACGGCGATGGGCACCAGGTTCGCACCCAGCTCCGCCAACCTGTTCATGGCAGACTGGGAGTGCCAACATTTACAACTTAATGAGGGCTGGGTAGAGGGCCAGGTGACCTGTCGCCGTTACATAGATGACCTGTTTTTTATTTGGAAGGGCACAGAAGATACGTTACAAAGTTTTTTAAATCAATTAAACAATAATGAATGGGGCATTATTTTATCAACGAATTTTAGTAAACACACGGTTACATTTTTAGATTTGGATATTTTTATTGATAATGAAAAGATCAAGACCAAGACACATTTTAAAGATGTAGATGTGAACAGCTTTATCCACACCTCAAGCTGTCATTTTTCCCCTTGGCTAAATAGTGTACCTAAATCACAACTTATACGTATAAAAAGAAACTGCACGGACAATGACATCTTCAAGGAACAAGCAGACAAATTAATTACCGACCTGTTAGATAAGGGCTATAAAAAGGAGACACTCAACGACACTTATACACAAGTTTTAAAAATTTCACAGAGCACTTTATTACAAGAAAAAAATAAAACGCAAAATGAATGTGAGGTCAATTTACCCATTGTATGTAATTACAGCCATAACAATAAGGCATTAAGGAAAATCCTAAATAAACATTGGCCTATTTTACTTCAGGACCATGCCCTATCCCAGATTCTACCACCAAAACCCAAGATAATATTTAGGGGTGCAGCTAATTTAAACAGACTTTTGGTAAAGAACCACATTAAAAAAACTAAAACTACTACCTTCCTAAATAAAGGAAAGGGTTTTTACGGATGTGGTACTTGTCTTGCGTGTAGGAACACCAACAATAAAAAGAGACATATTAAGACTTTTAAGAACTGCAATAACAATGAGGAATTCCCTATTAAAGAACTTATAACTTGTTACTCAAACAACGTAATATATTTATTGGAATGTCCTTGCGGTTTAAAATATGTGGGACGCACCAAACGGAATTTGCACACTAGGATTGAGGAACACACTAGAAATATAAAGAAAAAATTTGAAGGACACAGTGTATCACACCACTTCACCCTAGTTCACAATAGTGATCCCACTCAATTACTCTTTATGGGTATACAAAAGGTTAAGGGGAATTGGCGGGGAGGCGACCTTAATAGATTATTGGGACAGAGTGAGATGAGGTGGATATTCAACCTCGGGACTTTAAAGCCCCGGGGTTTGAATATAGACTTCGAACTCTGCCATTTTATTTAAATGGGTATCTCCCTTTTTTGGGGTTCAATGGAATTTATCCATTGTAATCCATTCTACCCTTTTTGTACCCTTGTTTTTCTTTTATACATTTTTCTTATTCATTTTCAATCAGTGGCGTATTATTTATGCCCAAACACTATAAACATTGTGAATACCACTTAAAGAATATTGATTTAATCACCTTTTGGGAAAACACCCAATAAGGATATCTATTCCAGCACATATGTATATAATATCACCTTTTTAATGTTAATATATATGTACCATCGGCACTTTATGCACCTTTAACAATGTAAATATATTAGTCTATATGCACCATAATTTATATTATATCACTAGGAATTTAATATTTGACATTATGCAATTTAACTGTCATTCCAATTCTGCAGCCCTATTTGCTTTTTGCAGCCTTTTTTTTTTTTTGGGGGAGTGGCCAAACAGACTTGGCTGGATGGCGATCACATGATTAGATGATGTCACTTCCGCCAACCACCCGGTTGAAAACAAGCACTTCTGCCAACCAATGCTGCCCACCAATGAAAAAATAGACAAATAAGGGCGTCAACATCATTAACCTATTAAAGGTACACACATACACACACATTATGTGAAATTGAATCTGATTGGACAGAATGAACTTAACTCATTAAAGGGGAAGACCCAGATGACATTTAAAATGGAGGATTCAGAGGACCAACATTACAGCTGACTGAAGAAGCTCTATTTGAGAGTGAAACGCGTATTGGCCATTTTTAAAGGACTTTTATTTGAGGACTTTTATCATCTTTGTTTTTATGTTTATTTTAAACTAATAAATTTACCATTTTCATTTAATACCTCATCCAAGTACCTTTTGGAGCCTCCAAGGAATCCTCACAGGGGTAGTGCCAACATCATTCAAATTGGCACAAAATCCACATACCTAGAGCCGGGATTCGTAGGCTCAGGACCAGGTGAGCACCCCATCTATTGAACACATATCTGTGTCATTTATCACCATAAGTCTACACATTGGTTTGCTTTCTTCTCTTTTTTCGTGTTCTCGAGAAATTCTTCAAGCCGAAGTAGGAGGGTGGTGCTACCATAACAGCACACAAGCCTTTATACAGAGCCAGTGTTTTCTATATACAGGCTCCTTGAAATGTGAGTGTAATATTCAACACGATATTATTACAATCACTGTGAAGCCATTTTTTAGTACCATCTATCTATATTGTATTTTCTGTATTTTATTTTGACATGTACCCCATATTTTACCATTGAATGAGACTACGTTTTGGTAAGATTTATCTGTGTTTGAGCGCTCCACTTATAGGTGTAGGTCCTTGCCACTTACACCGCACCAAGATAAACAAGTAGCTGACAACTGAGTCTCACTCTTAAGTTAACCTTTTACATTCCTTACATCAGGCTGACTGAAATCTAAAAAATAAAATACTTTTAATTATTATAAATGTTTGGGGCAATATTAATTTATACTGGCATCTAGGCTGGCTGGCTGGCTCCCCACTTCTACTACGGATTGTCCAGAAGGTGATCACAACTCTGAACTTTGGCACTGCGTCCTGGCGCATGAGCGAACTTATAAGTCGCCAGTCACGATTCTTGTGGCCATGTTTTGGGTAGTGAATGCACTACGCAGGCCTGGATGCGCAACCTGATTGGTTGACTATTTAAAAGGCGGTCTCTTTGAAAGAGACCTTAAGCCCTCCTTGGTAAAGTCGTTAAGAGAAAAAAACGGTCAGAGGAACTATTGCAGGAGCATTTGTCTTTGCTGTTATTTGTTTATTTCAACCATTGGTTTGCTGAACTACTTCTCTGCAGACTGAAGAACCATCCTGTTGCAAATCTGTAATCTGGACCAGAAGTTACATTTAGGAAGGACTGTAGAAAGCAGTGATCCAATGGACCTGGTCTTGGGGACCTGTCTTAGTCTATGGCACCATTCTGACTTTTATTTGGTGAATTTAGTATTGTCTAGCAGGTTTGATCAACTTTTTTCATTTACATTTTAGCATTCATATTCAAGAAGCAGTATCTGGAACGGAGTTACTCTTGTGCTCCTAGCAGTATAATATCTCAGAATCTGACACTGAATCTTTAATGAAATGGCTTTCATTTTTGCAATATTCGTGGTTATAAATAAGCAAGGAACATTAACTTTTGTGGTTAATACAGATTTATACAAAGCTAGTGCATAAAAAAAAATCTTGCACAGCACATACATATATATCAATATAAAATCCCGGTATATTGAGCTGTTTGTAAAATTACTGCACATGAGATATGGTGTTTGCTTATCCCTTCTATAAACCAGTAAGTGTTATCTGGAAAACATTTTTAGATGAATTGCTGCAGGGAGTGTTCATGATCCTTAATATCAAATCTAAAAATGTATTGTCGATAAATGCTCAGCATAAACATAAATGCAATTTTGATTTGAGCCAGTGGCATACATATGGTATATGGAACCTCAAGTCATATACCCCCACCCTGCCTATTTTTATTTTTTTTTGGCATTTTCTGTCCCTACTCATACCCCGTTGTGTTTAACCAGCTCACCTCACCCCTTTATGTTACTATCCAGTTGGAAAAAAAGATGTGCCAAAACAAAAGGTGAGATTAATGGGGCAGGGTTTTGCTGCAGAAAGCTGCAAAACGTTTATTTTTTTATTTTTATTTAGAATAAAAGTTGTGTTGCCAGCAGTATTCATTTAAAAAGAAATTCACGACCTTTGAGTAACATTAGTGAATTCCTTGACATTGACCACTTCACTCCCATGTTTTGTTTGCAACTTTTTTTGTATTTTTTTTTTTAGTTTATAATGCAATTTTATATGTAAATTGTTGTTCTTGAATAACGTCATTTGATGTAAATATTTGTGAAAAAAAGTTATATTCGTGCCGTCTGCTTTTTTGCCCTATCTTTGTCTTACTTCCCATTGTATGTTGTTCAGTATCTGCACTCGAACTCCTCTTAAAGGGAAAACCTACGGCACAGAACAAATGGGGGAAATCGAGGTGAAGAAATAATGAAAGTCCCGCAGACGTGATTAGCACATCTCAATATACCTCCTTTTGTTTCTCTGCCGCAGGCCCCCCATGGATATTTTCCGTAAGATAGATCATGATATGATCTAAGAGGGGAATTGTAGGATACGAATATCCATTTTGCTATCTATCCTAACTGTTCATATAAGGATTAATTTGAACCAAGAATAAATTTGGAATTATATCTCCGATTCTCGGAAATAAATTGATCTAAAATCCTAGTTACATGAAAAGTACTGATTTTGAAATGTTCTTGTTAAAGGAACACTATAGTCACCTAAATTACTTTAGCTTTTAGTGTAGAGATCATTCCCCTGCAATTTCACTGCTCAATTCACTGTCATTTAGGAGTTAAATCACTTTGTTTCTGTTTATGCAGCCCTAGCCACACCTCCCCTGGCTATGATTGACAGAGCCTGCATGAAAAAAAAACTGGTTTCACTTTCAAACAGATGTAATTTACCTTAAATAATTGTATCTCAATCTCTAAATTGAACTTTAATCACATATAGGAGGCTCTTGCAGGGTCTAGCAAGCTATTAACATAGTAGAGGATAAGAAAATCTTAATTAAACAGAACTTGCAATAAAGAAAGCCTAAATAGGGCTCTCTTTACAGGAAGTGTTTATGGAAGGCTGTGCAAGTCACATGCAGGTGTGACTAGGGTTCATAAAGAAAGGGATTTAACTCCTAAATGGCAGAGGATTGAGCAGTGAGGCTGCAGGGCATGTTCTATACACCAAAACTCCTTCATTAAGCTAAAGTTGTTCAGGTGACTATAGTGTCCCTTTAATTGTCCAAGATTTTGGTATTTGTAAATATCTGTTTTTTATCAAGTATGCGTGCGTTACATAACGTAGGATATAACTAGAAACAGCTGTTTATAACTTGTTAAAAACAATCTATGTCATTAATGCTCATGGCCCCTACTGACATGAAAATGGGGTATAAATATAACTGATGTATAAATAATATTTGAATTGGTTATAGAACACGTCTCTGCTTTTTATTTCCAATTTCCATAGCTCTGATAAAGAGTTGGCAAATAGCGATCATCCATAGAGGGTCCCGGGCTATTTTTATCCCCAACAATTGGGAAAGCATGTTATGCGATGCTGGAAGGCATAGAAGGAGGAGCTAAGACAGGAGGAGAGGCAGGTAGCAGAGTGGATTCAGCCCTCTGTTCCTCAGAGAAGGAGAAAGGTAGCTTGGCTGGATTGCAGTTCCTAAACTGATTGTCAGTGCTGCCACGTGTTGAGTAAGTGCAGGTTCTGTCTCTGTAGTTCCTGCTAGTTCCGTTGTGCTTGGTTGTTAAGTGACAACATACCAGTTGGTTTTGTTTGAAGGAGCTCACTTGTAGTGGACTGACAGCCCCTTACAAACATGATCATCTCAGGTGTCTGAGAGTGATACTGGAACCTGAGAGATCTATGAGGGCATGGGTGCCTTTACTAACAGAAGCAAAGAAACCAGAAAGGAAGTGAAGTCAGGTGGTTCAATGGTCAGGATAGGCAGCTAGCGTGCATAGTCCAAAGTTAAGCCTAAGGTCAGAAGCAGGGAAATCCACAAATAGGGAGTCAGAGGTCAAAGGTCGGAGACAAGTGAAGTCAGGATCAAAGCCAAACATTAGAAGCTGAGAAATCTACCAGAAAAGGAACAAGGCATCAGGACACTAGGAAACATGACCAGTCCCCCCTTTCCCCCTAAGGAGTGGCGCTCATCAGCAACCATGGACATCGAATTCGTACAGCAGAGAGCAACTAAGGAGCTGCAAGAGCCACAGTCCTAAAAGATCCGCTTCCAGGATGCCGCCTCCCTTTTGTGGGGCTGAAAAAACATTTAAGAAAAAAAAAAAGGGTATCTGATGATTTTAGATTTATTGCATCCCTCTCACAATTTTACGGGTGTTAGGCAGTATTTTTTTTTTAAATTGAGGTTGGTAAGACCCCTAACCAACTAGCCTCAGTTTGGAGGGTTGACAAGTGTATGTCCACACCCTATTGGTATTAATACCATTATCCAAAGCCTATAGGTGGTGGGGTTAGGTATGTCTACCCCTTCTATATTTTTCAAAATAGCAGGCAGATAAAAAAAAAAAAAAATTTCAACAATTTTTAGTTGTCAAATCCAATGAAGCCAATTATTTGTTGTGTTCCAATAAATGTAATTAAATCACCTCATCTAATATTTTTTATGTAAAATATAGGTATTGATTTCAATATTGACTTTAAATAAGCCTTTAATGTCTAATTTAATCGATCTGAACCAATAAAAAGCTTATTAGGAGCTGATGAACTGCCGATAGTGTATCGTCTCTTATTAAATCGAGGTCTCTCTATAAATATTCCTTTCTTATTTTCCCTTGGTTTGAGCTATATAGTGTAAACTGCATGTACATTGCTCACACCTAAATGCATACATTTAGGAAAAGCAAAAGGATCAATTAGACGCTACAAAAATAGTCACCAAATAGTGAACTATGAAAAATTATACCTACACTAGAATGTTCATTTTCTTGTGTGTGTGTGTAAATATACATATATATGGATAATACACTCAGAATTTGAAGGAAGAAAAAAAAGCGCAAAAAAATCACTTCATAAAGCAATTGTATGAGGTGTTTAAATTGAGATTTATAAGAATACAAAGACCCACTCGCAATATAATGAGCTATTCCAGCTCAGGTTGGGAAAGACTTGGGATGGTATAATCCCTGTCTGAAGATATACACTGTACACTCTTGATGTAATCTCCAAATCAGTGTGTATACATGTAGGGAAACATAGGAAGCAAATAGCATAATATTTTAAAATATTGGTAAACCAAGGCACAAAGGATCTACTTACGCATTACAGACCATGGACTTGCTCAGAGTGTAATCGCTGCAGTGAAATAGTCCCCATCATGGACAAGCCAATGACCAAGATATCGGAACCAGATGGATCCCATTGTATAGCGCTATGGAATTTCCTGGCACTATATAAATAATATAATGATAATGTAAAACTCAAGTTTATTATACTGACAAAACAACAAATCAAAACAGACTTGATGCGTTTCACATACAATTTTCTGAAGTTTTTTTTTTTTGTGTGTGTGTTTTCATTTCATGTTCTGAGTTTATGGTCCAGATATAAATGTGCAACAAGATTAACATCCCAATATACATATCTTTTTTTTTTTTTTTTTACTAATTGGTGATTTTTTTTTTTATTTTTTTTTAGCACTGCATTTACCACTTTGGTTTTCTTTTTGGTTTATTCTTTCCACTAGGTGTTTTTGGGATTCCTGGTGCTTTTTTGTTGCTGCTGTGTGTGTATGTGTGCTATATATATATATATATATATATATATATATATATAAACATGGAAATCCTTGCACTCAGACTAAAAAAGATTACATACCGGGTGCTTGTAGTCCTAAGGAAAAATCGGATATCCACATACCAACAGGTGACCAGCACTCACGGATTCATGAAAAGATTAAAACATCCAAAGTTTAATGAAAAATAAAAAATAAGAGACAGCTCAACGTTTCAGTCCTCCTCCGGGACTTTCATCAGGAACAATAATGTTGTCTCACAAGCTCTATGCATAAATAAGCACAGCAATTAACACAATTGATAATTAAAATCAATCAAGATTTAACATAATTAGAGGCTACATACAAAGAATGAGCATAATTATCAAGCACATTCAAAAAGAATAATCCTACCTACCAGTGTAACATTGCAGAAACCACCGGCGTCCTCCGAACGCCGATGCGCATGCGTTCCCAAAGCCCCTCCCATGTCAGCATCATGCGCCGCCGATTGCCATGGCAACCAGACACTATCCCGGCCGATCGCGGTAGCGAACACATCAAGAATCACTATCAATCAGGACAGCATATAACAATCTATAGTGCTAAAGCATCAGTGGATATAGTGAACAAATACAATATATAAATGTAACATCGTAAAGGCGCCTGTGTATGTATCATATAGGCTCCGCCCCATATCGGCGCAGGTGCATGATGTCAATGGCCATGGGGGCCGGAGTCAATACCGGCTCACCATGGCAACCAAGACGCCAAAAAGAAAACACCCTGAATCAATCCAGTGAATATAAGGATGAAAAATAGAACTGTGTGACAATGAAGGAATATGATAAATAGGGTATAAAATATTGTGAAAAAACACCTAAACAGACAAAATGAAAACTAATCATAATGACAAATGCGCAACATATCTCTCTATATGTAGCATTAAGAAGTGTCTAGTGCCAATGGACTGTAGAATCAAGTAATTATAAAGTGCATAAAAGTGACTGCTGAGTAAAAAGTGAAGCAAATACACATGAGTTATGATCTCTACTACTATATTGAAATATACAGTGTTCATGCTGATAATCCACAAAACTAGATAATCCTATCTTATGCTGAATAAAATAAATATGGCTGTTAATAAACAGCCATTAAAAGGGGTAGGCAGTTCTGCAATGGAACAATATGAAACTAAAAAAGAACTATCAAATGAAAACATCTATAAAATAAATGTACACCTATACCATGCTACCATTGATTAACAAATAACAACAGTAACACAGAATCAAATAAAAGAGTGATATGAAATCATTTCGTTCAAGCCTGTAGGAGCTAGAGTGCCTAATGTGTAAATCCAAAATGTCTCACGATTCAAAAGAAGCTTGCCTCTATCCCCACTATGTTTAAGTGGAGGGATATGGTCAATAGCCAAGAACTTAAGGGCTGACAAAGGATGTTGATAGGAAAGAAAATGTTTGGCTACAGGTTGATCAGAGGTACCATCACGATAGGCTACCCTGATACTCGACCTGTGTAATTCTTTCACACAGGGGGGTTTCCGTTTTGCCTATATAGAAAAGGCCACACGGACACAACAATTTGTAAATCACATATGGTGTCTTACAGGTGATAGTGTGTCGTATTTGAAAAATCTTATTACTGTGTGGATGTTGGAAAGTACGTGAAGGTGTCATGTGTCCACAGGTCACACATCCAAGGCAGCGAATACTGCCCCGGGGCTGCATCTCAGTATTCTTCTCGTAGCTTTTCGAGGGATCCGTATGTACCAACATGTCCATTATTCCGGGGAAAACCGCCACTACGGAAATAACCCCTATTTTTAATCTATCTCAGAGACGGTTGTCCACACATGAGATAGAAGCCCTCAAGAAAGGACTTTCCTTCGTGCCCACCGCTAGTCCCAATCAATTTAAATGGAACACGGAATTGTTTAATTTCGGTAGACAGATGCGCCTCAAGGAATTTTTCCATCATTCTGATAAATCATTGGGTTCCTTCTCCACTCCGCCATTTGAATCCCGTTTCAAGGTCAAGTCTAAATTCGATCCATACACTAATAAGGCATTTATCTACTTTGCATTTATCTACCGTATTTATCGGCGTATAACACGCACTTTTTCTAGGGGAGAAATTGTGGGTGCGTGTTATACGCCGGCCCTTTAAATACTGCAGCCGCCTGAAGAGGGGAGGGGGGTAAGAAGAGGGGGGAGTAAGAAA
>OW240916.1:241840805-241894398 GCA_933207985.1 Pelobates cultripes
CTAAATAAACATTGGCCTATTTTACTTCAGGACCATGCCCTATCCCAGATTCTACCACCAAAACCCAAGATAATATTTAGGGGTGCAGCTAATTTAAACAGACTTTTGGTAAAGAACCACATTAAAAAAACTAAAACTACTACCTTCCTAAATAAAGGAAATGGTTTTTACGGATGTGGTACTTGTCTTGCGTGTAGGAACACCAACAATAAAAAGAGACATATTAAGACTTTTAAGAACTGCAATAACGATGAGGAATTCCCTATTAAAGAACTTATAACTTGTTACTCAAACAACGTAATATATTTATTGGAATGTCCTTTCGGTTTAAAATATGTGGGACGCACCAAACGGAATTTGCACACTAGGATTGAGGAACACACTAGAAATATAAAGAAAAAATTTGAAGGACACAGTGTATCACACCACTTCACCCTAGCTCACAATAGTGATCCCACTCAATTACTCTTTATGGGTATACAAAAGGTTAAGGGGAATTGGCGGGGAGGCGACCTTAATAGATTATTGGGACAGAGTGAGATGAGGTGGATATTCAACCTCGGGACTTTAAAGCCCCGGGGTTTGAATATAGACTTCGAACTCTGCCATTTCATTTAAATGGGTATCTCCCTTTTTTGGGGTTCAATGGAATTTATCCATTGTAATCCATTCTACCCTTTTTGTACCCTTGTTTTTCTTTTATACATTTTTCTTATTCATTTTCAATCAGTGGCGTATTATTTATGCCCAAACACTATAAACATTGTGAATACCACTTAAAGAATATTGATTTAATCACCTTTTGGGAAAATACCCAATAAGGATATCTATTCCAGCACATATGTATATAATATCACCTTTTTAATGTTAATATATATGTACCATCGGCACTGTATGCACCTTTAACAATGTAAATATATTAGTCTATATGCACCATAATTTATATTATATCACTAGGAATTTAATATTTGACATTATGCAATTTAACTGTCATTCCAATTCTGCAGCCCTATTTGCTTTTTGCAGCCTTTTTTTTTTTTTGGGGGAGTGGCCAAACAGACTTGGCTGGATGGCGATCACATGATTAGATGACGTCACTTCCGCCAACCACCCGGTTGAAAACAAGCACTTCCGCCAACCAATGCTGCCCACCAATGAAAAAATAGACAAATAAGGGCGTCAACATCATTAACCTATTAAAGGTACACACATACACACACATTATGTGAAATTGAATCTGATTGGACAGAATGAACTTAACTCATTAAAGGGGAAGACCCAGATGACATTTAAAATGGAGGATTCAGAGGACCAACATTACAGCTGACTGAAGAAGCTCTATTTGAGAGTGAAACGCGTATTGGCCATTTTTAAAGGACTTTTATTTGAGGACTTTTATCATCTTTGTTTTTATGTTTATTTTAAACTAATAAATTTACCATTTTCATTTAATACCTCATCCAAGTACCTTTTGGAGCCTCCAAGGAATCCTCACAGGGGTAGTGCCATCCCCATTCAAATTGGCACAAAATCCACATACCTAGAGCCGGGATTCGTAGGCTCAGGACCAGGTGAGCACCCCATTTATTGAACACATATCTGTGTCATTTATCACCATAAGTCTACACATTGGTTTGCTTTCTTCTCTTTTTTCGTGTTCTCGAGAAATTCTTCAAGCCGAAGTAGGAGGGTGGTGCTACCATAACAGCACACAAGCCTTTATACGGAGCCAGTGTTTTCTATATACAGGCTCCTTGAAATGTGAGTGTAATATTCAACATGATATTATTATAATCACTGTGAAGCCATTTTTTAGTACCATCTACACTATATTGTATTTTCTGTTTTTTATTTTGACATGTACCCCATATTTTACCATTGAATGAGACTACGTTTTGGTAAGATTTATCTGTGTTTGAGCGCTCCACTTATAGGTGTAGGTCTTTGCCACTTACACCGCACCAAGATAAACAAGTAGTTGACAACTGAGTCTCACTCTTAAGTTAACCTTTTACATTCCTTACATCAGGCTGACTGAAATCTAAAAATTAAAATACTTTTAATTATTATAAATGTTTGGGGCAATATTAATTTATACTGGCATCTAGGCTGGCTGGCTGGCTCCCCACTTCTACTACGGATTGTCCAGAAGGTGATCACAACTCTGAACTTTGGCACTGCGTCCTGGCGCATGAGCGAACTTATAAGTCGCCAGTCACGATTCCTGTGGCCATGTTTTGGGTAGTGAATGCACTACGCAGGCCTGGATGCGCAACCTGATTGGTTGACTATTTAAAAGGCGGTCTCTTTGAAAGAGACCTTAAGCCCTCCTTGGTAAAGTCGTTAAGAGAAAAAAACGGTCAGAGGAACTATTGCAGGAGCATTTGTCTTTGCTGTTATTTGTTTATTTCAACCATTGGTTTGCTGAACTACTTCTCTGCAGACTGAAGAACCATCCTGTTGCAAATCTGTAATCTGGACCAGAAGTTACATTTAGGAAGGACTGTAGAAAGCAGTGATCCAATGGACCTGGTCTTGGGGACCTGTCTTAGTCTATGGCACCATTCTGACTTTTATTTGGTGAATTTAGTATTGTCTAGCAGGTTTGATCAACTTTTTTCATTTACATTTTAGCATTCATATTCAAGAAGCAGTATCTGGAACGGAGTTACTCTTGTGCTCCTAGCAGTATAATATCTCAGAATCTGACACTGAATCTTTAATGAAATGGCTTTCATTTTTGCAATATAAATAAGCAAGGAACATTAACTTTTGTGGTTAATACAGATTTATACAAAGCTAGTGCATAAAAAAAATCTTGCACAGCACATACATACAGGGAGTGCAGAATTATTAGGCAAGTTGTATTTTTGAGGATTAATTTTATTATTGAACAACAACCATGTTCTCAATGAACCCAAAAAACTCATTAATATCAAAGCTGAATATTTTTGGAAGTAGTTTTTAGTTTGTTTTAGTTATAGCTATGTTAGGGGGATATCTGTGTGTGCAGGTGACTATTACTGTGTATAATTATTAGGCAACTTAACAAAAAACAAATATATACCCATTTCAATTATTTATTATTACCAGTGAAACCAATATAACATCTCAACATTCACAAATATACATTTCTGACATTCAAAACAAAACAAAAACAAATCAGTGACCAATATAGCCACCTTTCTTTGCAAGGACACCCAAAAGCCTGCCATCCATGAATTCTGTCAGTGTTTTGATCTGTTCACCATCAACATTGCGTGCAGCAGCAACCACAGCCTCCCAGACACTGTTCAGAGAGGTGTACTGCTTTCCCTCCTTGTAAATCTCACATTTGATGATGGACCACAGGTTCTCAATGGGGTTCAGATCAGGTGAACAAGGAGGCCATGTCATTAGATTTTCTTCTTTTATACCCTTTCTTGCCAGCCACTCTGTGGAGTACTTGGACACGTGTGATGGAGCATTGTCCTGCATGAAAATCATGTTTTTCTTGAAGGATGCAGACTTCTTCCTGTACCACTGTTTGAAGAAGGTGTCTTCCAGGAACTGGCAGTAGGACTGGAAGTTGAGCTTGACTCCATCCTCAACCCGAAAAGGCCCCACAAGCTCATCTTTGATGATACCAGCCCAAACCAGTACTCCACCTCCACCTTGCTGGCGTCTGAGTCGGACTGGAGTTCTCTGCCCTTTACCAATCCAGCCACGGGCTCATCCATCTGGCCCATCAAGACTCACTCTCATTTCATCAGTCCATAAAACCTTAGAAAAATCAGTCTTGAGATATTTCTTGGCCCAGTCTTGACGCTTCAGCTTGTGTGTCTTGTTCAGTGGTGGTCGTCTTTCAGCCTTTCTTACCTTGGCCATGTCTCTGAGTATTGCACACCTTGTGCTTTTGGGCACTCCAGTGATGTTGCAGCTCTGAAATATGGCCAAACTGGTGGCAAGTGGCATCGCGGCAGCTGCACGCTTGACTTTTCTCAGTTCATGGGCAGTTATTTTGCGCCTTGGTTTTTCCACACGCTTCTTGCGACCCTGTTGACTATTTTGAATGAAACGCTTGATTGTTCGATGATCACGCTTCAGAAGCTTTGCAATTTTAAGAGTGCTGCATCCCTCTGCAAGATATCTCACTATTTTTTGACTTTTCTGAGCCTGTCCTTCTTTTGACCCATTTTGCCAAAGGAAAGGAAGTTGCCTAATAATTATGCACACCTGATATAGGGTGTTGATGTCATTAGACCACACCCCTTCTCATTACAGAGATGCACATCACCTAATATGCTTAATTGGTAGTAGGTTTTCGAGCCTATACAGCTTGGAGTAAGACAACATGCATAAAGAGGATGATGTGGTCAAAATACTCATTTGCCTAATAATTCTGCACTCCCTGTATATATCAATATAAAATCCCGGTATATTGAGCTGTTTGTAAAATTACTGCACATGAGATATGGTGTTTGCTTATCCCTTCTATAAACCAGTAAGTGTTATCTGGAAAACATTTTTAGATGAATTGCTGCAGGGAGTGTTCATGATCCTTAATATCAAATCTAAAAATGTATTGTCGATAAATGCTCAGCATAAACATAAATGCAATTTTGATTTCAGCCAGTGGCATACATATGGTATATGGAACCTCAAGTCATATACCCCCACCCTGCCTATTTTTATTTTTTTTTGGCATTTTCTGTCCCTACTCATACCCCGTTGTGTTTAACCAGCTCACCTCACCCCTTTATGTTACTATCCAGTTGGAAAAAAAGATGTGCCAAAACAAAAGGTGAGATTAATGGGGCAGGGTTTTGCTGCAGAAAGCTGCAAAACGTTTATTTTTTTATTTTTATTTAGAATAAAAGTTGTGTTGCCAGCAGTATTCATTTAAAAAGAAATTCACGACCTTTGAGTAACATTAGTGAATTCCTTGACATTGACCACTTCACTCCCATGTTTTGTTTGCAACTTTTTTTGTATTTTTTTTTTTAGTTTATAATGCAATTTTATATGTAAATTGTTGTTCTTGAATAACGTCATTTGATGTAAATATTTGTGAAAAAAAGTTATATTCGTGCTGTCTGCTATTTTGCCCTATCTTTGTCTTACTTCCCATTGTATGTTGTTCAGTATCTGCACTCGAACTCCTCTTAATGGGAAAACCTACGGCACAGAACAAATGGGGGAAATCGAGGTGAAGAAATAATGAAAGTCCCGCAGACGTGATT
This sequence comes from Pelobates cultripes, assembly GCA_933207985.1. Classification (NCBI taxonomy): domain Eukaryota; kingdom Metazoa; phylum Chordata; class Amphibia; order Anura; family Pelobatidae; genus Pelobates; species Pelobates cultripes. The sequence continues at coordinate 241,846,028 of OW240916.1, forward strand.
AGCACATCTCAATATACCTCCTTTTGTTTCTCTGCCGCAGGCCCCCCATGGATATTTTCCGTAAGATAGATCATGATTTGATCTAAGAGGGGAATTGTAGGATACGAATATCCATTTTGCTATCTATCCTAACTGTTCATATAAGGATTAATTTGAACCAAGAATAAATTTGGAATTATATCTCCGATTCTCGGAAATAAATTGATCTAAAATCCTAGTTACATGAAAAGTACTGATTTTGAAATGTTCTTGTTAAAGGAACACTATAGTCACCTAAATTACTTTAGCTAAATAAAGCAGTTTTAGTGTAGAGATCATTCCCCTGCAATTTCACTGCTCAATTCACTGTCATTTAGGAGTTAAATCACTTTGTTTCTGTTTATGCAGCCCTAGCCACACCTCCCCTGGCTATGATTGACAGAGCCTGCATGAAAAAAACTGGTTTCACTTTCAAACAGATGTAATTTACCTTAAATAATTGTATCTCAATCTCTAAATTGAACTTTAATCACATATAGGAGGCTCTTGCAGGGTCTAGCAAGCTATTAACATAGTAGAGGATAAGAAAATCTTAATTAAACAGAACTTGCAATAAAGAAAGCCTAAATAGGGCTCTCTTTACAGGAAGTGTTTATGGAAGGCTGTGCAAGTCACATGCAGGGAGGTGTGACTAGGGTTCATAAAGAAAGGGATTTAACTCCTAAATGGCAGAGGATTGAGCAGTGAGGCTGCAGGGCATGTTATATACACCAAAACTCCTTCATTAAGCTAAAGTTGTTCAGGTGACTATAGTGTCCCTTTAATTGTCCAAGATTTTGGTATTTGTAAATATCTGTTTTTTATCAAGTATGCGTGCGTTACATAACGTAGGATATAACTAGAAACAGCTGTTTATAACTTGTTAAAAACAATCTATGTCATTAATGCTCATGGCCCCTACTGACATGAAAATGGGGTATAAATATAACTGATGTATAAATAATATTTGAATTGGTTATAGAACACGTCTCTGCTTTTTATTTCCAATTTCCATAGCTCTGATAAAGAGTTGGCAAATAGCGATCATCCATAGAGGGTCCCGGGCTATTTTTATCCCCAACAATTGGGAAAGCATGTTATGCGATGCTGGAAGGCATAGAAGGAGGAGCTAAGACAGGAGGAGAGGCAGGTAGCAGAGTGGATTCAGCCCTCTGTTCCTCAGAGAAGGAGAAAGGTAGCTTGGCTGGATTGCAGTTCCTAAACTGATTGTCAGTGCTGCCACGTGTTGAGTAAGTGCAGGTTCTGTCTCTGTAGTTCCTGCTAGTTCCGTTGTGCTTGGTTGTTAAGTGACAACATACCAGTTGGTTTTGTTTGAAGGAGCTCACTTGTAGTGGACTGACAGCCCCTTACAAACATGATCATCTCAGGTGTCTGAGAGTGATACTGGAACCTGAGAGATCTATGAGGGCATGGGTGCCTTTACTAACAGAAGCAAAGAAACCAGAAAGGAAGTGAAGTCAGGTGGTTCAATGGTCAGGATAGGCAGCTAGCGTGCATAGTCCAAAGTTAAGCCTAAGGTCAGAAGCAGGGAAATCCACAAATAGGGAGTCAGAGGTCAAAGGTCGGAGACAAGTGAAGTCAGGATCAAAGCCAAACATTAGAAGCTGAGAAATCTACCAGAAAAGGAACAAGGCATCAGGACACTAGGAAACATGACCAGTCCCCCCTTTCCCCCTAAGGAGTGGCGCTCATCAGCAACCATGGACATCGAATTCGTACAGCAGAGAGCAACTAAGGAGCTGCAAGAGCCACAGTCCTAAAAGATCCGCTTCCAGGATGCCGCCTCCCTTTTGTGGGGCTGAAAAAACATTTAAGAAAAAAAAAAAGGGTATCTGATGATTTTAGATTTATTGCATCCCTCTCACAATTTTACGGGTGTTAGGCAGTATTTTTTTTTTAAATTGAGGTTGGTAAGACCCCTAACCAACTAGCCTCAGTTTGGAGGGTTGACAAGTGTATGTCCACACCCTATTGGTATTAATACCATTATCCAAAGCCTATAGGTGGTGGGGTTAGGTATGTCTACCCCTTCTATATTTTTCAAAATAGCAGGCAGATAAAAAAAAAAAAAAATTTCAACAATTTTTAGTTGTCAAATCCAATGAAGCCAATTATTTGTTGTGTTCCAATAAATGTAATTAAATCACCTCATCTAATATTTTTTATGTAAAATATAGGTATTGATTTCAATATTGACTTTAAATAAGCCTTTAATGTCTAATTTAATCGATCTGAACCAATAAAAAGCTTATTAGGAGCTGATGAACTGCCGATAGTGTATCGTCTCTTATTAAATCGAGGTCTCTCTATAAATATTCCTTTCTTATTTTCCCTTGGTTTGAGCTATATAGTGTAAACTGCATGTACATTGCTCACACCTAAATGCATACATTTAGGAAAAGCAAAAGGATCAATTAGACGCTACAAAAATAGTCACCAAATAGTGAACTATGAAAAATTATACCTACACTAGAATGTTCATTTTCTTGTGTGTGTGTGTAAATATACATATATATGGATAATACACTCAGAATTTGAAGGAAGAAAAAAAAGCGCAAAAAAATCACTTCATAAAGCAATTGTATGAGGTGTTTAAATTGAGATTTATAAGAATACAAAGACCCACTCGCAATATAATGAGCTATTCCAGCTCAGGTTGGGAAAGACTTGGGATGGTATAATCCCTGTCTGAAGATATACACTGTACACTCTTGATGTAATCTCCAAATCAGTGTGTATACATGTAGGGAAACATAGGAAGCAAATAGCATAATATTTTAAAATATTGGTAAACCAAGGCACAAAGGATCTACTTACGCATTACAGACCATGGACTTGCTCAGAGTGTAATCGCTGCAGTGAAATAGTCCCCATCATGGACAAGCCAATGACCAAGATATCGGAACCAGATGGATCCCATTGTATAGCGCTATGGAATTTCCTGGCACTATATAAATAATATAATGATAATGTAAAACTCAAGTTTATTATACTGACAAAACAACAAATCAAAACAGACTTGATGCGTTTCACATACAATTTTCTGAAGTTTTTTTTTTTTGTGTGTGTGTTTTCATTTCATGTTCTGAGTTTATGGTCCAGATATAAATGTGCAACAAGATTAACATCCCAATATACATATCTTTTTTTTTTTTTTTTACTAATTGGTGATTTTTTTTTTTTAGCACTGCATTTACCACTTTGGTTTTCTTTTTGGTTTATTCTTTCCACTAGGTGTTTTTGGGATTCCTGGTGCTTTTTTGTTGCTGCTGTGTGTGTATGTGTGCTATATATATATATATATATATATATATATATATATAAACATGGAAATCCTTGCACTCAGACTAAAAAAGATTACATACCGGGTGCTTGTAGTCCTAAGGAAAAATCGGATATCCACATACCAACAGGTGACCAGCACTCACGGATTCATGAAAAGATTAAAACATCCAAAGTTTAATGAAAAATAAAAAATAAGAGACAGCTCAACGTTTCAGTCCTCCTCCGGGACTTTCATCAGGAACAATAATGTTGTCTCACAAGCTCTATGCATAAATAAGCACAGCAATTAACACAATTGATAATTAAAATCAATCAAGATTTAACATAATTAGAGGCTACATACAAAGAATGAGCATAATTATCAAGCACATTCAAAAAGAATAATCCTACCTACCAGTGTAACATTGCAGAAACCACCGGCGTCCTCCGAACGCCGATGCGCATGCGTTCCCAAAGCCCCTCCCATGTCAGCATCATGCGCCGCCGATTGCCATGGCAACCAGACACTATCCCGGCCGATCGCGGTAGCGAACACATCAAGAATCACTATCAATCAGGACAGCATATAACAATCTATAGTGCTAAAGCATCAGTGGATATAGTGAACAAATACAATATATAAATGTAACATCGTAAAGGCGCCTGTGTATGTATCATATAGGCTCCGCCCCATATCGGCGCAGGTGCATGATGTCAATGGCCATGGGGGCCGGAGTCAATACCGGCTCACCATGGCAACCAAGACGCCAAAAAGAAAACACCCTGAATCAATCCAGTGAATATAAGGATGAAAAATAGAACTGTGTGACAATGAAGGAATATGATAAATAGGGTATAAAATATTGTGAAAAAACACCTAAACAGACAAAATGAAAACTAATCATAATGACAAATGCGCAACATATCTCTCTATATGTAGCATTAAGAAGTGTCTAGTGCCAATGGACTGTAGAATCAAGTAATTATAAAGTGCATAAAAGTGACTGCTGAGTAAAAAGTGAAGCAAATACACATGAGTTATGATCTCTACTACTATATTGAAATATACAGTGTTCATGCTGATAATCCACAAAACTAGATAATCCTATCTTATGCTGAATAAAATAAATATGGCTGTTAATAAACAGCCATTAAAAGGGGTAGGCAGTTCTGCAATGGAACAATATGAAACTAAAAAAGAACTATCAAATGAAAACATCTATAAAATAAATGTACACCTATACCATGCTACCATTGATTAACAAATAACAACAGTAACACAGAATCAAATAAAAGAGTGATATGAAATCATTTCGTTCAAGCCTGTAGGAGCTAGAGTGCCTAATGTGTAAATCCAAAATGTCTCACGATTCAAAAGAAGCTTGCCTCTATCCCCACTATGTTTAAGTGGAGGGATATGGTCAATAGCCAAGAACTTAAGGGCTGACAAAGGATGTTGATAGGAAAGAAAATGTTTGGCTACAGGTTGATCAGAGGTACCATCACGATAGGCTACCCTGATACTCGACCTGTGTAATTCTTTCACACAGGGGGGTTTCCGTTTTGCCTATATAGAAAAGGCCACACGGACACAACAATTTGTAAATCACATATGGTGTCTTACAGGTGATAGTGTGTCGTATTTGAAAAATCTTATTACTGTGTGGATGTTGGAAAGTACGTGAAGGTGTCATGTGTCCACAGGTCACACATCCAAGGCAGCGAATACTGCCCCGGGGCTGCATCTCAGTATTCTTCTCGTAGCTTTTCGAGGGATCCGTATGTACCAACATGTCCATTATTCCGGGGAAAACCGCCACTACGGAAATAACCCCTATTTTTAATCTATCTCAGAGACGGTTGTCCACACATGAGATAGAAGCCCTCAAGAAAGGACTTTCCTTCGTGCCCACCGCTAGTCCCAATCAATTTAAATGGAACACGGAATTGTTTAATTTCGGTAGACAGATGCGCCTCAAGGAATTTTTCCATCATTCTGATAAATCATTGGGTTCCTTCTCCACTCCGCCATTTGAATCCCGTTTCAAGGTCAAGTCTAAATTCGATCCATACACTAATAAGGCATTTATCTACTTTGCATTTATCTACCGTATTTATCGGCGTATAACACGCACTTTTTCTAGGGGAGAAATTGTGGGTGCGTGTTATACGCCGGCCCTTTAAATACTGCAGCCGCCTGAAGAGGGGAGGGGGGTAAGAAGAGGGGGGAGTAAGAAAGGGGGGAGTAAGAAAGGGGGGGTAAGAAGAGGGGGGTAAGAAAGGGTGGCAGAGGGGAGGGGGAAGGCAGGGGGAGGGGGAGGCGAAAGTGGGGGGTAAGAAGAGGGGAGGGGGGAGTAAGAAAAGGGGGGTACGAAGAGGGGGAGGGGGGGAGTAAGAGGGGGAGGGGGAAGTAAGAAAGGGGGGTAAGGGGAGGGGAGTAAGAAGGGGGTGTAAGAGGGGAGGGGGAAGTAAGGAAGAGGGGGGAGGGGAAGTAAGAAAGGGGGGGGGTAAGAAGAGGGGAAGGGGAAGTAAGAAGGGGTAAGAGGGGGAAGGGGAAGTAAGAAGAGGGGGAGGGGGGAGTAAGAAAGGGGGGTAAGAAGTTCTTTATTTGAAATTTAAAGGACCACTCTAGGCACCCAGACCACTTCAGCTTTATGAAGTGGTCTGGGTGCCAGTTCCCTCTAGGATTAACCCCTTTTTTAATAAACTTAGCAGTTTCAGAGAAACTGCTATGTTTATACTGAGGGTTAATCCAGCATCCAGAGCCTCTAGTGGCTGTCTCATTGACAGCCGCTAGAGGCGCTTGCGTGCTTCTCACTGTGAAAATCACAGTGAGAGCACGCAAGCGTCCATAGGAAAGCAATGTAAATGCTTTCCTATGCGACCGGCTGAATGCGCGTGCGCATTCAGCCGATGACGTCGCGAGCAAGGAGGAGAGGAGGAGTACAGCTCCCCGCCCGGCGCTGGAGAAAGGTAAGTGTTTAACCCCTTCCTCTCTCCAGAGCCCGGCGGGAGTGGGTCCCTGAGGGTGAGGGCACCCTCAGGGCACTATAGTGCCAGGAAAACGTGTATGTTTTCCTGGCACTATAGTGGTCCTTTAAGTTTTTTTCCCTGAAATTTCCTTCTTAAAATGAGGTGCGTGTTATACGCCGATAAATACGGTACTTATCTACTTTAATCTCATCTGCCACTTAGCTACTTAGTCCCCTGTTTTTATTTTCAAATCCATCTGCAGAAAAGTAATATCTTGGTCAAGCTTTATGATTTTACCATAGGTAAGCTAATAAAATTTAGTTTTGTGTTAATTGTAAACACATGACTTTCAATGCCTATTACTAGCTCATTAATAAACAAGTTAACGAGAGGTGTATCTAGAACAGACCTTTCATGTTCTCCTTTTACCTCCTTTGTCTTTTACTTTAGCATTTTCCATTCCCTGCACACTATCTTTAAGTGAATGTGCAATCCAAGACGAGGAATTTTCCATTTTAAACCAGCTGCATTTTAATTTTTACATGTGAGGATCTGTATCCAATGCTTTTTTTAAATCCAGCTAGAGAACCTATACTGCAACACCCTGATCTTTACTTCTACAGACTTATTTGTAAAATGCAATTAAGTAAGTTTGACATGACCAGTCTTTCATAAAATCATGTTAACTGCTAATGACGTTGTCTGAAATGAATTCCTGATTATGATCCCCTAATAACTGTTTAAATAAATTCCCAGCCACAGATGCTAAGCTCACAGATCTCTCATTTCTGGTCACAGTTTGTGATCCCTTATTAAAAAAGGGCAAAACATTTGCTTTCTTTTTTTTTTTTCTCTAAATCTTTTGTAAGATTGCTATTGCTATAATTAATTAATCTTGATAGGTTTTAATATGGTGGTTTGGATATAACCACACTTAACTCCCTAAATTATCATGGGTGAATACCATCTGGTCCTGGGACTTTGCTTGCATTAATTTGCTTTGTTTTTGTAAGAGTTTGTTTTATGTCATCGAATCACTTGTTTGCTGTAAATTTATTTGTAGCAGTGATTTGCATATCTATCATTCTAAGTTCCTATTATATGCAGATCACACAGGGGGATTTATCAAAGTAAATTAGCATCTAGTGATGCAATAAATGTAATCCTGAACCCTAATAATTTGGGATTTATTAGAATTGGGTTCTGTATACTAGGCATGGACCAATCTAATTTTTTCAGAACTGATGGCGATTATCAATTGCCTTTCGTGCCAATTTGCCAATACCTGGCACTGATATTCTGTACATTTATAGTTTTGAATAAGCAATGCAATTTCTATACAAATCTGACATTACCTGAACATGTATATTAATATATATATATATAAAACAAAAAAAAGCTATGGTTGGGAAAAATTGTGATTGAAAACCCCTTCCACCTGAAGTCAGTGGATAGTCAATACAATGTTAAACAAATATCTGCACACCAGTTAAAGGGACACTATAGTCACCTGAACAACTTCAGCTTAATGAGGTTGTTCAGGTGAGAACTATAGCTCCCTGCAGCCTTTCTCATGTAAACACTGTATTTTCTGAGAAAATACAGTGTTTACATTGAAAGCTAGGAACACCTCTAGTTGTAGTCACTCAGAATGCCACCAGAGGGACTTCCGAGTTGATTGAGGCATAACACTCCTCAATCCACTCAGATCTGCTGTCAGATAGCTCCCTGCAGCCTTTCTCATGTAAACACTGTATTTTCTGAGAAAATACAGTGTTTACATTGAAAGCTAGGAACACCTCTAGTTGCAGTCACTCAGAATGCCACCAGAGGGACTTCCGAGTTGATTATGGCATAACACTCCTCAATCCACTCAGATCTGCTGTCAGCAGAGCACAGGGCAGCACTGTCTCTCCTCCCTCTGCATGCAGACACTGAACTTTCCTCATAGAGATTCATTGATTCAATTCATCTCTATGAGGAGATGCTGATTGGCCAGGACTGTGTTTGAATCATGCTGGCTCTGCCCCTGATCTGCCTCTTTGTCAGTCTCAGCCAATCCTATGGGGAAGCATTGTGATTGGATCAGGCTACCAATTCTGATAATGTCAGCATTTTTTTTTTTTAAGGCAGACAGCATGCAGAGTTACAGCTTCTGGCTTGAATACAGTAAGATTTTTACTATATTTATTGAGGCATGAGGGGCCCAGGGGGGCTAGATGGTGGTGTTAACACTATAGGGTCAGGAATACATGTTTGTGTTCCTGACCCTATAGTGTTCCTTTAAGCCATAAGACTTCCTGGCTTTGCATCTTTTCCGAAGTTGTATATCAAAGCTGTTGTATACAGCAAACACAGACTTAAAGGAATCAATGTTTAAAATGGAATGAGGCAAAAATGTGATTCTTTGTTAAACTAAATTGCATATTCCCACCCAGAATCCTTTGCGGTAGTAACATCGCTGCATATTTGTGATTTCTGTGGGAAAAGCAAGTCTAATGGCTTGACTGGTTTGCAGACATTGTATTGACTATGTATGTATGTGTGTATATATATATATATATATATATATATATATCCAGTACTAGCATGATATTTAGCATACCCCAATATCAAAATAAAGTGGCTCGATCCTCCTTTTCCTACAGAGCACCGCAATTATGGAATAACCTCAGGGACACAGTCAAATTTTCATTCAATCTAAAATCTTTTAAGAGATCTATGGCAATATACCTCAGCACAGAATGCACCTGTCATGGTTAAATATATTTATTACCTGTTATGTGTTAAATTTATATATATGTGTGTATATCTATCTATCTATCTATCTATCTATATATATATATATATATATATATATATATATATATATAGTTTGTATATTGTATTTTTGTAATATTGTATCCTATTGTAACAATGCAATGTTTTGTGGACCCAGGACACACTTGAAAATGAGAGAAATCTCAATGTATCCATCCTGGTGAAATATTATATATATATATATATATATATATATATATATATATATATATATATATATATTAAGTATTTCTTTCATTGAGTGGTAATGTAAATAAGATAGATAAAAGAAAAAGATTGAGAAAAAATATATAAACATCAGGCAAAGGTAACAATGCACAAATTGCACATAGATTAAAACTTGGTACAATGAACAATGGGAGATGCATTAATATATTTAAAAATGCATTGTTTGTTTTACTAAGTTTTAAGCTCTGTGAAATGTGTGCATTGTTATCTTTGTCTGCTATTAAAAAACATGTGGTACAATCATAAGGAAATAAAAGTGAACAGTCCAGTAGTGTGACTTAGCCTTTAAATTTCTTTGCTGGTGTGAGAAGATGAACTGTTTAGGAGGGGTGAGCTAGCAAATGCTTCAGACAAGATATCTGCACTTTTTGCAAGCTGTTTTAGACATACCCCTAACTAAATAAATGCATAATTAATACAGTTTTTCATTTGGGGTATATCTACTAAACAGTAGTTTTTGTATTTGAGCAGTATAGAGTGTCCCTGCTCATATTTCATTGTTAATCAGAGAATGGGGGCAGGATTCCCTTATCCCCCATTAGTTCTAAAATTTACCATACAGCCTGCTACTGACCTAAAACTGGCTGTTATATGGTAATAACTAATTGAAAGGGAGACTCCAGGCACCAAAACAACTTTGTCTAAAAAAAAGTTGTTATGCTGCAAGGAGGACCCTGGAGGCACTCTTAGCTCTCAACCAATCTGTGACTCCCCATTTAGAATCTGGCTTGAGAAAGGCAAGTTTCTTTCCAAATAGTAATGATTAAACACAAGCTTTTAGTGTTATTTTGATCTGTGATATCTATGCCTCCTAATTCTTGAGGTATTCCATTATTTTGTATAATGAATTAGGATGCATATCACAGATTACAATAATATTAAAGATTTGTGTTTAGTGATTACCCCTCCATATTAAATGCAAGCAAATCACTGACCCCAATTATATGTGATTAAATTAAAGGCACACTATAGTCACCAGAACAACTACAGCTTATTGTCCTTTCAGGCTTTTTGCAGTAAACAGTCTTTTCAGAGAAAATGCAGTATTTACATTACAGCTTAGGGATACCTCCAGTGGCTAAACCTCAGATGACTACTAGAGTTGTGCAGCACTTACATTCAGTGTCTCCACCCTGTGCATTATAGAGGGCTGTGTTTGGCTTGTGCTGGCTCTGCCTCTGATCTGCCTCCTTGACAAGCTCAGCCAATCCAATTATTTCCTATGTCTCAGGTTGCCACTTCTGATGATGTCAACCAAACAGGCAGATCAGGGGCAGAGCTGACTGGAATAAAGGTAAAATTTTACTATATTTAGGGTGGCAAGAGGAGCTAGATAGTGATTTTAATACGTTTGTGTTCCTGACCCTATAGTGTTTCTTTAATTATTTCCACACAACAGCCATTATTGTTGATGTGGTGATTTCAGGGCTAATGTGGCATTAAACACAACAGAGCAGACTATTTCAAACATAATTTATACTAGGCAGATGTCTCTAAGCTCACTCTTATCTCATGCCTTGAACTCTGCTTCACACGCGGGTGATCTCCTTACAGCAAGGAGTGGTGACGGTGTGTTGCGCAGGTAAGTATATTACTGCCAATATCAATAATTATGGAGACCGATTCCAATTATTAGAAAAATGCTGAGTATTGGCTCTTGTAATCAGCCAAGTAGATAATCGGTCAATCCATACTGTATACCACAACCCAATCCTATTTCCAGCATGTATTTACAATCCATCAAGTTTTGCCACTTTTCATTGGCAAAAAGGGGTTTACCGTATTTTTTCCACTATGATAGAGCAATAAAATAAATAACTGCTACCGTTTGATCTTTTGTAAATCTTTGTCTCTGAAGAGTAAGCTGCATTCATGTTAATGCAATGTTTCAGGGAGGAAAAGCAATTCCAATGTGCCATTTTTGCAAATAGCATTGCTTACAGCTAATCTCACAGAAGATTATGGGTTCTCAAAATGTGCTGTGCGTTGATCACAAACTTCATCCCATACTCCTTGCTAAATTTAAGCTTTTAGAACTAGGCTGGAATTTTTTCTCTATTTTATCTTTTGGCTTACTCATTAAGAATAAACGTGCTACATTTAAATACAAGAATACAATCTTTTTGCATAGCTAGGGAGAAGCACAGCACAGTATAGTGAACAAACACTAAAATTTAAACAAACAAATGTTACCTGTGCGCTATTGCAAATTCCTAAGAAAATTCAAATAGATATTTTAGTACAACTGGAATGACCATTAAAGTGTAAGTTCATCTACCAACATCAAGGCATACATTTTAGGTGATCCCTGCACAGTGGCGTAATATACATTGAGAGGACCTTGGCGTAATATACATTTTTGGGCCTTCCTCTTATCGCAAGGATGGCCAAAAGGTAGATCCCCGTCTGTCATACAACTTTTGCAACGTTTTCCCAGCGGGGATCTGCCATTTGCCCATCCTTGAAGGATTGTATTTAGCACCAAGTAGTGTTTGTATGTTTGAATGTAAGCATGTGTTTGTATAGAGTATGTGTGTGTATGAATGTAAAGACACAGACATACACACTAGCACACAGATGCAAACATGCAAATACACAGTCGGCTGACTGAGACTGTTGTGTGTCAGAGACTCTCCCACTCAGCTCTCCCCTCCTCTCTGCCTCTCCCACTCGGCTCTTCTTAGCTGGGAGGAAGTTACCGGCTGTAACTACCTCCCATTGCTGCCATCATTAACAGTCTAACTGTTAAAGGGCCGCAGTGCTGGCCGAGCACTTGAGGACACATTGCTGACTGGTGACCCTAACTGCATGGGCCACACAATGGGCCCTTTTAGTGTGTGGTCCCAGGTGCACTGCCGGTAGTCCGCCGCTGTCTCTACAGTAAAAAATTCACCTTGCTGCTCTCAGAAGGGGCGACAAAATTACTATATAGTATTTATCAGCCAAGACATTTAAAGAAAATCAAAAAATATCTTTCATAAACAGCAAAAAAAACCTATGCACATTTAAATAGCAGGATTCTAATACCTCAACAATCTACCTTTGGTTGTATAAATGAGAAATATATGCAGTGTGCTCTAATTATTTCTATAATTGTTGTCTGCCATTATTCTTTTTCGCGGTGCACTTCCCTTGAATGCATAGAAGTTGGTAATGGAATGCAGATAGGTTTTAGAAGTTAGCTATCTGGTAGTCTGTTATTACCAAAATTATACTATTTGCAGTTTTCATCTCTGATGTATTATTTTAAAATAAAAGCGTTTTTAAACCTATTAAAGGTATTTTTTTCTTCTTTTCTTTCTACAAAGAGTGAAATGATTACTTACAGCTTAGTAGCTTTTTCCACAGGCTGAATCCAGTATTATACTGCTGTTTAAAATGCTAATGAGAGATGTGCGGAGCATGGATTATACACTTACTGTGGTTTGGTGGAGTTGCAAAAACCATAGCCATTATGAGTTGGAAAGGTCATAATACTCTATAGCCTTCATTTCTATATAATTTGTTTATATTTGTAATTCATTTTAAATTAAATATTTTTCCAAAATATGAAACTTTTTTTAATAATATTTACACTGTACTCTGTGACATTTCTAAAATAAATTCTTGTATCCCTTTATTGTTGACCATTGGCATGGATATGTCCCTGACCCTGGTATTCCCTGGCAGGACAGTCCCAATTCCAGGGTCCACTTTAGTGGACCCTTGGCAGCATAGCTAGATAGCATTGTTAGATGTGCTTGTACTATGAAGCTTGTAATGTGAAGAGTACTCTCCCTGCATGGTCCTGAAAGCTGGGACTCGCCAGAAAATATTTTTGTGGGCTGGCGAGTCTGCCCATTATGTTTGCTGATGATAGATGAAGTGATGTGATTCGCATCACCAGCAGTGACCCCCCACCAGGTAGCCCTGATCTCTGTGCTCTTCTTGCTATCTGTGATCAGAGCAGAGCAAGATCACAGCTCTTTCATCAACACCATTGCTCGCCTGCACCCCCCTCACCCTCCGTTGCCCAGCAACCACAGAAGCCTAGCAGCCACACTGGGCTTCAGGGAAAGAAGCCTCTCCAATTCTCCGAAAGGTCGGGAGGCTGCGTAATTATTAATTTATATTAATGTATTTTAAAATATTTAAAAAATAATAATAATTTGTGAGTGTATGTGAAAATGCGTGTGCGTGTCACTGAGTGTGTGTGTGTATGTCAGTGAATGAGTGTCAGCAAGTGTGTGTGTCTGTCAGTGAGTGAATGTGTGTGTCAGTATATTAAGTCAGTAAGGATGTATGTGTCTGTGAATGAATATCTGTCAGTGAGTGTATGTCATTGTATGTGTATCTGATAGTGTGTGCCTGTCAGTGAGTGGGTGTGTAAGTGTGTGTTGGTTAAACAGTATGTGTGCCAATGACTGCGTATCTAAAATGAAAGATGTAGGTGCGCAAACAAAGTACCTGGAATTCCCAGAAATATATATATATATATATATATATATATATATATATATATATGTCTCTATTAGTGAGCAAAAAGTTATGTCACTCTCACACTGTGGAAGAGTGCAAGTCTTGGTAAACCAAAATTGTATACTTGGACTCTCCTTATGCAGCAGGTCTCAGAAATCTGTAGTACATAAGCATAAACACAAACCTAGTGCAATATAGCCATAATAAAATAAAAATTATAATGCTCCATAAGAAACAGTCACAATTGTGGAGTGGTTATAGTACCACTCCGGACTGCCAGGCCCAGGGAGGATCAGACCCTAGAGATCGTTGGATCCTAACATGAGTTTTCAGATGAACTCACCACCAGCCAGAAGCTCCAAGTAAAAGCTTTATTAATCACACATTCAGTAGCATAAAAGAGAGAAAATCTCACTGCACTCGGAGCACCTAGACCTAGAGCAAACCAATGTCCTGGTAACAGTACGAGCGTCCTCTCTGTATCCTTTAGTTCGTCTCCGTCTGTGCTGGAACTAACGTGTTTCGATGTGTAGCTACGCGTTTTTGCCCTGCCTCTTGGGGCTTTTTCAAGCATAAATGAGTTCTCCCGTGGCATCCTTTTGTATGTTCTAGCAGTGACGGAACGTCACGCCTTTTAAAGTGCCTTTGTCCCTATTTTGTCTCGCAACCTTATGCTGCATCAACAAAAGTTCGAAAAAGTCTCCAACATACATATACTCATTTCAACAGTCCTGATGAGATAACCATATTAGGAAGGAAGATAAGGAAAAACATTATGAGAAATATACTGCAATAAAACTCCTATAAATAGAATATTTATTTAGCAAGTGCATAAATCATCAACCCATTTCTATAAAAGCAATCCGAATGTGCTTTGTGTAGTTCATTACATATAGAGTGAGGAAAATAATCAAGATTGCTAAAACCCAGTGGGCAATAAAAGTAAAAATAAAAGCTAAATTAAAAAATGACTAAACTATATTTCCCTGTATTATCACTTGAATTAGCTCCCTTATTTCCTCCCAATAGCTTTTAATCTTTGGGCAATCCCACCACATGTGTAAATATGTCCCTTGTAAACCACATCCCCTCCAACAAAGATCCGTCAGATTTTTACCTATTTTGTACAAAAAAACAGGGGTCACATGCCACCTAAATAATATCTTAAACATTTGTTCCTGCGAGATTACACAAATCGATATTTTGGATGCTGTTTCCCAGATATCTATCCAATCCTTAGTTTCCAAAGAAGAACCTAAATCTGCCTCCCAGTAGGATATATACTTTAATGGAGCCCAAACCGTAGGTTCCTCACTTAGTTAATTATACAAATCAGAGATAAGACCTCCCTTTAACCTACCTATTTTGCACATTTTTTCAAAATTAGTGAAGGGGAATTTAACTGCCGTTTTTACCTCCATTGAATACGCAAAATCTCTAATCTGCAAATAACGAAAAAAATCTCCTGTCCTCAGTTCTACTCTGGTCAACAAACTAGAAAATAAAACTACCTCTCCTTCTGACCAAAGATCTACATATCTATAGATTCCTCCTGCCTTTAAGCCTTGAAAATTGTGTTCTTCCATACCAGGAATAAATTGTCTATTCCGAAAAACAGGGGTCATGGGTGAAGGGAAATTAGTTAGACCATATTTTAACTTAAGTTTATCCCAAATGTGGAGGGAGTTTGCCGTAGAAGGGCATATTTGTTTCAACCCTGGTCTTGAAACCTTATTCAACCACATATACAACCCTGGCGAGTCTGGTGTCATTAAATCTTCCTCCATATCCGCCCATCTGTATTTCCCTTGATTTGCATGCCAACCAACAATTTGAGCCAATTGGGCTGCGTAATAATAAATAATTATATTGGGGAGACCAAGTCCTCCTTTAACTCTCGGTCTATACAAGAGAGTTCTAGCTATCCTATGTCGCTTGCCCTGCCAAATAAATGTGTCTATAGCTTTCTGAATACCCAATAAGTCCTCTTTACAGACCTTTATAGGCAATGCTTGAAATAGAAATAAAAGCCTTGGTAAAATATTCATTTTTATAGAATGAATTCTGCCAATCCATGAAATTGGCTTATCATGCCAATTCTCTAGGTCCTTTTTCAAAGTCTTAATCAAAGGTACATAGTTGTCATTAAATAATGTATTATAATCGTATCCAATTTTAACACCCAAATAGCTTAGAGATTTATCTATACTCATATCAAATTTAGTTTTTAGCTGGTCTTGTTCTATCTCAGATAAATGAAAAGGCACTCCACACGATTTATTATAATTTACCTTATAGCCTGAAATGGCTCCAAATTGTTCTATCAACTTAAACAATTCAGGGATAGATAGAAATATAGAACTCAATCCTTGGATATTTTTGCTATCGAAATCAATAGCAGGTATACCCTGCCATTCGCAGAAATTAATATTTTTAATTTTATTGGCCGCATGTAGATGTATAGCCGCTAGCTGGATAAATCTGGATTTACCATCAATGAGAGAGGTGGAATTAAAGATTCAAGAAAATTATATAATGGATGAATTATCATCTAGAGTAAGACATTCTTATTAAATGTTTGGTAAGGTCTGGGAACCCTGGAAGGTTTATGCGAATAGGAAGGGTATAGGTAGATAGAGAGGCAGAGGGGGGGAGAGTGTATTAAATGTTTTTTTTTTTGTTTGTTTGTTTTTTGTTGTTTTGTTTTGTGTGTGTAAAAATTTGTATTGATGAATAACTCAAAATGGTGATATTAGAGCTTAAATGCAATCTTTTAGGTAATATTGCTGTTAAATGCATGTTAAAGATTGTATAATGTATAATGAGTTCTTTTTTGTTGTTTTTTGTGTTAAAGAAAGAAAGAATATAAAAAAAAAAATGACTAAACAATGTGGCTTATCTTATAAACCATTATCATTAAAAGGTGTGATACCACTGCTAGTTCACATATTCTCTTGTTTAAAAAAATATATATCAATAGACCATAATAAGGGATAGAGTCCTTGAGGAGGGAATAAAAGCAATAATCCTTATTCTAAAAAAAATTAAACAAATCAAAATCTATATTCAGGCCGGCATGGGCTAGAGTATCCAGATTAAAAACCCACCTAATTTCTTCTTGGCCAATTTTCTTAATAAAATCCCATCCCCACCCTGTCCTCCCCTCTTCTCCAATCCTTAAAAACCATTTTACTTCCTATAAAAACGAAGCCTGTGGGGTCTTTGTTTTCTTGTCTGAAGTGATCAGAAACACTGTGACTTATCTCTGATCGGAAATTGTGATGCGTTCCTTTCCCCACTTGTTGTGTGTTTTTGCAGCTTAAACACATTTTACATCAATAACATCCAGTCACTTACCCAAAGCAATTATTCATAATTCGCTTCGGCTTATCTCTTAAATAACTATTAACTAAAGAATTTTTAAAATTATGTGCCCCTCTAAAAGATATCAGTGGTTTCTCAGGTAGTTTGTCCCCAAAGTCTCTATCCGCTTTAAGAATTGGCCAAAATGTATTTATTATGCGTTTTATTGATTTATGCTCTGTGTTATAATCAAAGATTAAAACGTCACTGAGGGTTGTTTGAACTGCAGAGTTGTTTTTTTTATAGCAGATCTATTTGTGTTTTGTTCTTAACCTCATCCCAAGCCCTTCCTACGATGTCTTCAGGATATTCCTTTTCTCTAAATATACCTAGTAGTTCTTGGGATAGAAATACATTTTCTTCCGTGCAATTCCACCTTAGTCTAAGAAGTTGTCATTATGGGATGTTATTGAGCCATGAAGAATAGTGTCCACTGCTGTACATAACATAACCATTAGTATCGACCTTCTTAAGAAAAGTCATAGTTTTTAGGGATTCCCCCTCCACATAAATCTTTAAATCTAAAAAATCTATTTCCAAGGGACTTATATTACTGGTCTGCTGTATGGCCCAATCATTACTATTAAGAAATATAAAAAGAAATCCTTAAAACGGTCCTCCGTGCCATCCCAAATGGAAAAACATATCGTCTATGTAACGGCGATAGGCAAGTACATTTTTAACAGCCATGCAGCCCTTCTCATGTGGGATGCAAGTATGCAGCGAAGTGACGACACAAGTAATCAATAAATACTTTTTCTTCCAAGAAACATCTTTCACCATTTTAAATACGTCCATAGTATCTTTTAAAAAAGACTTGGTTTTAACTACAACCGGCTGCAGAAAAGAGTCTATGTATTTAGATAGGTTGTATGATACTGACATAAAACCAGATACTATGGGCCTCCCTGTAGGGTTTTCTAGGTTTTTCTGAACCCTCGGAAGAATGTAAAACACAGGAGTTCTAGGGAATTTGATGTTTAAAAATTCATATTCCTTTTGTGTTAACATACCCTCCAGCTTTCCGCTATCTAATAGTTGTGCTAATGTTTTTTTTTACATCTCCCAAAGGGTTGTTGGTCAATTTGTCATACATGTCACGGTCTTCTAGTTGTCGTTTACATTCCGCTACATATTGTCGCATCCACCACCACTAGGCTACTGCCCTTATCTGCAGGCTTGATGACAATCTGCTCATTTTCTCTCAGTCCCTTAAGTGCCTTCCTTTCACTACATGTAAGGTTGCACTTTCTGTTGTTAGATTTAATTTTCTTAAAATCATTGGCAACTGCCTTCTCAAAGGCTTCAATACTGCGCTATTTCAAATGTGACTACTTATGCTATTGGGAATGTTTAAAAGAATCCTCACTATTAGCCACTAAATTGTTTCCATCTCTAGAGTTTAAAAAGAAGAGAAAATAGAGAGTTTCCTACTGTACTTCAAGATGTCAATATAAACTGAAAATGAATTAAAATCCCTGGACGGGGCAAATTTTAAGCCTTTGTTAAGAAGTTTAATCTCAACATTTTTGAGGGTGTACATGGAAATATTGTTAATACCTATGGTGGTTACCTACTGTACCTCACTTGTTTTCTGCTGTTTCTCTACTCTGCATCCTCGAAACTTATATTTCTCGTTCTTTTGATTGGAAAATCCCGCCTCACCTGTGTTTTCTCTAAAAAAATCAGACTTGTCTTCCCGGGTTATGGCTTGAAACCTATTACAGTGTGTGATTGTAGTTGAGTTTCTATGATCTCTTTGGGTGTCATAACTCCTATTGTTATTCCCATTGGGGTTACGTGTGGGATTAGGCTTTCTACCTCTTTTCAACACTGTCAGTGTGTTAAATCAGTAAGGATGTATGTGTCTGTCAGTGAATGTGTATCTGAGAGTGTGTGCCTATCAGTGAGTGGGTGTGTAAGTGTGTGTTGGTTAAACGGTATGTGTGCCAACGACTGCGTATCTGTCAGCGAGTGTATGCCAGTGCATGTATACGTGAGAACTTTTGTCTGTCAGAGAAAGTGGGTGTTGGTCTTAAACAGGAAGATGTGCGTCCTTGACAGAAAGGGGTTGGGAAAATTTAGATTAGTGGAGTGCTTGCGTTTAGTCAGGCCTAGGGCGTCACAAATTCAAAACACACCACTGTGTATGGCAGCCCAGGAATGAGAATTACCCCCATCATGGCATACCATTTGCAAAATTAGACTACCCAGGGTATTCAAAATGGGACATGTACAGTCTTTTTTTATAGCCACTTAGTCACAAACCCTGGCCAGTTAGTTGTGCTCAAAGGTTTGCATAACCTTGGAGAATTGTAATATATGTACAATTTTTAAAGAAAACATGAGTGAGCAGGCAAAACACTTTTCATATTGGATTCATATTCAGCTGAAGATTATAACATGATAGCACACTCATAAAACAAAACATGGCAACAAAGAAAAAAAGAAATGATCCCTGTTCTAAAGTCTGCATACCCTTAGCTCTTAATACCATGTATTGCCACCTTTAGCATCAATGACAGCGTGCAGTCTTTTGTAATAGTTGTCTCTGGTGCCCCTAATTCTTCCAGGTGGCATAGCTGCCCATTTGTCTTGGCAAAATGCCATCAGGCCATGCAAAGTCTTTGGTCGTCTTGCATGAACCGCACGTTTGAGATCTCCCCAGAGTGGCTCAATGATATTAAGGACAGGAGACTGTTATAGCCACTCCGGAACCTTCACCTTTGTCTGCTGTTACTACTGGAGTGTCAACTTAGCACTGAAACAGGGGCATTGTCATGCTGGAAAGTCCAAGAGCGCCACATGCGCAGCCTGAGTGCAGGAGAATGCAAATTACAAGCCAGTATTTCCTGATAACATGCTGCATTCATCTTGCCATCAATTTTCACAAGATTCCCTGTGCCTTTAGAGCTCACCTCCCACCTTTCCCCCCAAAAAACATCAGTGAGCCACCACCATGCTTCACAGTGGGGATGGTATTCCTTTCACTATAGGCCTTGTGGACCCCTCTCCAAACATAGCGCTTATGGTTGTGGCCATAAAGCTCTATATTGTTCTCGTCACTCCACCTTACAGTGTGAGGCATTTCACGGTGTTGTTGGGCATATTGTAACCATGCTTTTTTGTAGCATTGTCACGGTGAAGGTTTTTTTCTGGCAACTCAACCATGCAGCTCATTATTGTTCAAGTATCGTCATATTGTGCTTCTTGAAACAACCACATCGTCTTTTTCCAGAGCAGCCTGTATTTCTTCTGAGGTTACCAGTGGGTTTATCTTTGTATCCCGAACAATTCTTCTGGCAGTTGTGGCCGAAATCTTTCTTGGTCTACCTCACCTTGGTATCAAGATATCCCTGAATTTTCAACTTCTTAGTAAATGATTGAACAGTATTGACTGGCATTTTCAAGCCTTTGGATATCTTTTTATATCCTTTTCATCTTTATAAAGTTCCATTACCTTGTAATGCAGGTCTTTTGACAGTTCTTTTCTGCTCCCCTTAGCTCAGTATCTAGCCTGTTCAGTGCATCCACATGAGAGCTAACAATCAATTTGGGGTCACCTTGTTAAGTATCTGATCCTACTAGACACGCACCCCATCCTGGCTCCCCCTCTTTTCCCAGGGGTTAGGAAAAGAGAATGTATAAACAGTCTTTCAAGTCACACTATTTATTCCCTTTGGATAACACTTTACTGCAGTCAACAATAACATTACTATGCTTATTATATATATATATATATATATATATATTTTTTTTTTTTTAACCCTGGTTTTGTCTGGTTTGGCACATATGCACACCAACTTTTCAGCAGAACTTTACAGTACTCAAGCAGTTAACTATAAAAATATATAATTGTGCTTTCATCAAAATATGTATGCTTATATGTTTAACATTTGTTTTAAACATAATCATCTCTTTTCAATATGTAGATTATATTCACTGAGAAATTAAGACCGTGTTATGGTAAAATTTGCACATATGTGATTACTTCAAAATCAGATGCATCAGATCATTAGACTGAACAGAATTGCTGAAGTTAAAATAGATGTCTCATTTGAAGTATAAAATATGTTGTGTTGAATCAAAATACTCAAGTAAATTTCTATCAGTGCAATTATGTAGAAATTGATTATTTTGAGACTTGGCCTGGATTCCAATGTGGAAATGTCACTATATGTACATGCACTGTAGGCGCTGCCAAGTACTATAATGAAGAAGGAGCCGAGGAGACGCCATAATCCTACTCTGGCAGTGTCCTCGTGAGCATTCGTAATGCTTTCTTATGGACGCTGGTGTCTTCTCACTGAAAATCACAGTGAGAAGCATGTAAGCGCCTCTAGCGGCTGTCAATGAGACAGCCACTAGAGGCTAGATAAACCCTATTATAAACATAGCATTTTCTCTGAAACTGCTATGTTTATAGAAAAAAGGGTTAAAGCTATCTGGACCTGGCACCCAGACAACTTCATTAAGCTGAAGTGGTCTGGGTGCCTATAGTGGTCCTTTAACTCTCAAAGTCTTCACAGTTTTTTGTTATTGTAGTGGAGGAGCAGGGGTTAATCCAATGGCTCTCCGCTGGGAACAAAGCTTCAGCATACAAAATCACAGGAACACAGCATAATCCACCTCCCCAAGGACTAGACGACACATAGTCTGGGAGTCAACTGTCAGCTTTATTCACAGGTCTGCTTTTATGCATTTCTCCCATGCAAGGGAGGTAACTTTCATAATTATTACAGTAGCCAATTGTAACATGGTCACCTCCCATCCCTCTCCTCCCCTTAGATTAGCACTTAAACAGATTAGTGGGGACAGAGTTTTCCCCACTTTCTGGATGTCCCCTAAATACAGGGGGTACAGGGACAAATAAGGGTAGGTCTGGTAGGTCTGATCTGGGTGAGCAACATACTCGAAATTCACCCAGATCGGACCAGGGGTTCGGGGGTTACAGGCAGTTAAAGATTTGACCGACCGCAGGGACTCAGTAGCCGAAAACAGTTCCATGAATTCTGGCCCTGCGGTCGGTCTATTTTAGTGAACGAAAAATCCCAAACAGCTTAGCCATCCATGCGATTGATAGCATTCGTATGAATCCCCTCGTTTAGGGGATTCTATCTACCGAACGCCGGGGTGTTTTTGTGTTTAATTCGTGCTGCCAGAGCATGCTGGAGGTCTTAGCAGTACTTGGTTAGTCGAATGCCCGGTTTGAGTTCCAGGCGTTCGACGACCAAGTACCGATGTTCGTGCGTTAGATGGCCGCTGCCACGTGTTTGGTAGGCAAAATGGCGGCCACACATACAGGTACTTAATTCCCTTTGCAACACTGTATCGTTCAGATAATTGGAGACACACGACCACCCCGGGGTGGTCTCCCGTTCGGTAGTTTTGGGCATTCGCATAAATAACAGTAAAATAACATTAAAGTCCTTTCGTGCAAGTATTCCCTTAGTTTAGCACCCATTCGCATAGAATAATTAGTCCAAGTGGCAGGGTTTGCCACAGTTATTGTTGTGATTTTTCTTTTATTTTCCATGTGCTAGACTCTCTTTCCTTCTAGTGTAATCTGGGGAAGCATTTGTGCTCTGCACTTACTGGGATGGCTGAATGGGATGGCAGTGCTTCCTCAAATGATGTCTTGGGAAGGAGCTTCATTTAGATAAAGTTGTTTTGGTGCTTAAAGTATCCCTTTAACAAAACTAGTCAAAATGAAACGTGAAATATATTGTGACACATATTCTGTACTGAGAGCCGTATTAAAAGAAGAAAAACTACCTGTATTTTCTCTGTATTCAGTATTCTTGAGAGTTTTTTTACTATTAGAACATGACTATAATATAAAACTAAAATAGAACATTTAAACAAGGCTGAACACCATAAGGTAAAATGAGCAACAGTAAAATAGAATCTAAACTCTGTTGTCAATATAGAGAAAAAAATCTTTCAGGAATGCATACATTGTGTACTGCTTAATATGATTAAACATGAGCACTCATTCCAATACCGTAGAGAAAGCTAGAAGTGGCTACAGGAAACTTTGAGGGTGTTTGGTCACGGATTTGTGATTTTATTCCATAAAGCTCTGTTATTGCTATATACCTTTGTTACAGATTTTGCTGTAATCTGGGTACATACAATAAATGCCTTCATGCATTATATCGCCTCGTGTGTAATTTTATAGCAATTTTGTAAGCAGTAGATATGCATTGCAATGCAATGTGATTGGTAATGTCATTCAGAAATAATATAATTACAAAATAGTGGACTTAAGGTACTTTTATCATATATATATATATTATTGTATTTTTTACTCGTTCCCGTGTGTGGGTATTATATCTATCTATCTATCTATCTATCTATCTGTCTATATATAGATATATATATATACATCTAATATGCGTTTGTTTTTTGGTTTGTAATCCAAAAATAGTTTTTTTATTCATTTATATATTTATTTGTTATCTTCCAGTAACATATATTTATCAATTTCCCAAACTATAGTCTTTAACTTTTCATATTACATATAGTAAATGGTGTGGAATTGCAGCATTGTTCACTTGTCAGTATGTACTAAACTAATGGACAGTGCTCTGTCAAGCAAGTACTTAAAGTTGTATTCTGAACCTTTGAAGTCAAATTAAAGTTCAGAGGTGCAGAAAATGCTGAATTCTTGAAGTTAAAAGTTTTGACAACAGCAGACGTGGGCATAAAAGAACATGAAAAATCCTTTCTGCCGGGGAAAGAAAAAGCTATTATATTATTGTAGCTTTACGGCTTTGAAATATGGGACATTTTTCCCTTGGTCAAAGAGAGGCAGTGTTGACGATAGCTGGGAAATTAACCACCTCTGGCAGAAGAGAGTAAGATTCATCTGAGCTACTAAGCAATTTGAAAACATCTAAAGAACGTTTTAGATTGAAGTAAAAATATCAACAAATGCAGTTACAAGGTTGACAGTGTGAAATTGCAAACAGTAAAATAACTTTTATCTTCAAAGAACCAAATGAATTCCTGACATACACTAAAGGAATAAGATATATGTACATGTGCATTTTGCAATGCTGTATGTATGTATAGAATATGTATACATACATATGTGATATACCCTTTGGTACTTGTATTCAGCTGTTGAGTGAGTGTGCTGAATTCTGCATATTGTATCATTTGGTCCCAGAAGCATTTTTATAACACATGCATGGTTAGGTGACTGTAGCCCTCCTGTATATATATGCCAAATAAATCTCTCACCCAGTCAGACTTTCTCCATTATAGATTCATATTGTGTCCATACAGCACAGCCCTTGTCCTCACCAAACAGTCATACTTTTCCTCTCTCATTAG
Source organism: Pelobates cultripes (assembly GCA_933207985.1). NCBI lineage: Eukaryota > Metazoa > Chordata > Amphibia > Anura > Pelobatidae > Pelobates > Pelobates cultripes. The sequence goes on from OW240916.1 coordinate 241,870,514, forward strand.
TTCATGCTCCCATAATTCGGGGCGTCTCTTTCACACCTTTAACTCTCTGCTTCGCCCTGCTTTGGCCAGCCCTCAAACTAAGCTTACAGCCGATAGCTTTGCATGCTACTTTACCGACAAGATTGAACAGCTAAGGAAAGAATTCTCCCCACCTTGCCGTTCTCTTTCTCAACCACACGTAGATCATGCCTTTCCTACCCTTCAGACTTTCTCCCCGACTACTGAACAAGAGGTGGCTGCGCTTCTCCTTTCCTCTAGCCCCACCACTTGCCCGCTCGATCCTGTCCCATCTCACCTTATCAGATCTCTCTCCCCTTGTCTTGTTCCTCTCTTAACACACATCTTCAACTGCTCTCTCTCTTCTGGCATTCTCCCTGCTGACCTTAAACATGCCACTGTAGTGCCTATCCTGAAAAAAACATCTCTTGACCCGTCCTCCCCCTCTTACTCTCAACCCTTTTTCATCAAAGCTTCTGGAAAGACTTGTCTTTGCCAACTCTCTCCTTGACCCTCTTCAATCTGGCTTCTGCCCTCTCCACTCTACTGAGACTGCTCTTATCAAAGTTACTAACGACCTAATCGCAGCTAAATCCAAAGGCCACTACTCCATACTAATTCTTCTTGACATCTCTGCTGCCTTTGACACCGTTGATTATCCTCTCCTTCTTAAAACTCTTCAATCACTCAGTCTCTGTGATTCTGTCCTCTTGTGGTTTTCCTCTTATCTCTCCCAATGCTCATCAGTGTCTCCTTTTCTAATGACACCTCCTACCTCGTCCTGTCTTGGTTGGAGTCCACCAAGGCTCTGTCCTTGGTCCCCTTCTATTTTCTCTTTATACTGCCTCTCTTGGCAAACTTATTACCCCTTTTGGATACCACTACCACCTGTATGCTGATGACACCCAGATATATCTCTCCTCCCCGAACCTCTCCCCTGCCGTCCTGGAACGTGTCACTGCTTGCCTATCTTCCATCTCTGACTGGATGTCCTTATGCTTTCTGAAACTCAATCTCTCTAAAACTGAGCTCCTTGTCTTTCCTCCTCCTAATACTGATCCTCCTCTTTTACTCTCCCTTCAAGTTAGTAGTATCCACATAAGTCCATCCTTGCAAGAGCGTTGTCGTGGCGTCCTAGTTGACTTCTAGCATCACCTTTGAGCCTCACATCCAGTATGTTACCAAATCATGTAGATTCCATCTTAAAAACATAGCCCGCATCCGCCCCTTTCTTATGCAAAATGCTACGAAGGAGCTTGTCCATGCTCTAGTAATTTCCTGCATGGATTATTATAACCCTCTCCTGATTGGTGTTCCCAAAAGCCGTATTGCCCCTCTACAGTCTGTAATGAATGCTGCCACCCGACTGATTTTCCTCTCTAGTCGGTCCTCTCACACCTCACCCCTCTGTCAGTCCTTACATTTGCTTCCTGTATCCTATAGGAGTCAATTCAAAGTGCTAACCCATACCTATAAAGCACTGAACAATTCTAGCCCCTCTTATATCTCATCACAGATCCATAGGTATGCCCCTTCTTGGTCTCTGCCCATGACCTTTTCCTGTCCACTGCTCGCGTCGTACGGCCAACTCGCCGCCTTCAGACTCTCCTCTAGTCTTCAATCATTTAAGAAGTGCCTTAAAACCCATCTTTTTAGTAAAGCTTATTGCCTCCCTGACTAACCTCTACCTCACATACCTGTCTCTTGCTCTCTCCTAAGGGCGGCACTCTACTCTCTCTCCTCCAGCTCTGCTTCACTCCCACCTTATTTGATTGCTATTTCCTGTCCTAATGTGTTTTATACCCCACCTCCTATAGACTGTAAGCTCGTTTGAGCAGGGCCCTCTGCAACCTATCGTTCCTGTAAGTAACCTGTGGTCTTGAAAAATTTGTATTTTCAGGACTATAGATTCCCTTCAAATAAGGCCAAGGAATAAGACACAGAAGACAGGGACGGGTGCAAAGACCAAGGAGGTTGGTCAGGACTCCCACATATATATTCATATGAAACAGAAGTGCTAATGAACTAAAAATGATATACATGGAACTGCAGCATTTACAACGAACGCCTCACGTCGGCCAGCGCTCCTACACATAACTACATTTCCCAGGAGCCCTGCTGCAAATTATGCCGCTCACGTGATATTACGTTTTCATCAACACTTTCATATATAACCTTCGTTTTAAATAAGTAGTTATACCATTAAGTTCACATTTGTTTACTCTATTAAAGGACCACTCTAGGCACCCAGACCACTTCAGCTTAATGAAGTGGTCTGGGTGCCATGTCCAGCTAGGGTTAACCCATTTTTTTATAAACATAGCAGTTTCAGGAATCCTTCCTCCAAAGCCTCTAGCGGCTGTCTCATTGACAGCCGCTAGAGGCGCTTGCGTGATTCTCACTGTGAAAATCACAGTGAGAGCACGCAAGCATCCATAGGAAAGTATTGATAATGCTTTCCTATGCGACCAGGCTGAATGCGCGCAGCCAGCCGAATGGGCGGAGAGGGGAAGGATCGGAGGAGGAGAGCTCCCCACCCAGCGCTGGAAAAAGGTACGTTTTTACCCCTTTCCAGAGCCAGGCGGGAGGGGGTCCCTGAGGGTGGGGGCACCCTCAGGGCACTATAGTGCCAGGAAAACCAGTATGTTTTCCTGGCACTATAGTGGTCCTTTAAGCCATACATTTTTTATTTGTTTTTACATGCTATATTATGATTTTTATTATCTGTTTCCTGATTGGCTGATCCAATTTTAAATTGGCGCCAATTTTAAATTTACATATCTTATTTAAACTCTCTATGCCAGGTAAGATGTCTTATACCATTTTGAAGAAGCCTTGTAAGGTGAAATGCATTAATGGTTTTTAATTGTGTATTTTAGCAATAAAAGTTTTTTGGTTACTTTTTTCCTGTACCAATTCTCTTTTTATTGTATTTTATATGCACTTTTTATTATTACTCTCCCTGGCATTTTTATTTTATCCTGTACTCACGCAATCCGAGGTGGGGATTATTCCACCAACGCTGTGTCAATAGAGCAGTACCTATTGCTCTATACTTGTAAGTACATTTTATAAGAAAAGAGGAGAGGTGTGTCGGGTGCTCACTTCAAAACAGAGAGAGTAAATAAGCAGCAGTAACTAGTGCAAGGATTCTCAGCCTTGTAAGGAAACAATATAAAAGAAGGAGAAGAAACTGCGCTTTAGATACATTTTTTTACATACATACACTTGATGTCCCTTAATCGGTGTAAATAATATATCCTCAAAAAAAAAACACAGAAAGGGAGATACAATAGTGCAATATGCTATAATAAAATGTATTTATGCCATCACATCAATGGAGCATTGAAAAGTTGAACTTTCTATCCTGAGACGGGGATTGTACCGTCCGTGCAAGTTAAGGTAGAGCTCCTGATTAGCTCTACCAAATGTGAGTTTGAAATACCTCAGTTTACACATTTTTTTGTTCTTTATTATAGCATATTGCACTATTGTATCTCCCTTTCTGTGTTTTTTTTTTGAGGATATATTATTTACACCGATTAAGGGACATCAAGTGTATGTATGTAAAAATTTTTATCTAAAGCGCAGTTTCTTCTCCTTCTAAGTACATTTTATATATATTTTACTACTCATTCTGTATATATTGAGAGCCCTATTGCTGTTTTTTTATATATTCTGAAGCACTGAAAAATCAGACCGGGCTGACGGACGCATCTCTCCACTATATCCCTTAGCAGGGATCATACCGCTATACTCCCTTCACCCCGGAGCTGGTTAGAGCTCTCCCAAATGTGAGTTTATTACCTTCATTTTTATCCATTTTACCATTGGATCTTGGCTATATTACACTATTGGCTGTTTGTCGTGTTTCCCCTTTGTCTCTCCACATATACAGATATTTTAACCATACAGACGGATCAACTCCTGAGGATTGCACCCCTACCGTATCCTGATATATTAGTGAGACTTTTCTATGACTTTTATTTGAATATTTTATTATCCGTACAGATCAACTCCTGAGGATTATCCCGACATTTTATTCTGTTGTCTTATTGAGACGTTTTACTCTCTACTATTTTATTATCTGCATGGGCATACTTGTTGTCATATCTCCATTAAGGCCATTTGGTCTGGTTCTTATTGTTTTAGACTACTGTTACTAGCCCTAGGCTCAGCCCTCACCTCCTTCACATTTACAACTAAGCTCTATATTTTGACAGTGCTGAAATAAACCAAAATGTCCAAAATCTAATTGCATTATATTTTTTTCCGTCTTTCTATCCATATTAGTTCTTAAGAAAACCAGAATAGAATGTCTGTATCACTTGTAAAATTTTGATTTCATATGTCCTAAAGCTAATCATATTTCATGACTTTTTATATTCTCTGGCAGCCAAACAGTTACACACATTAATCATAGGCACAATGGCCATACGTGAACATCAGCATGAAGTATGTCAGTATTTGCTTCCTATCCTTTGTTGCAACAGCTGTCGTTAATGGCACAGGCGATATTATAGATGCAATACTCTGTTGACCCAGTGGTCACTTGCTGTTTAGAGAAAAGAATTGGAAAGTATTCTCTGATGGGCTGCTTAGCTCATTAATATAGCTGGTGCTTTGTCTGCAATTGCGATGATGCTGTCTCCATTTGGGAAGTGATATTCATGGTGTTGAAGGAACAGATGGCTAGCACTTGACCTTCTGATACTTCACTAAAATGATAAATACGGATTCCCCCCCTTAGTAATGCCCCTTAAAAGATCATGTCTATCTGGAGGTCTACGCGAATTAGGAATAATAAAAAAAAACCAAAATGCTCTTACTTTAGATTCTACAAAGGACCCAAACAGACATATCTCCTGTACAGCTGTTTTTGTAGCTTAGATTAATCCCAAAGTTCTTACTCTTAAGAATGTTGACATACAATATATACTGTAATTTATCTTTTATTACAAACCTCCCCTGCTTGCTGGTTTGTTGCTAATGTTATATAGTTTCCTCTCTCCTCCCCCCCCTCTACACCCCCACATTCTAAAAGTAGACATGGTTTGCTTATTTGTCAATGTAGGTGCCAAAAATTATTTTCGGTTCTTCATGTAATCTTGAAACCTGTTGCTATAATACCACAGGGAATGGGTCATATTGACAGTGTTAATCCTGCCACTCACTGAATTTCTCAAAAGCATGCTAGTCATTCGGCTTGTCACGGCTTTCAGCTTGAGGCAGGGACTATAGGTTTCTGAATGACTTGAAAAGTTTATAAAATTCTTTAAAAATAACTGTCGAAGCAGGAACACATTAGGATATTACAATTTTATTTTTTAAACTAGTCAATTCCAGTAAAAATCATAAAATTTTAATGTCAAGTCATTTAGAATGACTGATGAAATACACCAGGAAATGTGGTTTAAAGCAATGTTTATAGAAAATTTGTAGAGTCCATTTTAAGAAAGTATTCAGTCACATTTCCACCAAGTAGAAAGACATGTTTCTTTAGAAACCTTTGCTAAATAATTGGGAAAGAACCAAAACCCATGGAAATCATTGAAAGAAAACATCACAATAAAACACTAAACCTGCCCCCCCATCTCCCCCCCCATTTTGCTTTGAACAATATACATCTCATTCTGCACCATTAATACATAGGAACTGGTATAGTTTTTACATTTTAAATGGTTCTTCTGTGTTTCCCACTGATTTTTGCAATAGACCCTTTGCAAAGAAAAGGATTCTTGTAATTTGAAAGCTCTGTGTTGAGTTTAGACTGCACAAGGACAGTATTAATGAAACAGGTGTTTTTTTCTCGAGATAGATACTCGGGTGAAGAGTATAATTAACTATAATTTCCCAGACTGTATTTGAGTGGTTTTGATATAATTAAACTTTTCAGTATATTTAATTCAGGAAACCTTTCTTCCTTAGAGGTGCTCAAGCTAACCTCTGCTTAAGAGATTCATACCTGTTCTAACATAAAAAAAAATGTGCAACAGTATTGTCACACCAACACATAGGCAAATAAAAATTAAAGCAGCACTGTCATGCCGAACCTACCTTTCTTTAATCGATTCCTCTTCTCTCCCTCTGTCAGGATCTGTTCTTCATTTCTTCCTGTCTGCTCTAGTTTTCTTTAAAACCTAAGACAACGTAGGGACTACTTTGTCTTATGGAGGTTTCCTACGCCTGACCAGCGGAGGAGCAAAGTGTGCTTCATTTCGGGTGGTCACAGCAATTTCCCCACAAAGCCTCCTTTCACTTTTCCCAAACATCCTGTCATTTAGACAGAATACTGGCGAAACTAATGAGTTGCATCCTAACAGAATGAGAAAAGTTTCTCCATATGTGTTAGGACGCAATTTGGGACTTTGTTAGGATCAGAATTTCATTCGAATGACCGAAACTCCGATCCTATTTGTGCCATGGCTGTATCTTGAAGCCGCTTAGTAGATAGCTCCCTAATCCGTGGGAATTAAGGAGTTATCTACCAAAAGGTTGAAAGACCTAACAAAAGGCTGAAAGACCTAATCCACCCCTGAGCAGTGGGTGGGGGCCCTAAATAACAATGGGGGGACCTACTGTCCTCCCTTCCCCCCATGGTCTCCACACTTGAGCGGCGGGTGGAGGCCCTAAATGAGAATGTGGGGGGACCTGTTGTCCTCCCCCCTCGGGCCCCCACCCCTGAGCGGCGGGTGAGGTCCCTAAATGAGAGTGTGCGGGGGACCTATTATCCTCCCTACCGGCCCCCACCCCTGAGTGGCGGTTGGGGGCCCTAAATAACAATAAGGGCGGACCTATGGGCTCGGGAGGGGGGATACTAGGGTTTTCGTTTTTTTTTCTTTTTTTTTTACAGTGAGCAGCCAAAATATGCCAAGTCCATGTTTGGCTATTTTGGTTTACACTTTTTAATTCTCTTTGAATGCCTGATTATTTACACTGTAGTAAATAGACTTAATGATTTAATTTCAGACCAATTGAAATTTGTCTGAGTTTAGGTGGTCAGCTGTTTGCCCAAATTACATATTTCCAAATTGTCATAACGAAAAACGACTAGTGCGTGTTGGATGAGCATGGTAATTTTCATCAGCATACAGCATTCTGCCTGTGGCACCAAAAAAAAAAAAAGAGATGAGAGATGGAAAAAACATTTGGTTGGCTTGGGACAGCCACTAAATGTTCATTGTAGTTTCAGATCAAGTGAGAAGTGACCAATAGAGGGGAAAAAAAGAGGAACAGAGAAGAAAAATCTCTATATATTTAATAGTTATGTATAATATATAAATATAGTTTCTATGTTACTTTTTCTCACTTGATCTATCAGTCTACTGCAAAATATGTGCATAATATTTGTATTATGGTACCTCCCAACCAGACCAAATTTGACAGCACAGTGTGGATTTCGGGGTCTTGTCCTGCCCTAACTCCTGTTTAGGGAAAACAATGGAACTGTCCTCAACATTCATAGCACAATAGACACACTTGCGCTATGATTAGGGCACTAGGATCCTGCAGGGAGAACTGAAACTTTGCTTCCTGCAGGGACTGCCCTCAGTGGGTGGGCCTGCCCCACCTCCTTTACCTCTTATCCACCAGTGTCCCGATTCACAGGATGCTGGAATTTGGAGGTATGTATATATTTTCAGTGCAATCATTGTACCTAATTGTTTTCCCTAAATATTTTTCATGGAAGATAATCAGAAGAGCTGAACTGCCAAACGGATGTCGGAGGTGACAAACTAAATTTATTTTTTATTTATTTTTTTATGGTTTGGCCAAAACATATTTTTCCACTGTGCAAGTCTAGTAGTAGATGACAATGAAGGAGATGGTATACATGTAGTGGCCAGATTTCTTCCAGTATGAAGAAAACATTTTGATATATATATTTTTTTGCATGGTAGGCTTAGGAATTGAAAAAGAAGATAAATTATGTACCAAAAGGCACCAGAAATTTAAATCCAGCAGCCTTGGTCACAGTGTGAAGTATAAGGTTTAAAAACATGATTTGCATATTGAAACATAAAGGAGACGTGAAATCTGTATTATCTTTCCGCTGATGACACCACAGGACTTGAATAAAACAATGAATTCCTTTTGTTTGATATTGTCTTACTGAGACTTGAAAATCACACTATATGCATCATTTTCTCTTAAATATGTCACAATTGAAATTGTATATATGCATACAATATGCAAAATTCCTTCTACCCCCCCAAAAAAAAACTAAAAACCTTTTTAAAATCAGATTAATAATTGTATATAGTCTTCTAGGGAACAATTTGTTTTATCTTCCATCTTTCTAGTTGCAAAAATAATTTGTTGTTCAGGGAAATGCATATCTCTGCATTCATTGATATTTTCCGAATCATTGCTTAAAGGAACACTATAATGTTAGAAATACAAACGTATTCCTAATGCTATAGTGTCCTAGCTGCAGATTATTTTAAGTGTCCAATACAATATGTTATTATTTTATTACATGGTAAGCTGCAATCCTATATATTACTTTTTTTTCCAATGAAACAATACATATGGAGATTAAAGAATTATTCTGTGTGGGCACTAGATGACTATCATTGAGTATGCATGAGTTGCAGCTTATATATCATATTTAATGCTTCTTTTGTCAACCATCTGTACTAGCCATTATCAGCTGCTATTTACTTAAATTTCCCATAATAGAACAATATTTCTGTTCTTGTAATTGTGGTGTACGTTGTTTGAATTGTTGCTGTAGTATTTGTAGTATCTGTATAGTTTAGTGTCTCGTTTTAATAATGTATTCTCTATCATGCACAAGGATCGCGTTTGATCGTATGTCAAATCTCAAAAAAGTTACCAATAACATTATAAAAGAGTACTGTACAAATGTGTATCTTTTCTCACCAAATTCATATTAGCAACGGAGCCTTTTGCCTTCTGTAAAGTGACATGACAGTTGAATAGAGACAGATGTAAGGGAAGGCCAGTATAACCCAGAAATGGGCCAGGCCAATGGAAAAATTGAATTATTCCCATACCCTCCAAAGTAGATTTTTCACTCATGGACAGAGACATTGCCTTATATATGGTGCAAAAATATATAGTTTCTCACAAAAGTGGGTACACCCCTCACATTTTTGTAAACATTTTATATCTTTTCATGTGACAACACTGAAGAAATGACACTCTGCTACAATGTAAAGTAGTAAGTGTACAGCCTGTATAACAGTGTACATTTGCTGTCCCCTTAAAATAACTCAACACACAGCCATTAATGTCTAAACCACTGGCAACAAAAGTGAGTACACCCCTAAGTGGAAATGTCCAAATTGGGCCCAATTAGACATTTTCTCTCCCTGGTGTCATGTGACTTGTTTGTGTTACAAGTTCTCAGGTGTGAATGGGGAGCAGGTGTGTTAAATTTGGTGTTATCACTCTCACACTCTCATAATGGTCATTGAAGGTTCAACATGGCACCTCATGGCAAAGAGCTCTCTGAGGATCTAAAAAAAAAAATTTGTTGCTCGACGTAAGGATGGCATAGGCTATAAGAAGATTGCCAAGACCTTAAAACTGAGCTGCAGCACGGTGGGCAAGACCATACAGCGGTTTCACAGGACAGGTTCCACTCGGAACAGGACTCGCCGTGGTCGACCATAGAAGTTGAGTGCACGTGCTCCTCTTCATACGCAAAGGTCGTCTTCGGGAAATAGACATATGAGTGCTGCCAGCATTGCTGCAGAGGTTGAAGGGGTGGGGGATCAGCCTGTCAGTGCTCAGCCCATACACTGCACACTGCATCAAATTGGTCTGCATGGCTGTCGCCCCAGAAGGAAACCTCTTCTAAAGATGATGCACAAGAAAGCTTGCAAACAGTTTGCTGAAGACAAGCAGACTAAGGACATGGATTACTGGAACCATTTCATGTGGTCCAACGAGACCAAGATAAATTTATTTGGTTCAGATGGTGTCAAGCGTGTGTTGTGGCAACCTGGTCATGCAGCCCTAGACCATGACACTCCCACCACCATGCTATAGTCAAGCATGGTGGTGGGAGTGTCATGGTCTAGGGCTGCATGAGTGCTGCCAGCACTGGGGAGCCACAGTTCATTGAGAGAACCATGAATGCCAACATGTACTGTGACATACTGAAGCAGAGCATGACCCCCTGCCTTCGGAGACTGGGCCACAGGGCTGTATTCCAACACAACGACCAGTGCCTTGCTAAAGAAGCTGAAGGTAAAGGTGATGGACTGGTCAAGCATGTTTCCAGACCTAAACCCTACTGAGCATCTGTGGGGCATCCTCAAACGAAAGGTGGGAGAGCGCAAGGTCTCTAACATCCACCAGCTCTGTAATGTTGTCATGGAGGAGTGGATGTGGACTCCAGTGGCAACCTGTGAAGCTCTGGTGAACTCCATGCCCATGAGGTTTAACCCCTTAAGGACTGGACTGTTTTTGCGATGTTGTACATTTGCGACCAGGAATATTTTTACACTTTTGTGGTGTTTGTGTTTGGCTGTAATTTTCCGCTTTCTCATTTACTGTTCCCATACAAATTATATATTGTTTTTTTCAGGATAAAATGGGCTTTCTTTACATACCATTATTTATATAATCTCATGTATTTTAATTTAAAAAAAATACAAAAATCTGATGAAAAATTGAAAAAAATACATGTTTTTTTACTTTTACTTGAAAAATCTTTTACTCATCTACAAAAGCGAATGAAAAAACTGCTAAATAGATTCAAAATTTTGTCCTGAGTTTAAAAATACCGAGTGTTTACGTGCTTTTTTGCTTTTTTTTGCATGTTATAGGGCTATAGGTACAAGTAGGATATTGCGGTTTAAAAACATACATTTTTAAAATTTATCAATAGTGACATTGTAACACTATTATCTGTCATAAATCTCTGAATAACACCCACATGTACATATTTTTTTTAAAGTAGACAACCCAGGGTATTCAATATGGGGTATGTCCAGTCTTTTTTAGTAGCCACTTAGTCGAAAACACTGGCCAAAGTAAGCATTCATATTTGTTTGTGTGTGAAAAAAGTAAAAAAACTAAATTGAACGCTAATTTTGGCCAGTGTTTGTGACCAAGTGGTTACTAAAAAAGACTGGACATACCCCATTTGCAATACCTTGGGTTGTCTTCTTTTGCAAATGGTATGCCATCATGGGGGTAATTCTCATTCCTGGGCTACCATACGCTCTCAAAGGCAACGTAACCAACCTGGCCATTTTCAATGTAAAAATATTTGACCCATATATTTGACCTTGTAACTTTCAAAAATGCTATAAAACCTGTACATGGGGGGTACTGTTTTACTCGGGAGACATCGCTGAACACAAATATTAGTGTTTAAAAACTGGAAACGTATCACAACAATTATATCATCAGTAAAAGTGCTGTTTGTGTGTGAAAAATGCAAAAAAAGTAACTTTCACTGACAATATCATCGCTGTGATATGTTTTACTGTTGTGAATCACTAATATTTGTGTTCAGCGAAGTCTCCCGAGTAAAACAGTACCCCCCATGTACAGGTTTTAGGGTGTCGTAGAACGTTACAGGGTAAAATACAGTGCTAGCAAATTAAATTCTCTGGAATTTCGGCCTGGGTTGGCAGGCAGGTCCCTCAAATTACAATCAATAAAATTACTGAATTATGTAAAAATATTACATAAATACGCACGTAGAATTTAAATATATATGCATATTTATATATTTGAAGTCTACGTGTATATTTATATAATTATTTATGTAATTTTGTATATGGACGTATGTATATTTCTTATTATTTTTATTTATTTTTATATACATAGATATATATACACAAATTCATTCTAAGTGTATTTTGATATAAATATATATATATATTAATTTTAAAATACAGTTAGAATAAAATTTCATATAGCTATATAATTTTTTTAAAATTTTTATTATTAAAAATTTTTATTTAATTTAAATTACTTATTATTTATATTTTATAATAATATATATACACAATATATATAGTTATTATATATATTATATATATACACGTGTGTAATTTAATTATAAGTGTATTTTTATATTAATATAAGTACATATTAATATAAAAATACACTTAGTATGGCATTATATATATATGATATATAGACATTTATTATATATATATAATATATGTCTATATATCATATTTATACATATATAATTATTATTATTTTTTTTATTACCATTAACTTTAATTTTTTTTCTGATTTTACAGTTGCAGGGAGACTGCCTGTCAGTACAGACAGTCCCCCTGCAGGCAGACACATGGACACCTATTGTGACCATGTGATCACTGTGTTAAGCGATCACATGGCCACAGGGGTCCTAATCTGCCGTGGGGAGACTGTCTGGGCTGCAGGCAGTCTCCCCACAACCGGAGGAACACTGATCGCCGCCGGGGGAACGACGGCGATCAGGTAAGTAGCCCCAGACTGTTTGGACGGTTCAGGACCGTCATCGGTCGGCAACGCAAAAATGCCGATGACGGTCCTGAACCGTCCTCGGTCCTTAAGGGGTTAAGGCAATGCTGGAAAATAATGGTGGCCACACAAACTATTGACACTTTTGGCCGAATTTGGACATTTCTACTTAGGGGTATCCTCACTTTTGTTGCCAACGGTTTAGATATTAATGGTTGTGTGTTGTTTTGAGGGGATAGGACATTTACACTGTTATACAGGCTGTACACATACTACTTTACATTGTAGCATGTGTCATTTCTCCAGTGTTGTCACATTAAAACATATAATACAATATTTACAAAAATGTGAGGAGTGTACTCACTTTTGTGAGATACTGAAACTTTTTGGGAATATGAAAACTATTTCTCATTGAATAATTATTAGCAGGAAATAATTGGTCACACATATTTAAAATGTTTCTTTCTTTTTATTAGAATTATGTTTTGGTCTTCTTCGTCATTACATGACTTCGATTACCATTATATGTTTATATGCACAAGAATACAAAAACAGGGGTCAATGGAAGACTGGCTTCTCTGGATATCTGCTTGTGTATTTAACTATTACACACTATGCAATATAATGCCTTTGTGAAAAGTAAAGAAAAAAAGTCAGTTGGAAATATTTTAATAGAGATGTAGAAAGAATATTTTAATAACCTAGTTTTATTTTTTGTAAAACATATTTGACTTCATTTGCTATTCCATTGAAATTACCGCTCAACATATATGTAGTTTACCATAAGAATTATATTTTTATGAAAAATTCAAACATGACAGATGCGCTTTAAGAGGCAGACACATTATTTTTGCACCCAATCAGCAGTTATTTGAGAGTGGGATGCTGATGTACGTTTTGTCCTTGATGTTTTCCCATGTTGATATTAATAGATGGAATGACATGTTTAATGATGATAACTGTGTTGCTATTAAAGTGGATTCGTCTTTAAGTATAGCTCTAAAATATGTGTGTTAACTTTTTCTTGTTATGTTGTTATAATTTATAATCCAGTGTGTATATTTTAACATGTGCAAATTGTGCTTTGTAGCTGTATAACAGATAAATAATGTATCGTTAGCACATAAGGTTTTAAATATATTTATAGGTTCAATTACATTTTTATTATACATAAGGAAGCAATATTTGTAAAGCCATGTTACAAACATAAGACAGCATTCATTCCACACTAATATTGTTCATTGATGAGATTATAAAAGTAGTTTTTGTGACCCCGTTTGCCATATCGTTTTTTATGAAGAGAGTCGGCTACAGCATTTTTCTTCTGTATATATTATTTAACGGAAAGTGCTGCATGAAATATTGATCGACGGCAAAGCATTCATTTTAAAATGTAAGCAAAGAAAGACATTGAACGTTTATTAACTGATCTTTCAGCTATTAAACCAATGTCAACCCTTTAAATAGTCTGAAAGTTAAGGAACTCATTCGGACAGGCTGATGTTTCTACAGCCTTTATTGATGTATTTATTTTAAACAATAAAGATAATTTCCTGCAAATTGAAATTAATGTTGAATCAGATGAACACTATTGGTAGATACATGTTTTATGTAAGCTTCTGGTTTTTCACGTGGTTAGATTGATTTTACTCTAATATTATAGACTTTGTTTCTGTGCCGTTCTCATTTTGAAAAAAACAAAATTAATTATGTTAGCCGATTGTGCAGCATTGTGCGTATATTGTGCTGTCTGCAAAATTATGGATTGTATCTTTGAGACTGTCCTATTGTTGTTGATGATCCTGTCTTCAGGGTCCTCTTAGTTTAGTTTGAAAATAATGAATGTCTAGAAAACATCTTTTACATAAAAATATCAAAATCACACCGCAAACCCTTGGAATATTTGTTTATTGTCTTTTTCCACTTTTAACGTATTTACGTATCTGAGCAAAAACAAAACAAAAGCCTTCACTAAAGGAAACACCTGCAGATATCTAATATTTTTTCATAGGGGTTCTCCTATTTTGAAGTTGTTATAGGGAGGTTGCCTGGATTTCAGACTTTACACATAAGATAGTAATTCATGACTTGTGTAATATAAGCAGCATTAGAACACATGGTTTGCATGTGACAAACAGTCCTCTCACACCTCGTTACATTAAGAAGAAAGATATTCTAGCTTCCTGAGCATGGTAAAGTAATTGAAATTCTTCAGTCTCCTTGGCTGAAACTACTCAGAATTTTTGGTGCTTGTGGCAAATACAAAAAGTAGCACATATCTGGAATGAAAAGTAAAGGATATCCATGTTATTTATGATACTTTTAAAGGTTCATTCTTTTTAAATGATCACGAATACCAACAGGAAAACTGTCAAGTATAGTATAGTCAAGTATAGTATAGTCAAGTATAGTAACTCACTAGTTTTCAAATTAGATGATCGTCCTCTGGTGCCATTTGACTCTGCCGTATACTGAGCAAGTAAGTAACTATGGTAAAATCTTTAATTCTTATTTGATGCTGGCTGCAATTTTAAGCATTCTGTTCTCCACTCGAATTTGTCTAATTTTCAAGTTTCCTTTTTACAGTTTTTGCAGTACACATCAAAAAGAATACTAGGGTTGATGTTAAATAGCTGTTAACATCTACTTGTTTTTAAACTACAGTCTTCTCATAACCAACATTGTTTAGCTTAGCCATTAACAAACATCTCCTCAAAGTACTCTAACGCATGTACTAAATTTGTTACAATTCCCCGTCATAAAACCAGATCAACCTAATTATGTATTGCATAACTGAACCATGTGTGCTAGTGGTAAATCTATAACAAATATAGATGGAATCAGTGGCATGCTAACCAGGAAGGGGGGTACTTGGACTGACAGGTGGTTAAACACCAAAGCACGTTCTTACCTAATGGCACATTGCTGATGGAGGCCATGTGGTTGGTACCTGGTATGCTTGTACTGGGCCTGGCTTTGTGTTTGTGCCGCGGCTGCCCCTCCATCACATTAGATTATGTTGAGTATGCCATTTTACCAGGCGCTCGGCAGCTCTTACATAGTTTCTCACTAGCGCCCGGTAGAACTATATCTGGCAGCATCCACCACAGCCAGCTCAGCCAGGCCCCCCCAGTCGCAGACATGCATTGCGGCAGCAGCAGCGCGCGGGCGCTTCAATTCCTTGCTCCCGTCCCTTCCCGTGTACGTGGGGATAAGTGGGCGGGAGCACAACAGGAAATGTGCAGAGAAAGGACATGATGGGCAGCCAGGCACATGCAATGAACAGCAATGAAGGTAAGGTATGTCAGAGAATGTGTGTTAGTCTGCTTCAGTCAGTATGTTTATGTATGTCAGTGTGTATGGGTCAGTGTGTCTGTAACTGTCATTGTCTGTGCCTGTATGGGTCATTGTCTGTGTCTGTATGGGTCAGTGTCTGTGTCTGCATGGGTCAATGTTTGTTCCTGCATGGGTCAGTGTGTCTATATGTGTGTGTCTGTCTGTATGTGTGTGTGTCTGCATGGGTCAGTGTGTGTATAATAGTCATGGGTTATTGTGTGTGTGCCAGTTTGCATGGTCAGTGTGTGTCTACTTGAGTCAGCGTGTGTGTTAGTCTGCATGATCGTATGAACAAATGGGGCAGCAAATTTGTTTTCGCCTAGAGAGTCAAAAATTCTTGCACCGGCCCTGTGCTTTGTAAGCATAAAACTCGCAGTTACATTTTATTGGTGAAGGCGAGATCAAAAGTATTTCCCGCTATATGGGTTGCTAAATTGGACCATTGCGTGAGGCCAAATGAGAAGGTTACAGAGAGCAGATGAGAGGCATCAGTGCAGTTGTGGTTGTTGATTGGGATATAGAAATCCCCAAGTATAAAGGAAGGAGTGCTAGATGACAGGAAGTGGGGAAGCCAGGAGAAATGTGCTCAATGAATAGCCGATGATGACCGGGGGGGCAGTAGATGATAGCAATTCTTAAAGGAGTTGGTTTAAATAGGCGGACAGTGTGAACTTAGATAGAAGGATGCCTACACCCCCTCCTTTACAGTTGATTCTGGGAGTGTGAGAGAATTGTAGCCCACCAAAACATAAAGAGGCAGGAGTAGCGCTATCAAAGGGGGAAAGCCAGGTCTCTCTAAGTGCAAGTAGTGTGAGTGAGTTTGAGATGAAAAAGTAGTGTATGGCAATTACTGCAGACGTTCCAGAGTGCACACTGAATGTTGGTAAGGGAGGGTAAAGGATAGGGTATTGTGATGATATTTCTGGGGTTTCTGGTTTTCTTAGTGTGTGTATAGAAGGTGAAGGGCCCTGGATTGGGAGAGACATCACCAGACATAAAAAAGTGATTTTCTGTTGTTTAAAGCAGATCGATGTTTGTCCATTTGTTTTTCAGAAATTGCATGAATGTGAAAAAAATATCAGGAATTAAATTCATATTTAAGTGCAAGTATTGGCATTACAAAACTGGGGAATTATTGTCAGATAACTTAATAATGAGGCTTCTGGCATTTTGATAAGGTCATTAGAACCATGCACTTATCAATTTTTGTTTCTGTGTTTATAAACTTGTTTTGTGGCCTGCGCCTAGTATGTTTAGTTGCATATTGCATAATGCAATAGAATACATTTGTGCTTTTCAAGTAAAAATGTAGGGAGAGCAAAAGATCTCCTTGAGCAGCCCCACACTCCCTTAATTCAGAGAGGGAGTGAGTGATCTGCAACATGCGTGGGAACAGATCTCTATCGACACTCTCTCGCTGTCCTGAAAGAACCTGTCTTAAAGGGATATACTAAACACCAAACCGCAAATAAAATATTCCTGAGAAATGGCAATGCTTGCATTACAATGTTAGTTCCTCTTAATGAGATTACTTTCTTAAATTTTGCCTCCAATATAAAAATCACTTTACATTGTTCATGGTTTTCAATAATACTTTCAAAAATTTTACTCTTAAATGAAACTTATTTTTTTGGTATTAAAATTACTGCAGCATATTTATTTCCAACTCCTCAAAACCCTAAAATAAACATCACAAACACGCCATTCATGGAGCAATCACCCCATTATTTTCCCTGTCTCCTCTACAGCTTCCTCTCGAGCTCGAAGCTCTCTGTCTGAGTTAGATACGACTTAGCTCATCAGCTGAGCATGATCAACAGATGCTCTCAGCCAATGAGCTAGCGCTTAGCTCAGGAGAGCTATCCTAAGCAGGAGTTTAAGCTTTCCTAAAGGTTGCAGGGAGTGAGTCTAGTTACATAGCTGAAAAGAGACTTGCGTCCAAGTTCAGCCTCCCTCACATTTGTTTTTTCCTGTTGATCCAAAAGAAGGCAAAAAAAAAAAACCAGTTTGAAGCACTTCCAATTTTGCAAAAAGCTAGGAAAAAAAATCCTTCTTGACCCCAGAATGGCAGTCAGATTTATCCCTGGATCAAGCCGTTATTACCCTACATTGAAAGATTATATCCTTGAATATTCTGTTTTTGCAAGTATTCATCTAGTAGCGGTTTGAACATCTGTATGGACTCTGATAAAACCACTTCTTCAGGCAGAGAATTCCACATCCTTATTGTTCTTACAGTAAAAAAAAAAATTTCTTTGCCTTAGAGGAAATCTTCTTTCTTCCAGTCTAAATGCATGACCTGGTGTCCTATGTAAAGTTCGGTTTGTGAACAGATTTCCACACAATGGTTTGTATTGGCCCTGAATATATTTGTATAATGTTATCATATCATTCTTTATAACCGACGCCCAAAATTGCACAGCATATTTAATATGTGGTCTTACCAGTGATTTATAAAGAAGCAAAATTATATTCTCATCCCGAGAATGAATGCCCTTTTTCATGCATGACAATACCTTACTGGCCTTAGCCACTGCTGATTGACATTGCACATTGTTGCATAGTTTGTTGTCTATAAAAATTCCCAAGTCCTTTTCGTGTGTTGTTATCCCTAATTCGCTTCCATTAAGGGTATACGTTGCTTGTGCATTCTTTATGCTGAAGTGCATAACTTTGCATTTTTCAACATTAAATTTCATCTGCCATTTGAGTGCCCAGCCCACCAGTCTATCTAAATCCCTCTGCAGCAAAGTAATATCTTGCTCACATCACAGGTAACAACTCAATTGATTAGAAATATTTTTTCCCCCTTTTTTAACCCCTTAAGGACCTAACTTCTGGAATTGAAAGGGAATCATGACATGTCACACATGTCATGTGTCCTTAAGGTGTTAACATACCGATAATATCATTGTTTACACTGGGAAATTAATCAGCTCTTAGTATACCATAAATTCTACTGATTGCCACAAGTGTACTTACTGCATTCACGTTATCATTGCCGCAAGTTGTTCAGGAATAAAACAAAAAATGAAAGTGTAGGTACACTTGAAACAGAGTTGGGTTTATTAGCTAATGAAGACCAGGAAAAAGCAGAAATTTTAAATAACTATTTTTCTTCAGTATATATTAATGAGGATCCTATGGCAAGAGATATGCAAATGATTTGCTGCAAAAAACTTGCAAATAACTTGTGATTGGATAACTCGAGACAAGGTGCTACAGCTATTAAAGAAAATTAATGTAAATAAAGCTCCGGGGCCTGACGGTATTCACCCACGAGTACTTAAGGAGCTAAGTGGGGAAATAAGTGAACCTCTGTATTTAATTTTTCAAGATTCTTTTGTTTCAGGTGTTGTACCGGAGGATTTAAAAAGGGTTCAAAATCCTTGCCTGGAAATTATAGACTGTGGGGATATTTATGGGATAATAATAGTAACAGTGAGAATTGCCCACTAATTCAATTCTCAGATCCCAAATATCGTTATCGTGTTAAGTGAAATGTATACCATATAAATAATATTCACAATTTGTTATAAAAATAGATTTTATTTATAATAACAAATTAATTAATAATAATATTATGCAACATGCATGACAATAATCAATGAATATCCAGTACAAAATGATATGCAATACAAAGAAATGGCTACACACGTCTCAACGGCTAAAACAGCATTTTCTGTCAATTCTTACACGATTTATGAGGTATCCTTACAGACTGAAAGGAAAACTTTTCACAGCGAAAAAGTTTCACTCAGAGAACTGAATTCTTCAGAGTGCAGCGTAAGGTCGTAAAGTTTAGCTGACAGTTAGAATAACCCTTTCAATGCTGGCTAAATCTCCTAGGTAGTAAAGATCTATTCTTATGTCATTTTAAATAAAATAACATTTAAACCAGTTCATTAGTCATTTCCTGGAACCATCCAATAAGAGAATCTACCATATTATATAAGCAGAGTTTGTTTTTAATTTGTCTAAAAGATATCTAATCTTAATTTAGAGCAAATCAATACACCTGGATAAAAACAACGGTATGCTACCACGTGATAATATCACATCAATATATAATTATTCTTAATTCCACCTGCAGAATGGAATGTTTATAACTATATATTCTTTAGTTAACTAAGATTTCTTAATATGGAAATCTGACCATGCTTTATCCTAGTCATATATAATGCTATTAATACATTTTAATTAATTTAATTAATTAAATGAAACCAGTATAATTACCAGTTGAGTAGATATTTCATCTGATTGGTAGATAGTCTCAGGAACTTATTTGGATGTCTGTCTGCATTCAGTTATGGTGAAAGGTGGTGTTGGTTAGAAAGTCAGTGAAATTCTAAGTGTTAGAGTTTTAAGAGTAGAGTGTTAGTCTCAGATGTTGTCCGAGTTGGAGTCCCCAAACTTCCAATTCCTCTCTCCTCTTTTTCTTTCCTTGCCTCCTTTGCATTTCTTGCATACCCCTATCTTCCCTTTGTTCTAACTTTTAAAGGGCCAGACTCTCTGTACGTCATCAGTTGATAACCCAATAGAAGTACTAGAGGTGTGGTTATCTACTAGATCGCAATTTAGGTATTTGGTCTATAGAGGGCAGTCTTGTCCCACTAAACATACCTATCCAGGAAAGAGTTAACTTTTCCTGGTGGCTATTTTGACGTCATTTTGGCCTATCTAGATAGTGGCCATAACTTACGTATCCTTCACAGATCAAAGCGTTTCTTTAAGTTTTGTCCAGACTATGTGTCTGGCAAATCTGCTATAATTTCTGATATGGCAGATCATGAACTAAGTTTACCCTTTTCCATACAATGGTACCTTATATATATATATATATATATATATATATATATATATATATATATATATATATATATATATATATATATATATATATATATATATAGACAGTAAAATTAAATTATTTAATCTTCTCTGTCACAAATGTCTGGGTTTAGATTTGACCTATTCCATTAGCATTAGACAGTCTATCCAACCCCCCTTTCTGCTTATCACTTGTTTATACTATTCATTCCTTTAGCTCTGGCAAAGTGGTTCGTTTTACAGATAGAAATCTTGTGTCTTTTTGTTAACTTGGAAATAACAAAATGGAGTCTGGTCTGTTCAGAGTGACTCAGAATATACACTTTTAGTTTCTATCATAGCACAAGATGTCTGCCGATATAAATACCCTGACAAGACCTGTGAGCTTAACTTCTGTAACTGAGAAAATATTTGAAGGGCTATTAAGGGATAATATTCAGGAATTCATTGGGAAGAACTTTATTAGCAATAATCAGCATGGTTTTATGAAACATAGGTCATGTCAAACTAACCTAATTGCATTCTACGAAGAAGTAAGTAGAAGTATAGATCAGGGTGTTGCAGTGGATGTGATCTACTTGGATTTTGCCAAGGCATTTGATATGGTTCCTCACAATAGGTTAGTCTTCAAACTAAAAGAAATTGGTCTAGATGAATATTCTTGTTCTTGGGTAGAACATTGGCTTAAGAATAGAATAGAGTACAACGAGTTGGAATTAATGGTAAATTTTCAGGCTGGACAAAAGTGGTAAGTGGTGTCCCTCGGGGTTCTGTTTTGGGACCACTTCTATTTAACATATTTATAAATGATTTTGAAATAGGCATTGAAAGCCATGTATCAGTGTTTGCAGATGACACAAAACTTTGTAAATTAATAAAATGTGAGCAGGATATTGCTTTGCTGCCGAGAGATTTGGGTAGATTTGGACTGGGCACTAAAATGGCAGATGAAATTTAACATAGAGAAATGCAAAGTTATGCACTTCAGGGTTAAGAATGCACAAGCAACTTACACACTAAATGGTAGTGAATTAGGGATAACCACACACGAGAAGGATTTGGGATTTGTTATAGACAACAAATTAGGCAGCAATATGCAATGTCAATCTGCAGTTGCTAAGGCCAGTAAGATTTTGTCAAGTATAAATAGGGGCATAAATTCTCGGGATGAAAATATAATTTTGCCTCTTTATAAATCACTGGTAAGACCACACATTGAATATGCTGTGCAATTTTGGGCGCCTTCTAAAGAAGGATATCATGGCACTGGAGAGGGTCCAGAGACGAGCTACAAAATTGATAAAAGGAATGGAGCATTTTAGTTATGATGAAAGGTTAAAAAATTTAAATCTGTTTAGTTTGGAAAAACGGCACCTGAGAGGGGATATGATAACTTTATAAAAATATATTCGGGGCCAGTACAAACCTTTATCTGGAAATCTATTCATAAACAGGGCTATACATAGGACACAAGGTCACACATTTAGGCTGGAAGAAAGGAGATTTCATCTAAGGCACAGAAAAGGTTTTTTTACAGTAAGAACAATAAGGATATGGAATTCTCTGCCTGAAGAGGTGGTTTTGTCAGAGTATATACAGATGTTTAAACTGAAATTGGATAAATACTTACAAAAACATAACATACAGGGATATAATTTCTAATTAGTGGGGTAATAGCTGCTTGATCCAAGGAGACATCTGACTGCTATTTTGGGGTCAAGAAGGAATTTTTTCCTAGTTTGTGGCAAAATTGGAAGCGCTTCAGACCAGGTTTTTTGCCTTCTTTTGGATCAACAGCAACAACATTTGTGAGGAAGGCTGAACTTGATGGACGCAAGTCTCTTTCAGCTATGTAACTATGTAATGTCTATTTTCTAATTATTTTCCTTTCTACAGTTTTTTTCTCTTTTCAGTGCTAACAACAGATGTTCCCTTTATAATGATGATTCCTATTTCTGTTTCTAGTGTATAAATAATTAAAATAACAGTTAATTAGAGCATTATGTTAAATTTTCTATTTGCTAAACAAATCTCATCAGCCTTGCAGAAAGTTGCTTAGTATAGAACACCCCTTCTGAGATTCCTTTCTTAAATGTTGCCTCCAGTATAAAAATCACTTTACATTGTTCATGGTTTTCAATAATACTTTCAAAAATTTTACTCTTATATGAAAACTTATTTTTTTGGGTAATAAATAAAATGACTGCAGCATATTTATTTCCAACTCCTCAAAACCCTAAAATAAACATCACAAACACGCCATTCATGGAGCAATCACCCCATAATTTTTCATGCTGAATAATTTTGACAATGTGTTTTTTCCTTTGACTTTATTTTATAAATAACACCTCTACAATGAAGATCCCTTGTTTTCCCTCTTCCTTGCTTCCCACGTATAATGTGATACATTATTCACATTACTACTAAGTTTTTTTGTAAAAATTATGGGTGCATAACCTAGCCTCTGTGTCAAATCCTGCACCCAAATAAATGAACATTGGCTCGCAGCTCTCAATGTACAAAATTAGTGACAATGGAGCATGCACACCTGCCCTCAAAAGTAAGTGCATCGCCACAGTTGACCAATATAACTGCGTCAATGTCGGGTTACATGTGACCTGGCAACAGATCTCTTCCTTTGTTTTATGGCTCAGCACTGTGTGTGAAGGATGTGCGAACTGGCGATAACCTCACATCCCCTGCTCTCTTCTCACACACAGAGTCTTGTGCGGATGGTGGGAAGATTGGTGCAGCCTGGCACAGAAAGAGGATGATTGCTTATGTGCTGCTAAAGTTTGATAATTTGTTGAAAGTCTTTATTTGTTAATGTCTTCATTTTTTATTAAATAAGTACTATAGGGTTAAAACCACCATCTAGCCACCCTGGTCCCCTCATGCCTCCCTAAATATAGCACAATTTTACTTGTATTCAAGTCTGGAGCTGCTGACCTTGTCTCTGTTTCTTTTGAGCTGCCCACTGCCTGCTGACATCAGCAGAAGTGGTAGCCTGATCCAATCACAGTGCTTCCCCATATAATTGGCTGAGACTGACAAAGAGGCAGATCAGGGGCAGAGCCAGCATGATTCAAACACCACTCTGGCCAATCAGCATCTCCTCATAGAGATGAATTGAATCAATGAATCTCTATGAGGAAAGTTCAGTGTCTGCATGCAGAGAGGGAGGAGATACTGAATGTTTGGATGCATTTTAGGCAGCCATGACCCAGGAAGGATCTCTAACAACTATCTGAGGAGTGGCCAGTCAAGTTATCACTAGG
>OW240916.1:241894498-242005285 GCA_933207985.1 Pelobates cultripes
AATGGGACTTAGTCTCTGCAGCTGAAATAAGGCTGAAAAAAACGGCTGAAAAAAAAACTAAGTCCCATCGCCGAATGGGACTTAGTCTCTGCAGCTGAAATAATTTCCCATTTACTGAACCAAGTGGGAAATAGCAAGGCAGGCACAAAGGGTTTGCACTAGGTCTGGGGACACAGGGGACACCGTCTTAAAGGGGCCGTGTCCCCAACAAGTCTGGGGACACGGCCTTAAAGGGGCAGTGTCCCAATCTTCCTGATGTCCCAAAAAAGGTGTTTAAAGGGCCAGCACCAGTCACATAAAGAGTCCATAAGCCCAATATGCCCACCGACAGTCTTAAAGGGCCATACACACCAAATAAAAGTGCATACATTTTCACAATCTCCCAGGGGCCATAGTCATGCGGGAGGAGGCTGGCAAATAGGTTTCTCCACAACCCAGGGAAGCAGGGCAATTTGCCATTTAAAGGGCCCATTACAAATAGCAGTTTGTAACAAGGTGTCAATCCATATCTGCCAAGTGACCTGATGTAGGGGGACCAGTCCCTATTCTGCTCTGTGTCAGTGTGTACCAGGGAACCTTAGGACAGGTGTCAATCCATATCTGCCAAGTGACCCGATGTAGGGGGAACAGTCCCTATTCTGCTCTGTGTCAGTGTGTATCAGGGATCCTTAGGACAGGTGTCAATCCATATCTGCCAAGTGACCCTATGTAGGGGACCAGTCTCTATTCTGCTCTGTGTCCGTGTGCATCAGGGGCTCTGAGGACAGGTGTCAATCCATATGTCAAGGTGTCAATATGTCATATGTCAGGTGTCAATCCATATTGATTGTGATTTAGGAATGTTAGGTGATTTCTGCCCTTTATGGATTAAAACCAGACTCTGTATCAACTGTGTAATTTTCCATGGGAGTTTTGCCATGGATCCCCCTCCGGCATGCCACAGTCCAGGTGTTAGTCCCCTGAAACAACTTTTCCATCCCTATTGTGGCCAGAAAGAGTCCCTGTGTGTTTTAAAATTCGCCTCCCCATTGAAGTCAATGGCGTTTCGGGCGGTTCGCCGGTTCGCGAACATTTGCGGAAGTTCGCGTTCGCCGTTCGCGAACTGAAAATTTCGGGTTCGCGACATCACTAGTCGATGCCAATAGTTTTATTGACAGAAGTAGCTTGCCCCTACACTCCATGGTTGGAGAATGCCCTGAAAGGGCAATTCTTAAGGATACGTAGGAATTGTACGGACCAACATATGTACGAAGAGCAATCTCTTAAAAATAAACAGGACTTCCTTAAGAAAGGTTATGAAGAAGAAAAACTGGAAAGGGCAAGGAAAGAAATTAAAGAGAGAAACAGGGGAGATTTACTGAAGTATAACACTAAGGGAAGAAAAGAGATGAAACAAACAGAAGTTATACCATTTATATGCAACTATAGCAATAATATCAGAAAAGTAAGAAATATTATAAGTAAATATTGGCATATTTTGCTAAAGGATCCAGTTTTAAAAGAGGTCTTAATAGATAAACCTAGAATAATACATAGGGGAGTGAGAAATATGAAAAGCCAACTAGTAAAAAGCTTTTTAAAAGAAGCCAGTGAGGCTGGATAACAATGTTGGTTTTTATGGATGTGGAAAATGTGGCGCATGCAAAAAGACCGGGAATAGTAGACATATACTTAAGGATTTTAACTCGAATGGCAGAATCTATGAAATTAAGGATTTTATGACCTGTTACACAAAAAAATATCATTTATGTATTAGAATGTCCATGTGGACTGAGGTATGTGGGCAGAACCACAAGAGCGCTACATATACGCATAGAGGAGCATTCTCGAAACATTGCAAAAAGCTACGAAAATCATGGCGTTTCAGCCCACTTTAGCACCTATCATAACCACAACCCTACAGAACTGAAGTTTATAGGTATAAAAAAAATCCCCAAAAATTGGAGAGGGGGAAATTTCAACAATACTATTGGGAGGATAGAGATGGAATGGACTATTGGGAGGATAGAGATGGAATGGACCTACAGTTTAAACACAATGATCCCACAAACGGATTAAATGGCGACTTCGAAATCTGCCATTTCCTAAAATAACCCCCTCACCCCCTTTAAAACATATCCTGGATGTGAAGGATGAATATGTAGATAGCATTGACTATGTAGAGCACAAAATTAATAGATTATGCATAAAGCAATTATGGGAATTACACATTGTAACTACAGTGAGAATTTTTTTTTTTTTTTTCAAAACAAAGATTATTGAAAATAGGAGACTGCAAAATGAGGGTCTATCCTTTATTTATTTGATTATGTATATGAACAGTGAAAGGATGAAGTTTTAAAATAATATCCTATGCATGAATATTCTCCCCTATTTGAGGACCCTGGTGTAAATTTATATGGATAACAGAACCTTAATAACTGTAGTATTTACTCATTAAAGCAGACCTAGAGTATAATATGTTATGAAGGATAATAGTAATCTCTTATGTGTCCACACATACACTCCTCGTTTATCATATATTGCGAGGAAGATGTGATACAGGAAGTAAAAACTGACTTTTGTAACACATGCTGGAACGCAAGGATGTACTTGAAACCGGAAGTGATGTCATGCGAAAGTAAGAAACCGGATATATGTGTAATGCAGATTGAAACGATCAACAGCTGGAGAAGAGAGAAGGTATTTAAAACACAGGAATCAGAGGATGATATGATGCAAGACTGAGGAAGCCGGTGAACAGTGAAACGCGTTTTTTGTAAGCACAGACTTTTATATATTGGCATTTGCTACTATTTTTTATTGTTTTATATATTGTCTTTAATAAAGTAATTTTAAATTACTACTTTGGACTCCGGCTGATGAACAAAAGGGAGTGTAGTCCCTAACTACACCACGTTTGGGGTACTGAGCCAGACTACAGACTTTCTGCTTGTGAGTATATCGCAGTAGCACACATTACTCCTCATACCCACAGAATTATACTATTATTATCTTTTTTTTTTCCTATTTCTTTGAGTAAATACTCTACTATCTGGAAATCAACCACACAGAAGAGGGACAGGGTCGCTCAAATTGAACCCACAGGCGTTCCACACCAGAACTAGGTTATCATAGCTCTGGAATAAGTGAGTGTTCCATTATTGCACATACTGTGATTGTATCTAAGTGGTTTTACACTATATTTTGTTTGTATTTGTGTTAAAGGTATAAAGCAAGAAGGTCCCCAAAATTGGACTTTTAATAAGCTAAGTGTTTGATTTAGCCTTGCACAGGCTTTGCCTACTTTTAATATAAAAATAAGAATATCTGTGTCAGAATAAGCGCTCCACTACTTATCTTTTTACTGTATTTGATTTGTGTGTTTAAAGGAATTACACATTTAGTGTAGAAGCCACTTGTTTGTTATATTCAAAGTGCATACATATATATATATATATATATATATATATATATATATATATATATATATATATATATATATATATATATATATCCAAATCAAATGGCTAGGCACTCCTCCTTGAACTGGGCTTTCAAAAAGTATTATCCTGCCTAGGTGCATCCCGCGTTAAATATAAAGCAGATAGGTAAGGGGAGCACACTAGGACTTCACTAATAAAGTGGAAAAAAACTTTTTTATTAAATGCTTACAGAGTCATGGTCTGTGCAAGAAAATCGACGTTTCGACCCACCCGGGGTCTTTATCAAGATCACAGTGACATAATTATTTAATCCAAATATATACAAAATTATTAGTAAAAGCTTACCAATGAAGAGATCGAACAGCCGACCGGCAAGAGAACCCGGAAGTGAAAACACCACGTGAGCGTGAGACGTGAGTGACGTGGTTGCTAAGCAACCTAACAAATTACACAGTTAGCTCGATACAGTCTACCCAAATGTATCGAGCTGACTACCCGGAGATGGAGGAATAAATACAATAGCCAATGCTGTGGAGATACCTCTAACGTGACTAAGTGAGCATACAGATAATACAAAATCCCTGCATAGTGGCAAACAATAGTGAAAGTATACTCCACAGAAAAGGCTGAATAAAAAACTAAAAGTAAAAAATAAAAATAAATAAATAATAAATAATCAAAAATAAAATAAAAAAATTAAAAATTAAAAATTAAAAACACCAAGACCAAGACCAAAAGTAGTATAATAAGTATAAAAATATTGCCTATAAGTTATCAATATACTCAAAGATAATAGGGTACTCAACTATAATCATCTGAATTTACAACTCTTAGACACCCATAGCATCCAGGATTATGACTATCCGAAAGGGAGAAAAGAGAAAACAGCCATAAGTTGGAGAGAGGACCAAAAGCAATCCAAAACATAGAGCGGACATAAAAAATTAAAGAAACATCGAAAGAACTAAATTTTCATTCAGTCCCTTTGGGGTCACGGTGTCCAGGTAGTGTATCCAGTAAGCCTCACATTGTAGAAGCATTTTAGATCTATCTCCTCCTCGCGGCGGCATGGGGACATGATCGATGGCTATAAAGCGAAAAGTAGGTAGCAAGTGCTGTGCCGCCAAAAAATGCTTAGCTACGGGCTTATCTGTCTTTTGATCTCTAAAAGCAGTTGTGATTCCAGATCGATGCCCTCTAATACGATCTCTTAACGTCAAGTCTGTTTTCCCCACATACGAAAGTCCGCATGGGCAAGTAATCATGTAAACAACATGTGTGGTCATACATGTAATGTAGTGGGTAATTGGAATTCTTTTCCCACTGTGTTGATGGACGAATGTAGATCCTGTGTGCATATGGCTGCATGTGACACAGCCTGTGCACTTATAGCATCCTTTCTTCTTTATACTTGGTGTTTTGGCATAACAATGACGGGGATCGTTCTTTACTAGTAAGTCCCTCAAGTTACAATTTCGTCGGTAACTGATAATAGGGTTACCTTTAAACTTGTCTGGAAGGCTGCGGTCGCTTTGGAGAATGTTCCAGTGTGCATATATGGATTTCTTTGGTAATGGAGTAACTGTATTAAAAGTAAGTGGAAGAAAAATATTTTTAGTCCTGTTTCTATTCACTTTAGTGGTTTCATTAAATTTTTGCCAAACTTTTTGTTTGGCAATCGTAAGAGTTCGAGGATGAAAGCCTCTGGCTAAGAAGCGGTCCCAAATTTCTTGTAATTGTTCTTCCCGTTTTAACGCGTTATTGTTATATCTTAAAGCCCGAAGGAATTGTGAAATGGGCAAAGAGTCCTTAACATGCTGAGGATGGAAGCTGGTAGCCGATAGTAAAGTATTACGATCCGTAGTTTTCCGGAACAATGTGTAACCTAGATTGTTTCCCTCTCTATATACAGTGACATCCAAAAACTCAATATTGGTGTTATGCCAATTTAAAGTTAATACCACAGGCAGTGGTAAAGTATTGATGTATTGGATCATCTCTTCAAGCAAAGATAGTGATTCCTGCCAAATAATAAAAATATCATCCACATATCTGAGGTACTTGGTGATATATTGTTGGTACTTAGGTAGAATGTACTTGTTTTCAAACCAGTACATAAAAACGTTGGCATAGGCTGGTGCCATGGCTGCCCCCATTGCAGTCCCGGAGATTTGTAGGAAGAATTGGTCCTCAAATTTGAAATAGTTGCATGTTAACGCTAAATTCAACAACTCCATGAGAAAGGGGATGTGTGGGCCTTTGTACATTTCATCGTTGACTAATATCTCAGATATAGCCTCAATTCCCTCCTTGTGGGGTATTATTGTGTACAAGCTTTGAACATCTAATGTGGCCAAAATAATCTCTCTGTCGGTAAGTTCAATAGTTTTTATTTGGTCAATAAAATGTTGCGTATCCCTAAGACATGTAGGGAGCTTCCTGACACTTGCATTGATGTGGTAGTCAATAAATTGTGCAATAGGTTCCAACAGACCCTCTTTTGCGGACACTATTGGTCGGCCCGGCGGATGTTCAAGACTCTTGTGCACTTTTGGTAGGGTATATAGAACAGGGTGTTTTGGATATTTCACATATAGGAACTTAGCAGTGTTCTCATCTACATACCGATGTGACAATCCCAATTCAATTAGCTGTTCAATCCTCTTTTGAAACTTACTGACGGGGTCAAATGTAAGTCTCCGGTATGTTGATTCATCATTTAGCTGACGCATAATTTCATTCCTATAGTCCGCGTATGTTTGTATAACCACTGCGCCACCCTTATCTGCTGGTCTTACTATGATGGTAGGATCTTGCATCAGATCCTTTAGAGCGACATGTTCCTCTTTCGATAGATTATCCCTATAGGGGGGTATTGCAGACAACATTGAATGAACATCATGGCGGAGCATTTGCATAAATATTTTGATCGAAGGATTAGGTGTGTAAATGTCCTTTTTTGTCCGACTGGGGAACACATGCGCTGTACTGAGAGTTTCTTCCTTCCTTATTTCATTGCTGTATAGTGTTCTTTGTAATTTGTATAGGTCAATCGCCATTTCAAATTTCTTAGGTTTGGCAACCGGTATAAAAGTAAGTCCTTTTTGTAACAGTGACAAGTGGTTATGGTCTAATAGTTTTCCAGATAGATTAAAGATGGGAATTACCTCCGTTGTCTGGGAGGTTTTCCCATGCTCCCTGTATTTCTTGTAATTCGCTTGTCCACGTCTGATGTATCTCCTATGTCTCGTCCGTCTGTTGTAGTGATGTTGGCCGTCCGTGGAGGATCGTTCACATGTTGTCCTCCCTTTAAAAAAGTAACCTGTTTTTTGGATGTTTGGTCGTTTCTGTTTTCACATTCAGATGCTGATTCTCCTGAACTAATGTCCACAGTTTGCAATGATGGCTTTCTAATCCGTGTTCTAAATCTTGGGGTGGAATTACGTGTCTGGGTGTCTGATCCGCTTAACCAGCGATATACTTGATGATATTTATAATCATGGTTGACCTTCTCCACCTTTAATCTTTTAAACCTAATCAAATCATTTTGATATTTCTGTATATCATTCTGTAATTTTAACATAAATTCAGTAGATGGAGCGGCTTGTAACACTGTCACATGAGTGAGTTCAAAATCTTGTATAGATTTCTTAACTTGAACTAATTCTCTTCCCACTAACTCAATAACGATCACCATCCAGTCAAGTGAACATTTATTGGAAATGTTCATCCATTTCCTACAGAAGTCGGGATTCTGTCTCCCAATCGTTGGAGCATTTCTTATACGAAAGCCCCTGGGGATGCGCTTTGATCTATAGTAGTCTGACAGAAAAACTCCATGGAGGTCTAAATCCACCTCACGTTTTTTTAGTCTAGATAAGTCATTGTAAAGATCCTTAGCAGTATGAGTTTGTGGTAGCTCCTGGGAGCTCCGTGGCCACAAAACAGATAAAGCTTTTATTTATTTTTTATTTTTTATTATTTATTATTTATTTATTTTTATTTTTTACTTTTTGTTTTTTATTCAGCCTTTTCTCTGGAGTATACTTTCACTATTGTTTGCCACTATGCAGGGATTTTGTATTATCTGTATGCTCACTTAGTCACGTTAGAGGTATCTCCACAGCATTGGCTATTGTATTTATTCCTCCATCTCCGGGTAGTCAGCTCGATACATTTGGGTAGACTGTATCGAGCTAACTGTGTAATTTGTTAGGTTGCTTAGCAACCACGTCACTCACGTCTCACGCTCACGTGGTGTTTTCACTTCCGGGTTCTCTTGCCGGTCGGCTGTTCGATCTCTTCATTGGTAAGCTTTTACTAATAATTTTGTATATATTTGGATTAAATAACTATGTCACTGTGATCTTGATAAAGACCCCGGGTGGGTCGAAACGTCGATTTTCTTGCACAGACCATGACTCTGTAAGCATTTAATAAAAAAGTTTTTTTCCACTTTATTAGTGAAGTCCTAGTGTGCTCCCCTTACCTATCTGATATATATATATATATATATATATATATATGTGTATAAAAAGACATTACGTACTCCTACTTATAGATTTTGACATTTAGTAAATGCAATGTGCAATAAGGGAAGTTAAACATTTTGGACATTTTTTCAGGAAGTGTGTAGGGAGATTGTGTGGGTCTCAGCCAGTCGGGTGTGGCTAGGGCTTTATATACAATGGGCTTTAACTCCTGCATGGCATAATATTGAGCAGTGGGACTGCAGTGGCATGACCTATACACCAGATCCACTAAAGTTGTTTTGGTGCATAGAATATCCCTTTAAGCTGGAAACATTGGCAAGTAGTCAGGTGTTCCAATTTAAACTTCCCTATAATGAAACATCCTCGGTGCCTCTAGCAGGACAACAGTTAAGATAATTAAATAATCAACTAAAAAGAAGCTTCAGAGTATCTCCGTTGTTATTTTGACCGTTGTTATTTTGAATCCTGACAGGTGAGTTTGAGTGCTCAATGCAAGGTACAGAGCCATTTTTGTTGAGCCAGAAAAGGCCTAACATGTTGTCATAAACCAATGGAACAATGTGATTGTGGTCACAAAATAAAGTATTGCTACCTGGAGTGTACTTTGACCTCACCAGATAATAAATAATAAGGATTTAGAGATAATACCAATAAAGATAACAAAACATAAAAATAAAAAAATAAAACACTTTTCCTTTCCCTCTATACTGTGCATGTAACCAGATTTCTCCTAATTTTTTGGTATTGGCATCACATTGGCATCATTAATGGCTCATCAATAGTCATTAACATTTAGATAATTATCAAACAATAGGATGTGATTGACGCCATGATAAGTAATTGATTTGAAAATTTTCTAGTGTTTATATCTTACCGTTTTTGTACATTACATCAGTACTTTAGTTTTATAATTTTTAAATATCTATGCTTTGAGGTTCTTCTCATTAATTCTCAAAATTCCTTCACCTTTATTTGAGCCTGTGAAAAAGTTAGGTTCCTTTTTACAAATTGAGGTCATAGTGAAGGCTGGAAAAAGCACAGCTTTCTAAATATTAACCACTCTCATATATAATCCCTAAGGGGAAAATAATGCATAAAGCTCAAGAGAGGTGCAGGGTCTTAGACATAATTTTGCTTATTGGATGTAGTTCATGCGCTGTTCAATTATTTTAAGAGATTGCTTGCTATCATGGTATTCTTTAAACAGATCATTTTTCTTGGGATCTGAGAAATTGATAATGAATAATACAGTGGATTAAATGAAATCATTTTAACATAATTAGTATATTGGACAGTGACAGATTAACTCTTCATGTGCAAAGGAGACAAGCGCTTCAGAGTCCGAGATCAATTTGTGTTAGCATGACAAAAGATGCTTCATCCCCTGCAAATCTACATATATTTCAAATATCAATAGATTTGTTTCATCCCTTCACTACAAAGTGGTTTGTGAAGAAAAATACCACCTGAATCTGAATACTTTGAGTGTACTGGAAAGTAATATTTATTTTTTTTTTTTAAGTAGGCATAGATAGCAAATTATTGCATCAAAATAAAAATGAAATTTTGAAAGGATAGGAATACTTAAAAAAAAAATCCTTTACTAAATAATAAAGTGTTACAAATAAATAACATATCGGCATATGTAACACTGACATCTCTGCCCACATATTCTATAATCCTTTTACATATACCTTATCCCATACGCATTTTGTGTATGTGTGTGTGTGTCTCTCTTTCTCTCTCTAAATATATATATCTCAATATACACTGCTCAAAAAAAATAAAGGGAACACTTAACCCCTTAAGGACACATGGCATGTGTGACATGTCATGATTCCCTTTTATTCCAGAAGTTTGGAACTTAAGGGGTTAAACAACACAATGTAACTCCAAGTCAATCACACTTCTGTGAAATCAAACTGTCCACTTAGGAAGCAACACTGAGTGACAATCAATTTCACATGCTGTTGTGCAAATGGGATAGACAACAGGTAGAAATTATAGGCAATTAGCAAGACACCTCCAATAAAGGAGTGGTTCTGCAGGTGGTGACCACAGACCACTTCTCAGTTCCTATGCTTCCTGGCTGATGTTTTGGTCACTTTTGAATGCTGGTGGTGCTTTCACTCTAGTGGTAGCATGAGACGGAATCTACAACCCACACAAGTGGCTCAGGTAGTGCAGCTCATCCAGGATGGCACATCAATGTGAGCTGTGGCAAGAAGGTTTGCTGTGTCTGTCAGCGTAGTGTCCAGAGCATGGAGGCACTACCAGGAGACAGGCCAGTACATCAGGAGACGTGGAGGAGGCCGTAGGAGGGC
Source organism: Pelobates cultripes (assembly GCA_933207985.1). Taxonomy (NCBI): domain Eukaryota; kingdom Metazoa; phylum Chordata; class Amphibia; order Anura; family Pelobatidae; genus Pelobates; species Pelobates cultripes. The sequence continues at coordinate 241,904,741 of OW240916.1, forward strand.
AACAACCCAGCAGCAGGGCCGCTACCTCTGCCTTTGTGCAAGGAGGAACAGGAGGAGCACTGCCAGAGCCCTGCAAAATGACCTCCAGCAGGCCACAAATGTGCATGTGTCTGCTCAAACGGTCAGAAACAGACTCCATGAGGGTGGTTGTGCTTACAGCCCAACACCGTGCAGGACGTTTGGCATTTGCCAGAGAACACCAAGATTGACAAATTCGCCACTGGCGCCCTGTGCTCTTCACAGATGAAAGCAGGTTCACACTGAGCACGTGACAGACGTGACAGAGTCTGGAGACGCCATGGAGAACGCTCTGCTGCCTGCAACATCCTCCAGCATGACCGGTTTGGCAGTGGGTCAGTAATGGTGTGGGGTGGCATTTCTTTGGGGGCCGCACAGACCTCCATGTGCTCACCAGAGGTAGCCTGACTGCCCTTAGGTACCGAGATGAGATCCTCAGACCCCTATGCTGGTGCGGTTGGCCCTGGGTTCCTCCTAATGTAAGACAATGCTAGACCTCATGTGGCTGGAGTGTGTCAGCAGTTCTTGCAAGATGAAGGCATTGATGCTATGGACTGGCCCGCCCGTTCCCCGGACCTGAATCCAATTGAGCACATCTGGGACATCATGTCTCGCTCCATCCACAAATGTCACGTTGCACCACAGACTGTCCAGGAGTTGTCAGATGCTTTTGTCCAGGTCTGGGAGGAGATCCCTCAGGAGACCATGCACCACCTCATCAGGAGCATGCACAGGCATTGTAGGGAGGTCATACAGGCATGTGGAGGCCACACACACTACTGAGCCTCATTTTGACTTGTTTTAAGGACATTACATCAAAGTTGGATCAGCCTGTAGTGTGTTTTTCCACTTTAATTTTGAGTGTGACTCCAAATCCAGACCTACATGGGTTGAAAAATTTGATTTCCATTTTTTTATTTTTGTGTGATTTTGTGGTCAGCACATTTAACTATGTAAAGAACAAAGTATATGAGAAGAATATTTAATTCATTCAGATCTAGGATGTGTTATTTTTGTGTTCCCTTTATTTTTTTGAGCAGTGTATATATTTCAATTGGGCTTTACACTCGGGGCTCACGGTCTTTTGGTGCATTGGTGCGTTTTCTCCAGCCTGGATACAACAGCCTTGACAGAGACACTCAGAGACTTTATGCAAACTTAAAGGACCACTATAGTGCCAGGAAAACATACTCGTTTTCCTGGCACTATAGTGCCCTGAGGGTGCCCCCACCCTCAGGGTCCCCCTCCCGCCCGGCTCTGGAAGGGGGAAAGGGGTAAAAACTTACCTTTTTCCAGCGCTGGGCGGGGAGCTCTCCTCCTCTTCTCCGCCTCCGTTACGCCCTGCCGGCTGAATGCGCACGCGCGGCAAGAGCTGCGCGCGCATTCAGCCGGTCTCATAGGAAAGCATTTACAATGCTTTCCTATGGACGCTTGCGTGCCTCACTGTGAAAATCACAGTGAGATGCTTCTAGTGGCTGTCAATGAGACAGCCACTAGAGGATTAGGGGGAAGGCTTAACCCATTCATAATTATAGCAGTTTCTCTGAAACTGCTATAATTATGAAAAAATGGGTTAACCCTAGAAGGACCTGGCACCCAGACCACTTCATTAAGCTGAAGTGGTCTGGGTGCCTAGAGTGGTCCTTTAAATGTCTGTGTGCAGTAGTTGTATAAAATAGAACAATGTTTCAGGTTTTTTTTTCTGGATTTTTATAAAGACAATTAGTGACATGTTGAATTTGAACTTAAACAGAGGCTGAGAACCAAAAAGAGGGTAAAGAATGAAAAAGAAGCAGATGACATCAGCAGTGATCTAAAAGATTTCTAGCCCACTGAAGACAGGTAATAAAAGTGCAATGAATATAAAAAATACAGGACACCAAAACGAAAGAGATTGTTCTGAGAGCACAGAACAGTGAAAGTAAGAGTAACATAGAAAATCACATATGTACAGCTCTATATATTTTACATTGTAAAGAGACAGAGCATAGCAGCAAAATCTTGGCTGCCTGTCTGGAATTAGATACATAGTTTATTAACATGGATACAACATACCCATGCACATAAGAGTAGCTAATGCAGTCTACAACAGTTCAGGGCTTTACCACAGCTATACAAATAATTAAATCAGGGCTCCCAACGCATATATCCAAGGGATTTAAGCTCATATCAGACCAACTTGATATCCTGTAGAACTAATTTAACATTTAACTAAATAACTACTGGAGACCGTATCTTCAGAAGGATATTGATACTTTAGAGAGAGTTCAGAGAAGGGCTACTAAACTGGTTCATGGATTGCAGGATAAAACTTACAAGGAAAGGTTAAAGGATCTTAACATGTATAGATTGGAGGAAAGACGAGACAGGGGGGATATGATAGAAACATTTAAATACATAAAGGAAATCAACACAGTAAGGGAGGAGACTATATTTAAAAGAAGAAATACTACCACAACAAGAGGACATAGTCTTAAATTAGAGGGACAAAGGTTTAAAAATAATATCAGGAAGTATTACTTTACTGAGAGGGTAGTGGATGCATGGAATAGCCTTCCAGCTGAAGTGGTAGACGTTAACACAGTAAAGGAGTTTAAGCATGCGTGGGATAGGCATAAGGCTATCCTGACTATAAGATAAGGCCAGGGAATAATGAAAGTATTAAAAAAAAATGGGCAGACTAGATGGGCGGAATGGTTCTTATCTGCCGTCACATTCTATGTTTCTAACTAGTTAGAGGGTTCTTTTCATTACATCCACCAGGGGACAGAGTCCCCAAAGTATTGATCCAAAATGCATCTCTCCTCAACAGTTCAAGATCATCACCAGCATGTGTTGGAACATGGTCAGTATATACAAAGATACAGAATGCACACTATAACAGTGTCAGGATTACTATTTGATCCAGCACGTAGAACTTTATCACACCTAGGACTAAAAGGTAACTTCTTACTGGGCCTTAGAATGGCCGGACTTAACGTACCAAAGAATAGTCCAAATACTTACCGAGGTCGGGGACAACATAATGGGACACAACGATAAGGGAAAGCCAGAAGTCAGGGATACCAGAATACAGGAAAGTCAAAACGAAGCCAAAGTCAATCACCAGAAATAAACTCTCAGGAATACACTCTCGGAAACCCACTAAACAGGGCAATGAGGAAAAGGCAAAAGGAGTTTAAATAAGCCTCTATCAGATCCGATTGGCCGTACCCGACCTTTGACCCCAGAACATGCATGCGCATCCTTTACGTGATGTCACACGCGTGCCGTCCTCGTCATTGCCGTGGGCGGACATGGGGTTACAAATTAGTGTGGATCCGCAGCAGCCGGCGTCCACCTACATGCTGCAGGAGTCAGATCCATTGACACATGGCCGCTGAACGGCACTACCGCGATTGTTAGCAAGGCAATTACTGCAGATGCCACAAGGTGAGGATGAATATGTTACAAACAGCCACAAATATATACATAAATCCTTTATTCAAAAAGTATCATATGCAAAATACAACCCTAAATGGACAAAGGAACAAACAAAAAGGCAGATTGTATATCACAAAGTAATGATCTAACTTCCACAAGCCTATCAATCAGAAACACAATTCACCAATACCCCCTAATTTTTTGGCAACAACCGGCTGCCTTTATCAAGGGTGTCAGACAGTTGGTGTCGAAAAGTTGTGGGATGGTATTAGTGACTTGTGTTTCTACTCATATCCTCTGTCCATACCTCCACATCTGATGCTCGCCTCCAAGACTTCTCCAGGGCTGCACCTTTTCTGTGGAACTCCCTTCCCTTCTCCGTTAGACTTTCACCCAGCGTCCACTCCTTCAAAAAAATCTTTGAAAAAACACTTCTTCAGGAGAGCATATAAGTTAAGACTTCTGTTATCGTGTTTTCATTACCCCCCAATGACTCCTCTCCTGCAACTGTCAAAAATAACTTACTAAGTTCTCAGTGATTACTTTTCTCACAACCTATTTCATTACCCCTACTTATTCCCTTTGTGTCACTATTCCCTACTCCCTCTAGCATGTAAGCTCATTGAGCAGGGAACCTCAGTTCCTCTGTTCCTGTGCATTCATTTGTCTGGTTACATTTACGTGTCTGTTAGTCCACCCACTGTACAGCGCTACGGAATGTGATGGTGCTATATAAATAATAAAATAATGATATATCTGTGGCTGTTATAGTGTACATTCTGTATCTTTGTATATATAGATTTATTGGAGGCATGTGAGGGAGTGCTTAGGAGGTTTGCACCTAGCTGTGTTTTTTTGCAAGTTTTTTGTCTCTGCATGCGTTATTGCTGTTATATTGGAATACATATGAATTGGAGATATGGCAGTGAAGGTCCAAGTTCTAGGAAATGAAGGGCAACTGGAATATTGAAAAAAAAAACAGTTGTCCAGGTTGTTTATATAGCAGATATGTGCCCCTTCATTCCTTTTCTTATATCATTAGAGGTTTTGTAAAAAAAAACAGTCCACAGGGGAACACAATGTGATATACAACATGAATAGTGGTACACATGATACCATGTTGAATAGTAGAGACTGCGCCAGATCTTGGATAACAAAATGTTTTGTAGAGTGGCACATCTGGGTGTACTGATCAGTGAGTACCAACATATCTTGGTTGATTGGCACCCCTCCTAAAGCTGGTAAGTGACAGATTAGGAAACTCAACTAACAAATTGCTCCCTGTTTTTGCAAATCACTTTAGTAATCTCATATGGCAAGCCTGAGAAAAACAATCTATTCTTCTAAATTGCACTTAATTACAATTAACTATAACCTGCAAAAATTGGGGCACACAGTAATTAGTTAATTTGACCCCTGAGGTAATTTGGAACTGTAATGTTCTATGAAGTTTTATTATATTTATTATTGAATGCATGCCACCAATATTTCATGTACACGGGTATTAATATTTTGGGTGATAGAATTTGGTTGGTAAACTCTTCATTGGTATACAACAAATGTTTGCTCTGCCAACCCTCTCTCTCTTTCCTTTGCCCCTCCTAGCTATAAATACCTTCATATAACATTCTCTTCTCCATCCCTGTTCCTTAGGCCTCACTTCACTCAGAACCAACAATACTGAATCTCCCCATTTATTCACAGCACTTCCCACAGCATGCTCCTACAGCTGTTTCAGAGTCTCGCTCAATTACCTCCTTATTTCCTTTTAACCGTAGCTGCAACTCTGTTAACTTCCTTTAGCCATCACTTCCAAATTCCCCCTGCTACCTCTTGTCTCAAATCTCCATCATATAATTTAGATTGTAAGCTCATGGTCTATCTAACTAAGCACTTTGTATAAAAGAGCTTCAATGGCAAGAATAGCGTATGGGTAGGGCCCTCTCTACCTTTTGTATTTGTTGGTGTATATTGTACATTCTCCTCTAATTGTACAGTGCTATGGAATATGTTGTTACTTTATAAATGATAGTAATAAATACAAAAATAAATATATCTGTCTGTTGTCCTAGCGTATAGGGTGTAACCCAGTCTCTTTCCAATGTTTGATGAGCCCCCGGGATGTCATACTATTCAGAGTACTCATCATATTTTCAAAGAACAACTCCCCTCCTGTCCAAATCAGGATAATATCAATTAAGTGATGGCATACAATGTTGTTGCCAAAAATATGTAAAATAGTGTATCTTTCATAAATGTACATACATGCATTAGCAAACATAGCAACTCCCATAAATGTGCCAGTCTTTTGTACATAATACAGATTGTAAATCTAAAGTAGTCCATGGTGAGACAGAGCTGGAGAATTCCAAGAATGAACTTAATAGGCAAATATCGTGAGCAATCAATGTGTAAAGGCTGTTGGCATCAATTGCTGACAATATTACACAGTGGTGCTCAATCTCTCCTTTACACAGGATGGGAGGGCCATGACCAGTTTTTTAAACGGATGGTCTAGCCAAATACCAAGAGGTTTAAGAAGATACCCTTTGGCCAACACATTCAGCTGACCTGGTGGATAAATTGGGTCTTTGTGGATTTTGGGCAAAGTGTATAGATAAATTGACATCTAAGAAGTGGCAAAACTTCTGTAGCTGCGACCGGGCCCGTCACTCAGACGCCATGTGGACACCTGCAACCAAGGTGCCCAGCCGGCCATGTGTTCCGGAGCCACATGTTTAGGGGCCCATCGGATGGCCCTTGCTGTTAGGGCCACCTGATGCTATGCAGAGAGGGACCAGTCAGCACTACGGTGCTTTAACCGCGCAACCGGGCCCCTCTGCGATGATGTCAGACTGAGCTGGGAGGAAGTGACTGCACTGATCACTCCTCCTAGCTTACACAGAGAGCCACATGGGAGGAAGAGGAGGGAGTCAGAGTGGGAACTCTGACTTCCATCAGCCTGAGCCATTGGATCTCAAGGTAGGAAACAGGAAGGTGACTAAACCATGTGCATGTGTGTCTCTGTATGTGTGTGTGTGTGTGTGTGTTTGTTTGTGTATTATTATTGCCATTTATATAGCACCAACAGATTCCGTAGAGCTTTACAATATTATGAGAGGAGGGATGTAACTATAAATATGACAATTACAAGAAAACTTACAGGAACGATAGGTTGAAGAGGACCCTGCTCAAATGAGCTTACAGTCTATAGGAGGTGGGGTATAAAACACATTAGGACAGGAAATAGCAATCAAATTAGGTGGGAGTGAAGCAGAGCTGGAGGAGAGAGTATAGTGCTTCCCTTTAGGAGAGAGCAAGAGAGTATGTGAGGTAGAGGTTACTCTGGGAGGCCGTAAGCTTTCCTAAAGAAATGGGTGTTAAGGCACTTCTTAAATGGTTGAAGACTAGGGGAGAGTCTGATGGAGGTAGGCAGGCTATTCCATAGGAAGGAAGCCGCCCGCGAGAAGTCCTGCAAGCATGAGTTGGCCATACGGGTGCATACAGCGGACATGAGAAGGTCACTGTATGTGTGTGTGTGTCTCTGTATGTTTTTGTGTTTGTCTCTGTATGTATGTGTGTGTGTCTGTATGTGCATATGTTAGTCTGCATGTGTATCTGTCTGTATGTGTGTCTGTGTACCCAAATGTGTCTCTGTATATCTATTTGTTTCAGTGTTTTTATCGATACGAGTGTCATTCTGTGTATCTCAAAGTGTTTAATTGTCTGTATCTGCATGTGTGTCAGTGTGTGTTTGTATGAATGAGACACATTATGTGGCTGGGGGGGAGGAGTAAGAAGTATGAGGGGGCCCCAGGGCAATTTATGCACCAGGGGGCCCATGGTTTCTAGTTACGCCTCTGCATCTAAGATGTGTTACCAATAATAAGTCAAAATCAATAAGAAATCAAAGCCAATGATTACAGTTTATAAGGGTCTAAGGATAAGAGAGTGTTTACAGCTATCTGGTTTAGAGGGTAAACTTGACTGTAACCCACAATAAGAGCATTAAAGGTCACTGCATCATGTATATATTCATATATTGTGTAAACAGAGCAAGGCTTGCTTCTAGGGTTTTGAATGTGATTGTTTCATAACCCTCTAAACAACGCTTAGACCCAGCTGTCATGACGTGATTCTATGTGATTCTGGCCTAAACATACACTGTGATTGGCCCCATGCAGAGTACAACTTAGATCATATTTATGATCCAGGGAAACCCCATCAGCATCTGCTCAGACGTCAAAGATTTACCTCTAACCAGGGAATACAAAGTGGTATCATGTATGACGTTTTTTAACACTCTAAGCTCAACATATGCAAACGTCTGATAAGCCAACAATACATTTGGACTCAGCTGACAGAGGGGGCCCCAAATATAGAGTTATACTTTTATCTCCACAATGTCCAGAGGGATCTAGTACTGCTGAAATTAAAGTGAAATGGTTGTCCATTATATCAAAGGCTATCACAACCATGAACTGTTTTTGCTGTCATTTTTATTTTATCAAACACAAGACTGTTCCCTTGTTCATTTGCTTATTTGTAAACTGCAATTCTTCACTGTCAGCCTGCAAGCATCTTGTAGTTGTACACAGAATTAAACGATACCTTTGTATTGTCATGAGAATTACATTATTTGTGCGTATTTAATTTGTATTGATTTCTAAAATAAATGTTTTATTTAATCACTTGACAGTCATGTTCCCTTTTATTTACTGTTAGGGTTAAAACTTGGAGCTATGTGCAAAATATTGTTCATATTGATTTCACAATAAGATTCTTCTATGAAGCTATTAAAATAATCTAATCTCTTCCCTCTCTATATATATATATTTTGTGCAGTTAAGAAATGAGACAGGAGATTTGTTCCATCTCTCATAATTGTGTAAACACTGATGGCAATTTTTTCTAAATAAGCTGAATACCCTACCTAGAACAATATGGAGTGCAATCCTGTCAAGCAATATAGATTAATGGAAATTGAAAAAAAATATAAATAGAATTAATTATATTTTATTGAAGATAATCAGCATCCAAGAACTTAAAAGCATCTTGGGGTTGTGAATGACTATCATGGATCTCGGGCAAAAAAGTTGTTGCATTTCTCCTTCAACCTTGAAGTTAAAACTTCCTAAACAAGGTCATAAGGTGGATTCACCTCAGTCTCAAAGATGTGACGAATAACTGACAAACATGACTCTCAAAAGTGAATTATCAAACACTGCAGTGCATCTGAATAATTTATTCTCAACATGTTCTCACGTGTATGCCATGAGAGAATAAGTGTTTTCAACAGAAAGCTCCACAACAAAATTGGAATACAAATACCTATCAAAAATATATATTTCCCTTATATATACATAAAACAGATTTATCGTAAAGTGATGTCATAACCATCATAAAATATATTAAGATTAAACTAACAAATTATACAATACATATTAAGTCATTAATGTATTTCCTAATGTGAATTATTTTAGAGTGATTTTGTCAGTGCATGAAATGTTGACTTACCTATCTTCATGGTCATCAACTAGAAAGTTTGCGGTCTACCTCCACTAATTTTAGAACCCACAGAAGTCATGCATTTCTTTATTCACAAATAAAGAAAATTTCAGTAAGCATACTTCCCAATGTCTTTCTTTGAGGAGAACATTTATTCTTATTTTCAATCCTGCCCTCATGATCCCATTAAGATGTATTTTACTATCTACTAAAAGCTCCTGTATTTTAAAAAGTCCACAAAAACAAGATCCAACTTCCAGGAAGACCAGTCATTTCAGGTATTCATCCAATAATCGCACATCTATGAGAATACATAGATCACTTTCACCAGCATTGTGTCATTAATAGTGATGTCCCGAGCGGTTCGCTGACGAATAGTTCCACTTGTTAGCCACGGACGGCAAACATATGCGCTGTTCGGTCCGCCCCCTATTCGTCATCATTGAGTAAACTTTGACCCTGTACCTCACAGTCAGCAGACACATTCCAGCCAATCAGCAGTAGACCCTCCCTCCCAGACCCTCCCACCATCCATTTTACATTCATTGTGAAGCTGCATTCTTAGTGAGAGGAGGGACAATGTAGCTGCTGCTGATTTGATAGGGAAATTGATAGCTAGGCTAGTGTATTCAGTGTCCACTACAGTCCTGAAGGACTCATCTGATCTCTGCTGTAAGGACAGCACCCCAAAAAGCCCTTTTTAGGGCTAGAACATCAGTCTGCTTTTTTTTTCTGTGTAATGTAATTGCAGTTGCCTGCCTGCCAGCCTGTGTGTCAGGCTCACAGCATATACTGTGCCCACTTGCCCAGTGCCACCACTCACTCACTGGTGTCACAATAGCTTGCATTTAAAAAAACTAAACTTTTTTGACTGTAATATAATAGCAGTCAGTTTCCTTCACTAGTGTACGTTTCAGGGCCAGCCCAGTGCCACCACTCACTCACTGGATTCACAATAGCTTGCATTTAAAAAAAAACTAAACTTTTTTGACTGTAATATAATAGCATTCAGTTTCCTTCACGGGTGTGCGTTTCAGGGTCTGCCCAGTGCCACCACTCACTCACTGGTGTCCCAATAGCTTGCATTTAAAAAAAACAAAAAACTTTTTGGACTGTAATATAATAGCAGTCAGTTTCCTTCACGAGTGTGCGTTTCAGGGCCTGCCCAGTGCCACCACTCACTCACTGGTGTCCCAATAGCTTGCATTTAAAAAAAACAAAAACTTTTTGGACTGTACTATAATAGCAGTCAGTTTCCTTCACGCGTGTGCATTTCAGGGCCTGCCAGGGCACAGTGTCACACCAGTGCAACTCATATCTGGTGTAACAGTAGTGTACATTTAAAAAAAAAAATACAATTTTGACTGTAATAGATTGAATAGCAGTTAGTTGTCTGCAAGCCTGTGTGTCAGGCCTACAGCGTCTACTCTGCCAACTTCTGCCACTGCACAGTGCCACTCATATCTGTTGTCACAGTAGCTTGCACGCATAGTACCACTAATCGAAAAACAAATGACAGGCAGAGGCAGGCCACCCCGCAGGGGCCGTCGTGGTCGTGGTGCTGTGATTCCCTTTGGCCCTAGAATAATGCCCAGTGTTCAGAGGCCACGTACCCTGAACTTGAAAAGTTCTGAGGACATAGTTGACTGGCTAACACAGGACACCCAATCTTCTACAGCTTCCGCTCGGAACCTTGACGCACCATCCTCCTCCAGCTTAGCTTCGGGCACCTCTCAAGTTACCACTCGCCCGCCTGCCGCCACCACCAACACTAGCACCACAGCAGCTTCACTTGGTATGTCAGAGGAGTTATTTACACATCAGTTGGAAGAAATGAGTGATGCGCAACCATTATTGCCAGAGGATGTAGATAACAGGGATATGTCTCAGTCAGGCAGCATTACACACATGGACGTACGGTGTGATGATGATGCTGATGTTGTACTCGCTGCTGCTTCCTTTGCTGAGTTGTCAGATACAAGTTAAGCGGTTGATGATGACGATGCGTCCGTGGAAGTCACGTGGGTGCCCGCTAGAAGAGAAGGAAGAACAGGGGGAAAGTTCAGATGGGGAGACAGAGAGGAGGAGGAGGAGAGGAGTTGGAAGCAGGGGGAGGTCGTCGCAAGGAGCTAGTGGCACAGTCAGACAGCATGCATTGGCACCAGGAGTCAGCCAGACAGCACGCCAATCAACGCATGCTGTGTCCACCACCAGAATGCCGTCATTGCAGAGCTCAGCAGTGTGGCATTTTTTTTGTGTGTCTGCCTCTGACAACAGCGATGCCATTTGCAACCTGTGCCAAAAGAAACTGAGTCGTGGGAAGTCCAACACCCACCTAGGTACAACTGCTTTGCGAAGGCACATGATCACACATCACAAACGCCTATGGGATCAACACATGAGTACAAGCAACACACAAACTCAAAGCCGCCATCCTCCTCCTGGTCCAGCATCTTCAGCCACGTTAACCACTGCTGTCCTCCTTGCCCCCTCTCAACCATCTGCCCCTCCGTCTCTCGCCTTGAGCAGTTACTGCTCATCTGCCCACAGTCAGGTGTCTGTCAAGGACATGTTTGAGCGTAAGAAGCCAATGTCACAAAGTCACCCCCTTGCCCGGCGTCTGACAGCTGGCTTGACTGAACTCTTAGCCCGCCAGCTTTTACCATACAAGCTGGTGGAGTCTGAGGCGTTCAAAAAATTTGTAGCTATTGGGACACCGCAGTGGAAGGTACCCGGCCGAAATTTCTTTGCACAAAAGGCAATCCCCAACCTGTACTCGATTGTGCAAAAGGAAGTAATGGCATGTCTGGCACACAGTGTTGGGGCAAGGGTCCATCTGACCACTGATACCTGGTCTGCAAAGCATGGTCAGGGCAGGTATATCACCTACACTGCGCATTGGGTAAACCTGCTGACGGCTGCCAAGCATGGAATGCGTGGCTCTGCAGAGGAGTTGGTGACACCACCACGACTTGCAGGCAGGCCTGCTGCCACCTCCTCTACTCCTCCTACTCCATCCACTTCCATAACCTCCTCGGCTGAGTCCTCTTCTGCTGCTGCGTCTTGCTCCACATCAACGGCACCCCCCCACCTCCCCAGGTACTATTCCACATCCCGGATATGGCAGTGTCATGCCGTCTTGGGGTTGACTTGCCTGAAAGCAGAGAGTCACACCGGACCAGCACTCCTGTCCGCCCTGAACGCACAGGTGGATCAGTGGCTGACTGCGCACCAACTGGAGATCGGCAAAGTGGTTTGTGACAACGGAAGAAATTTGTTGGCGGCATTGCATTTGGGCAAGTTGACACATGTGCCGTGCATGTCACGTGTGTAATCTGATCGTACAACGCTTTGTGCATAAGTACCCAGGCTTACAGGATGTCCTGAAGCAGGCCAGGAAGGTTTGTGGCCATTTCAGGCGTTCCTACACGGCCATGGCGCACTTTTCAGATATCCAGCGGCGAAAAAACATGCCAGTGAGGCGCTTGATTTGCGACAGCCCGACAGGTTGGTATTCAACACTCCTAATGTTCGACCGCCTGCTCCAACAAGAAAAAGCCGTTAACGAGTATTTGTATGACCGGGGTGCTAGGACAGCCTCTGCGGAGCTGGGAATTTTTTTGCCACGTTACTGGACGCTCATGCGCAATGCCTGTAGGCTCATGCGTCCTTTTGAGGAGGTGACAAACCTAGTCAGTCGCACCGAAGGCACCATCAGCGACATCATACCATTTGTTTTCTTCCTGGAGCGTGCCCTGCGAAGAGTGCTGGATCAGGCCGTAGATGAGCGTGAAGAGGAAGAGGAAGAGTTGTGGTCACCATCACCACCAGAAACAGCCTTATCAGCATCGCTTGCGGGACCTGCGGCAACGCTGAAAGAGGATTGTGAGGAAGAGGAGTCAGAGGAGGAATGTGGCTTTGAGGATGAGGAGGAAGACCAACCACAACAGGCATCCCAGGGTGCTCGTTGTCACCTATCTGGTAACCATGGTGTTGTACGTGGCTGGGGGGAAGAACATACCTTCTGTGAGATCACGAGGACGAGGAACAGGACATGAGTAGCTCGGCATCCAATCTTGTGCAAATGGGGTCTTTCATGCTGTCGTGCCTGTTGAGGGACCCTCGTATAAAAAGGCTGAAGAAGAACGACCTGTACTGGGTATCCACGCTACTAGACCCCCGGTATAAGCAGAAAGTGCCTAAAATGTTACCGAATTACGGCAAGTCGGAAAGGATGCAGCAGTTCCAAAATCAATTAAAAAGTATGCTTTACACAGCGTATAAGAGTGATGTCACAGCACAACGGGAATCTAACAGGGGAAGAGGTGAAAGTAATCCTCCTCCTCCCACGACCACGCCGGCAAGGACAGGACACTTTACAGACGTGTTGTTGATGGAGGACATGCGGACCTTTTTAAGTCCTACGCATCGCCACAGCCCTTCGGGGTCCACCCTCAGAGAGCGACTCGACCGACAGGTAGCAGACTACCTCGCCTTAACTGCAGATATCGACACTCTGAGGAGCGATGAACCCCTTGACTACTGGGTATGCAGGCTTGACCTGTGGCCTGAGCTATCCCAATTTGCGATAGAACTTCTGGCCTGCCCCGCTTCAAGTGTCCTGTCAGAAAGGACCTTCAGTGCAGCAGGAGGTATTGTCACTGAGAAGAGAAGTTGCCTAGGTCAAAAAAAGTCTAGATTACTTCACCTTTATTAAGATGAATGAGTGATGGATCCCGAAGGGACTGACAGTGGGCGATACATTCGACTAAAAAAGGCCTGATGAGGGGAACGGCCCGCCGCGTGATATTTAAATCCCTAGCTCACCCCAGTACCTTGCCCTGTCATGGTTTCCTGTTCCTGGTTTCCTGAGAGTGCTTTATCATTGTGAATCTGATTTCCTGGTATCCTGATCTTGGCTTTTCCCTGGTTATTCTGAATTCTGGTTTCCCTGACTTGGCTTGTGTAAACGGTATTGTGTATTTTCTGGCTTCCTTGACCTCGGCTTTCCCTTTGACCATTCTCTGTCTCTAGCGTATTAGTCCGGCCATTCTAAGGTCCGGTTTACGCTCTGTCCTTTTATTTTCCTTTTCTTGCCTATGTATATGTTTACATAGTTTCTGCGTGCTGGACCACACTAGTAGTCGTGACATTGGGATTAAACTGATAAGAATAGTACTACTTAACACACCACTCCTATCTGGTGGCACATTAGATTGCACGCGCAGTGCCCCAAATTTGAAGTAGGAGGACCGACCAAGCATCTTTTTCCATCTCCCGGTTCCTAAAATCGATGCCATATACACGTCCCCTGATAGGGGACGTAACAGGGATTAAACTGATAAGAATAGTACTACTTAACACACCACTCCTATCTGGTGGCACATTATATTGCACGCGCAGTGCCCCAAATTTGAAGTAGGAGGACCGACCAAGCATCTTTTTCCATCTCCCGGTTCCTAAAATCGATGCCATATACACGTCCCCTGATAGGGGACGTAACAGGGATTAAACTGATAGGAATAGTACTACTTAACACACCTTATAATAACGCAGAGAGAGGCAATGCAGAGAGAGGAGTCTGAAGAAGAGGAGTCAGAGGAGGAAGGTGGCTTTGAGGAGGTGGAAGACCAAACACAGCAGGCGTCCCAGGGGGCTTGTTGTCACCTTTCGGGGACCCTTGGTGTTGTACGTGGCTGGGTGGAGGAAGAGACCTTCAATGACATCAGTGAGGACAAGGAACGGGACATGGCTAGCTTGGTATCCAACCTTGTGCAAATGGGGAGTTTGCGGTTGTGCAAATGGACTGTTTGCGGTTGTTTGCGGTGCGTTAAACGGGGAGTTTGGTCTGTCACTGTGAAGCGGGCGTAACCCTTACACTACCTGATCGATACAACATCATACCTGATGTTTTAAAGCACGTTATTCCAAACAATTTAGGAATGTTAGGTGATTTATGCCCTTTATGGATTAAAACCAGACTCTGCATCAACTATGTAATTTTCCATGGGAGTTTTGCCATGAATCCCCCTCAGGCATGCCACAGTCCAGGTGTTCGTCCCCTTGAAACAACTTTTCCATCACTATTGTGGCCAGAAAGAGTCCCTGTGAGTTTTAAAATTTGCCTGCCTGTTGAAGTCTATGGCGGTTCGCCCGTTCGCGAACATTTGTGGAAGTTCGCGTTCGCCGTTCGCGAACCGAAAATTTTATGTTCGTGACATCACTAGTCATTAAACTTCCCTCCCACCTAAAATACACGATCAATATAATCAATATTTTACATAATTTTAATTGGTCAAAAGAAGACCAAATATGTGGGTCAAAGAACTAAAATAAATACAGATCTGCAAGCAGCAATCCACAGTAAGTGACTAGATGTTAAAAAAACAGTATAAACATAAGATAAACACAAGCAGAGTATAAACAACACAAAACTATTGGTTTATAATTTCAATTGGTCACAAGAACACTATTTAGTAGTGGCAGACGTATCATCACTATACACCATAATGGATCATTAGCAGGGGTGTAATCTCATCTATAAGGCACTCCATTCCACAAAAGATATTGAAGATACTCAAATACAATTCATCCTTAAAGGACCACTATATTGCCATGAAAACAAACTCGTTTTCCTGGCACTATAGTATTAATAGTTCCCCCCCACCATCATGTCCCCCCTCCCGCCAGGCTGAAGGGGGAGGAAGGGGGTTAAACATGCACCTTTCTCCAGCGCCAGGCTCCCTCAGCGCTGGGGACTCTCCTTCGGTCGTCATCAGCTGAATGAAGAGCCACGCGGGCATTCAGCCAGTCCATAGGAAAGCATTCTCAATGCTTTCCTATGGAAGCTGGTGTCTTCTCACTGTGAAAATCCCAGTGAGAAGCGCGGAAGCGCCTCTAGCGGCTGTCAATGAGATAGCCACTAGAGGCTGGATTAACCCATATGTAAACATAGGAGTTTCTCTGAAATTGCTATGTTTACAGCTGCAGGGTTAATCCTAGATGGACCTGGCACCAAGACCACTTCATTGAGCTGAAGTGGTCTGGGTGCATATAGTGGTCCTTTAATGAATTTGAATTCATACTCATCCACAACTACTTCTGGTTCAATGACAGATATAACCTACAGAAGAAAGGAACAGCAAAGGGGGTGAAATTTGCCACAAGTTTAGCAAATTTATGTATGGATGACTGGGAGAAGGAATATATATGGAACAACCACAAGTGTAGTCAGAACATCTGTTATTACAAGAGACACGTAGATTATATCTTCTTTATTTGAAAAGGAGAAATGGTTTGGAGGAATTTCTAGAATACCTAAATTCTAACACCTGGTAGGTTAGACTGACAACCATATACAGTAAAGAGGCAGTGGAAATTTTGGACTTGGACATCTAAACAGAGAAAGAAAAAAACTAAAAACAAAGAGTTGGGTTTAAACAGCTTTATTTTAAAAAAAGAGCGGTCATTAGCCATCATGGCTCAGGAATGTACCAAACAATGAATTTGAAAGACTAAGATGAAACTGCACAGATGGAGTCTACTTTGAACAGGCTGAAAGCATTATAGACAATTCTTAGAAAAGGAATATGATAAAGAGGAAATAAGTCATTAAAAGAAGTAGAGCAAATGGACAGATATACTTATTATATATGCCTATATAGGACAAATCCAAGCATAGAAACATGATAAATAACCAGCAAAACTTTCCCTTAAACATTCTAGACTAGAGTAAAAAGAACCTGAATCTGAACTTGCTAAAAAAAGACATAAAATTGTCTTTTTAATATTAAGAACAAACTAGTAGGCAGTCAGTGATCCACTGAAAAAAAAAAAAAGATTGTGAATAGCAACAAGAAAGATGCTTATATGCATGCAATAGTTACATTTCACGGAGAAACCCCAGAAAACAATAACACACACACAACAAAAGGAATGCATCAAGTGGTGTCGATGTTAAATAGCACAACTATTATGATCAAGGATTTTCTCACCTGTGCAAGCAATAGTGTTATCCCATGTCGACTACAGTATGTGGGCAGGATCACCTGTGCAAGCAATAGTGTTATCCCATGTGGACTATAGTACGTGGGCAGGACCACAAGAAAACCAACAACCAGAGTATGAGAGCACACATTAGAAAAAGGTGCATGCAACATTCAGTATCTGCAAATTTCGCTGAAGCCCACAATGTAGATGCAAATCTATTCGATTTTGGAGCTATCTTCCAAGTACCAAACATTGGAGAGGGGGTGATCACATTAGGGAGTCAGGAAAGAGAGAGATTAAGTGGATTATCCAATTAGGCTCACTACAACCACATGGCCTAAATGCAGATTTTGAACTTTGTCACTTTTTAGAGTTACACTCAGAAGGACATATTGTAGATGTTATTTTTAATAAATTGTAATACATATATAATGCATATGCTACTTTTAATTTAGTGTTTATTTTTCTTTCCCCAACCTTATTGAAAAGACCAGACCTAATATGTAATATCTGTAACATCTAAGATTGAGAACATTTAAGTGCAAGATTCTTTGATAATCAAGATGACATATGCAAAACTGCCCTAGGGCAGTATTTTCATATGTCTATTTTATGGTTCAAAAAGTATATATCATACACATCAATTTTTATTGTGCCAGCATCTATGCAGCAATAGCGACAATTGCTGATAGTCTTATCACTAAAATCATATGGATTATAGTAACCATAGCCACCCATTTTACAAACACATATTATGATGGGAGCTTAAAGCAACTATTCTCCCTTTAATTGTTCTTTAGAAAACTTAATAAATAATATAATATGGAATTGAGCTCAAAACTTACTTGGCCAGTGTCTTTGCAGGAAGAGCGATCCCTGCATCCATAGAGACTATAGGAAACACATGGCAACTTGATCTTATGTTTGTAAACCATTTCATGTTCACAAGGTGAATCATCCTTCAAACCAATCGGGCTAAGGATCCGAAAATATATAATATGCCCAGGACCGTGCAGCCTAATATAGAATTGCCAGTATCAGTTGCATAGCTCAAAAGAGATCTTAGGGCAGGGAATACCAATTAATTTTTCCCATGGTACCCTTGGACAGTGTATCGACAAAATTGTGCCTTTTTTTGTACGTGTCAGTGTGTGTCAAGGTGTGTATATCTGACACACAGATATATATATACACAAACACAGTGGCACATACACACACCTTGACACACAGTGTGTATGTATGTATGTATCTGTGGGTCAAAGTGTGTGTATCTGTGTTTGTATGTGCCAGTGTGTATGAATCTGACACACAGATACACACACACACTGGCAGATAGTGGCACACAGATACACACACTGACACAAACACACACACCTTGTGTGTCAGGGTGTGTATATCTGTGTTTATATGCGCCAGTGTGTGTATCTCTGTGTCAGTGTGTGTGTGTGTGTGTGTGTGTGTATATGTATCTGACACACAGATACACACACACACACACTGGCACACCTTGACACACATACACACACATCTTGAGTCACAAATACACACACACTCAGATACACACAGTGATTATATATACACACTTGCACCCACAGATACATACTGGCACATACACACACTGACACACTCAGATACACACACACAGGCACAAACAAACTCACTGATACACACTGGCACATACACACACTTAGATACACACAGTGACACATACACAAACCTTGACACACAGATACACACTGACACACATACTCTTTGACAGACACATACAATCTCACTGACACACATACACTCTCACTGACAAACACACATACTCATTTACAGACACACATATACACTCACTGACAAACACATACACTCTTGCACATTCACTCTTTGACAAACATACAAACTCCCTAACAGACACACATACAAAAAATGTTTTATTTTGTTTTACATTTTACTCCACCCAACCCCCCTACCTTTAGGAGTGCTGGCATGGAGTCCCTGTGGTCCAGTGGGACTGCTGGCGAGCGGTCCCTAGGGTCCTGCTCAGCTCCCTCGCGCGCCTCTTCGTGATGCCAGAGTGACATCATATTTCGGTTCCAGCATCACTTCTGTGGGCGCGAGGGAGCTGAGCAGGGAGATCACTGCTCCCTCACCGCCCAGGGCCATTTTATTTTTTAAACTTTTGGCGGAAACCCAATTGGTGTTCCGCAGAACACCAGTTGGGAAGCACTGTCTTAGGGGTTGCAAGTTGGCACATTTAGGGAGGAAGAGAACTCAAAAGTATAGCTCCTCCACATGTGATGATTGGTCAAAACTTTTGAAGGGGAAGGATAGTATGCAAAGTGTAAGCCTTGGTAAAGGGGTCACTATGGCAAACCATTTTTGATATTAAATTATGAAATATTTCAAAAATCAAGTTCCAATAAAGAAAATCATAGTATAACCCAATACTAGCAATAATATAAAGTTCTTTTTTGCAACTTTGTATCATAAAAATAAAGACAATGCATTTGAACAAAGTTGCTTTTTAAATGACTCCCTCATAGTGATGTCCCGAACGGTTCACCGAACGGTTCGCCACGGACTCCAGTCAGCAGACACATTCCAGCCAATCAGCAGCAGACCCTCCCTCCCAGACCCTCCCACCTCCTGGACAGCATCCATTTTGAAGCTGCATTCTTAGTGAGCTGTCCAGGAGGTGGGAGGATCTGGGAGGGAGAGTCTGCTGCTGATTGGCTGGAATGTGTCTGCTGACTGGAGTCCGCGGCGAACCGTTCGGGACATCACTACTCCCTCACTGCACTGCTTTGCTGAAATTAAGTGTATCTTAAGAAAATGCAACACACAGACCAACCCAGAAGCTGTCGGGATGCCACATGGATATTACAACAAACATTTGCAGATGGATATGACAGGACATTTTAGTAGGAAATATATATTTTTTTATCATACAATTTTGCTATTTCTTATTCCTTTTGTTTAATCAAACTTAAATTATTATATTGTTCAATCTATTCTAATAAATGAATTAACGACTTGTCAGTTTTTATATAATTTATTATAACTCATCTTCTTTTTACAATCATTTTATCACATTACCCATATCGTGATAAGAGTGATTATAATTTGATGTATGCTGTTTTGTATTTACCGTTTGTTTGCTGGCTATTAGAATTTCAATACATATAAAGGTTATCCACAGTAGTGAGAAAGCACAGTCCATTTTCAGTTTTCTATTTTATTATTGATTCATAGATTAGAAGTATTGTTGTATTAAGGATCTACACGATTACCTCCTATATTTATCCCTAGCATAGCTATATAGCTAACTCAAAATATATATTGGTTTAATTGTTTTTTTTTTCCACTCCCCCTTTGTATACATCCAGTATAATCTTGTTTATGTATTATAGAGCTCCACAACAAATACAGGAATTAAACGCAGAACATTTTGTGGCATGACAGAGCTTACACGCACCAAGAAAGTAATGCTTGTGGGTCTTAGCATCATTGCAGTGCCTCACAGAAATAACATATGCAGTTAGATTCAAAATAAGAGCAATTAGATCATTTTATTTACATTTTAATCACAATCCAGGGCTGGTATTCAATCAATAATGTCTTCTAGGCTTCAGTTATAATTCTGTGTGTTTTCAAAGCAAACTTAGATAGTGTTATCGATTTGAAAGTGGGCTTAACTTCAATCGTCATCATTAATGACGCAGTCTCGAGAGGTTAACAAACAAAATGGATCCCTCTTGGATATAACCTGTCTGTTTGCCTGTTATGGTGCAGTGTTGATGATAATAGTTTATATGTGTCATTAAGTCATTGTGTTGCTCATAGACATGGATAGCATGTATGTTTCCATAAGCATGTTTAAATGAGATATTTTGGTTACATGTGTAAATGTGTATTGGTTGATACAATGTGTATTATCGATTTTGCTATGTTATCTTAGTGTAATACTTGTGATTTATTTTCTATAACTGATTAACAAGGAAGCCTTTGAATATGTCTAATGATATTGCTTCCACATGTCTTAAACTCCTGTCAGGTGGTTGGGATGTTTGTTCTGCTCATTTGGAAAAAACTTAAGCTTATTTTTGACATAATGATTAATTAATTGAAAAGTATTTTCGGTGAATTATCAAGACGTTGTTACTTGGTGTACAATAGTTCCATTAATGTGTCGATCTACCTTGATAGTTATGTTTTAAGCTTGATTGCTTAACTTCTGGTACAGAGCTAATTTTTGTCAAAATTAAGTCAAAATTGATGTAAAAATATTGAAACTGTGATTGTTCACATCATAATCATTATCATTATCATCTTATTGACAGCTGTAAACATGTTGATTATTATTATAGAATAATAGATTGTGATTGTGGACCTAATTTGATAAATGAAGCTTGTGTACTGCAAAATAGTTTGGAACATAAGCGTGATGGAGAATGTTTCCATCTCAAGCATTTTTGAATACTGCAAATTCAGATTTTAGTTTACCACTACTACTACAATTGTTACTCAAACTATAACTATATCTATGTAAAATGTGTTTACATACAATTTATGGTATTTATTTGCCATGTATGACATTAATGGATGGTCATTTCAGAGGTGGTTGCAGCAGCCTAAATTTCTCCAGGTAAGATTAATCTGGATTACCAAGAGCCTGACACTGGAGGGTTATAAACTGATGTTTCACAAATTGAGCACCCTTCACAGACACAGTTTTCAGCTAGAGGGGTCATTGTGTGCTCCTCACTTTGTATGTATGCAACTTACACCCTAAATGGTAGTGAATTAGGGATAACCACACACAAGAAGGATTTGGGAATTGTTATAGACAACACATTGGGCAGCAATATGCAATGTCAATCTGCAGTTGCTAAAGCCAGTAAGGTTTTGTCATGTATAAATAGGGGCATAAATTCTCGGGATGAAAATATTATTTTGCCTCTTTATAAATCGCTGGTAAAACCACACCTTGAATATGCTGTACAATTTTGGGCACCTGTTCTAAAAAAGGATATAGGACTAGAAAAAGTGCAGAGACAAGCTACAAAATTGATGAAAGGAATGGAGCATTTTAGTTACGAAGAAAGGTTAAAAAATTTAAATTTCTTTAGCTTGGAAAACCGGCACCTCAAAGGGGATATGATAACATTATACAAATATATTCGGGGCCAGTACAAACCGTTATCTGGAAATCTATTCATAAACAGGGCTATACATAGAACACAAGGTCACACATTTAGGCTGGAAGAAAGGAGATTTCATCTAAGGTAAAGAATTTTTTTTTTTTTACAGTAAGAGCAATAAGGATATGGAATTCTCTGCCTGAAGAGGTGGTTTTATCAAAGTCCCTACAGATGTTTAAACTGCAATTGGATAAATACTTGCAAAAACGTAATATACAGAGATATAATTTCTAATTAGTGGGATAATAGCTGCTTGATCCAAGGAGACATCTGACTGCTATTTTGGGGTCAAGAAGGAATTTTTTCCTAGTTTGTTGCAAAATTGGAAGCTCTTCAGACTGTGTTTCTTGCCTTCTTTTGGATCAACAGCAAAAACTTTTGTGAGGAAGGCTGAACTTGATGTACGCAAGTCTCTTTTCAGCTATATAACTATGCCTAGTTTAATACTGCAATACTGTTGCACATTAAGGTATTTGAGCATTCCTAGAACCACCTTTAATAGTTAGTGGCATTGTCTAAGACTGCCTTAGAGCCCTAACAATTGGCAGTAATTCTTGGTCTGGACTACTCAGTATAACCTGGGGCAAACATTTGTCAAAAGAAACACTAACTTCTTTGTTAGAGGACCAAGGTCAGTTTGTAGTGACTTCAGCATTGTCAAGTTTGCAAGTCCAGCATCCTGACCTAATGGTCGATGCATCATTCACTTTATCCATCTGACCCATATGCTCCAACCTCCCAGCAGCGGCGTACATACCGCGGTCGCAGGGGTCGCAGCTGCGACCGGGCCAGCCACTCCAGGGGGCCCGGCCGCCCAGCGGACCCCTGTGACCGGGTATCCGCTGCCATCATCTTCTGCGTCCCCTGCCTGGCCTCAGTCCAAGGGGTCCATTGGGTGGCCCATGCTGTCAGGGCCACCCGATGGAGCTGGTTTGTCAGGGGGCCCGGTCAGTGCAGGGTGCTTTAAGAGCGTGACCGGGCCCTGGTGATGAGATCACACGCTGGGAAGAAGTGACCACACGTTACTCCTCCCAGCTCACACTGAGATCCGCGAGGAAGGAAGACCAGGGAGTCAGAGTGGGAACTCTGACTTCCATTCACCTGAGCCACCATTGGACTCCAGTCACCTGCACCTAAAAGGTAGGAAACAGGAGGGTGACAAACATTTTGTGTGTGTGTGTTTGTATGTATGTGTGTTTGTATGTCTGTATGTGTGTGCCTGTCTGCCTGTATGTATGTCTGTGTATGTATGTCTGTCTGTGTGTGTGTGCCTGTATGTGTGTGCTTGTCTGTTTGTATGTATGTGCATCTTGTGTGTGTGTGCCTGTCTGTTTGTGTGTGTCTGTCTGTATGTCTGCCTGTGTGAATGTGTGCCTGTCTGTTTTTTATGTATGAGTGTGTGTCTGTATGTGTGTCTTGTGTGTGTGCCTGTCTGTCTGTGTGTGTCTTTATGTGTGCCTGTCTGTTTATATGTATGTATCTGTGTGCCTGTCTGTGTGTCGGTCTGTGTGTGTCTGTCTGTATGTATATATGTCTGCCTGTCTGTCTGTTTGTATGTATGTGTCTGTGTGTGTGTGTGTGTTGGGGAGGTGTGGTGGGGTGGGGCCCACCGATCATTTTCGCACCGGGCCCCATGGTTTGTGTGTACGTCACTGCCTCCCAGCATGAACATGGTGCAACACTTCATCCAGGTGACCTGCGTGTGGTTGTGAAATGAGAAATCATCACAATAAACACAGGTATGATATCTTAGATCCTTGAAGAGTTGTCCACCAGGCTCTGGAAGACTAGGAAAGCATCTGTTTTTTTATTCCAAAGAGCATATTTTTTCACAGTATATTCTACACAGTGAATTGTACTGCCATTTCGTTATCCTTTCCAAGGTCATGCATCACATATATATATATATATATATATATATATATATTTAAAAAAAAAAAAAAAAAACATTCTTCAGAAAAAGCAATTTGGCTGTTTTTATATATGACACAAATATTTTAAATTACTTTACAAAAATTACTACTAAAAACATGAAACTTTTTAATACTGTTCATATTATGCATTCAGAGTATTACATCTATGCTCTTGCAAGGCAAATATTTTTTGTGTTTGAAATGACTGATGTTTTGGAGCATTTCAAGAATTTATCCTTGAATGTTTATTGATATAGAACACAAGATAAGCAGTATTGAATCTTCGAGGAGAGCAAGAGAGACTAGAAACATCAAAATGTGTAGCGTCAAGCTGAAACACACAAGTTCATATCATTGTTTGTTTGAAATAAACATTAAAGAAACTAGAACAATGAAACTGTGAGAGAATGAAAAAAATATTCACAGGGTGATTAAAAAAAACTGTGAACATAACAAATTCACACTGATTTAAAAAATAACCTTGAACCATCTGTACAGAGATAATACGTATAAAAGATAATGACATATTGGATAGTTTACAATTACTAATAGTAGTTCTCAGAGTTGAAACTAATTAAAACAATCTCCATCTATTAGTCAGCCATGTAACATGAATAAAAAGTACAATAAAACACAATACAATAAAATATAAAGCCAACAGATAACCAAACAGTAATATAGTGAGTGAAGCAAAGTTCCAAAAAACAGCTGACGAGAAAACCATAAAACAGAATAAGCTGGAAAGATACATTTATATCAGTTATGTTTGACAGAATCATGCAGATCTCTGCATATATTAGACATTTTTAAAAACTACAGATAATGCATGAAATTAAAACATTTATATAATTTTATTCATATAGGAAAACAACAGAATCCTACATGTGGTAGCGGATCTTGATAAATATATTAGACATTACATTAGGTTTGACACTCGTCCATTAATGTAGAGCATGGTTGTCTAAAATGTAGTTTCCCAAATCATTCAGAACTACAAATTTTCGATGCTTTGCTATTGTAAAAAATGTTAAACATATATAATAGTTGTAGTTCCAGATCTAGAGCATCTAGGAATTCAACTTTTGCGCATCCCTGATTTAGGGGAATAGCAAGTAAGAATGCATCAAACAAGCAAAGATAGAGGGACAAAGCCATATCGTTACCTCCAATTTTGTAAAACCATTTGGAGAGATCTCTTAATTCTGCCTTTACTCTTTGGTCTTTTAAAGACAGAGGGTGCATATTATGCTTGTGTTATTATTCAGTCTCTGTCAATAATACATTCCATCTGCATGGAGAGAGTAGGGAAGTAAGAGCTGTGCAATTGAGGGCCAGATCTTATCCACTAAAAGTAAAACAAAAAACAAAATAAACCCCAATCAAAAAGGGGCAAAGGTATAGGACCTCTGAGGTGCAATAGTAAATGAAGTTTCCTACAAGTCGTGAGTTCTTTTTTTGACAGGTTGAAACATAGGCAAAATGTTACTGAATGCTTTTCTCGAAATTGTGTTTCCTTTCTGAACTAGTTCACCTTATTACTGTTGTGTAAACAAATTAAGTAAATTAAAACCTCCCAACCAATGACAGCTCATTTATGTGGGTAGGTGGGTCCAGGTGTCTTCTTCCCTACATGAGTTAAACCATTTGGCAATGGTTTAGCTCCAAAAAGTCAGAGCACTGATGCCCAGCGCATCTATTCCAGCTTCCTTTTGATCTACTTTGCGGTATGAGGAATGGTTAGATTATCACCAGCTAATTGGCTAAATCTTCCTCATACTAACAGATAAGATGGAAGCTGGAAAGAAGAGGTGACCGAGCACCAACTTTGGCGTTAACTGTTGCCAAACTGCTTAAATCTTGAAGTCAAGAAGGTGCCCAAACACTCCTGCCACCATAACAACCTAAATGAGCTTGAGTTGTTACAGGAATGGGAGTGTTTTTTTAGTAAGGAGTGCATACAAACAATCAATATATTCCATTACATTTTTAAAAATAATTCAGATTTTTTTTTAATATATTTTCACAATTATTTTCTGCCTCTCGTACTGAGAACACATTCCCTAGCATGCACGTCAGCTGTTCTTTCTAATTGGCTAGCCTTTTTAATCTTTGTAACAGGTTTTATATTTGGTGTAGGAAATGGGAAATAGGAGACAAATTATATAAAATGAGCATAGTATAATGTGTTTTACATCCTATAGGTTTTACATTTGAATAAGTAATATTTCTGACATACAGGTGGATGTTTTAATACAATGTTGGCATGGCTGATGACTGATTAATATAAAATATTTAACAGCAAGCTTTTTTTTTTTTTTTAAAACAGTGACCATATTCACAGAAAAGGATGACAGACGAATCCACTCCTGCTTGCCTCCAGAGGAATGAGGGGGGCAAATTGTTTGTATATAACATATTAAAGGGGCACTATAGTCACCTGAACAACTTCAGCATAATGAGGTTGTTCAGGTGTAAGCACTTACATTGGAAGCTTGGAACACCTCTTGTTGCAGTCAATCAGACGGCCACCAGAGGGACTTCCGAGTTCAGAAGCCCTAAAAAGGCTTCATTCACATCTGAAGTATTCATACATGCGTGAATACTTCAGACGGGCTATCAGCACACAAAGCACTGTGAACGCGCTTTGTGTGCTGAGGCTGTCAGCACTGCGTGGGAGTGGCTTCGTCTGACAGGCTGAAGACCGAAGAGGAGGAGGGGAGGATTCAAACTGTAAGTAAACTTATTTAGTGAGTGTGGGTGGGTGACTGAGGGTGAGTGGGTGAGGATGGATGATGGGAGTGGATGGATATGTATGATGGGAGTGGATGGATATGAATGATGGGAGTGGATGGATATGGATGATGGGAGTGGATGGATATGGATGATGGGAGTAGATGGATTTGGGTCTGGATGATGAGAGTGGATGGATATGGATGATGGGAGTGGATGGATATGGATGATGGGAGTGGATGATATGGATGATGGGAGTGGCTGGATGGGGATGATGGGAGTGGATGGATTTGGGTATGGATATGGATGATGGGAGTGGATGGATGGATATGGATGATGGGAGAGAATGGATATGGATGATGGGAATGGATGGATATGGATGATGGTAATGGATATGGGGATGGATATGGATGATGGGAGTGGATGGATATGGATGATGGGAATGGATGATGGGAATTGATGGATATAGATGATGGGAATGGATGGGTATGGATGGATGGCTATGGATAGAGAAAGTGTGTGTGTATGTCTAATTTTTTACTACTTGTGTGTTTGCATAGAAACACTGTATATAGAGAGATCACAGTTTGGCTGAGGAGGGGGGGCGGGTATAGAAAGCAAGCTGTACTGTCAGACAGCTCAGCTCGCGAACGCGCATTCCGCGCTGAGTTTCTTCATAGGGCAGCATTCAATGCCGCTCTATGAAGAATGCGATTGGTGCAGCGCGAAACCGCGCACGCGCACCACATCGCGATGACACTTCTCAAGGAGAAGCATCCTATTGGGCCCTGCGATTTCGTCATTTTGACAAAAAAGGGGGCTTGGCCTAGCAGGGAGCTCGGCGCTGGAACGGAGGTAAGTTTTATTATTAAAACTTACTCGGATTAATTTTTTTATTTTTTTTTATGGCAAGTTTATATAAAAGCAAGAAAGAAGGCTGGGGGACCTGTCTTTCTTGCTTTTATATGTTGACTATAGTGTCCCTTTAATATAACAAGTCTTACTAGATATTGTTGGTGTTATTATCTTTTTAAATGATCAGCCATTTTAACACTGACATTTTAACATTACAACCATTAACATCCTTGATTACGGAGCATGATTTCTTCTTAAAATCCCCAATGCATCCTTTTACTGATAGAGCGTAAAAACTATAAATGTTATAAAGTGATATATAATTGAGGTTGATCATTAAATTGTTATTAGTTTAAAGGTGGCTATATTTAGCCTTTTCTGAGGAGGCTGAATTACTCATTGGAAGGTTGCATCTGACTCTCACAGATATTCTCTTGCTGCTTATTTAGGACACTATAGTCACCAGAACAACAACATCTTATTGCATTTCTTCTGGTGAGTATAATCATTCCCTTCAGCGTTTTTGCTGTAAATACTGTCTTTTCAGATAAAATGCAGTGTTTACATTACAGCCTAGTGATAACTTCACTGGCCACTCCTTAGATGGCTGTTAGAGATCCTTCCTGGGCCAGTGCAGCACTGCCATTTAGAGTATTCTCCCTCTGCATGGAGACACTGAACCTTACTCACATAGATACATTGACAGGAATAAAAATCTTACCTCAAAGGGTTAAACCACTCTCAAACAGTTTAACCCCGAAGTTGTGTCCAGGGCTGATCTCAGCTCTCCCCAGTGCGGCATCTGGCTTCTGAAATGTCACTTACGGTAAGCATTGAGTGCTACCATGCAGGGTGTGCCGCTGATTGTCTGAGATAGGTCAGCTGATGCTTTCAGCCATTCAGTGACTCACCATTTACAAAACTGGCTTGGAAAGAAATGTACCTTTTGCAACTTAGATGCTGAATGATCCCCATAGAGATGCACTGATTCAATGAATCTTTATTAGGAGATGCTAACTAGCGCAGCACAGTGTTTTGCCATACATCTGCAAAAGCCACCCAATGCTTTCTTATGGGAAAGTATTGGATTGGCTGAGATCATCAAGATTGATGATCTGAGTTATGGAGGCGGGGCAGCCATGGTGAGACCAGCAGGGCCATGGAGAAAACATAAGAAAAATTATCTTTTAGCTCCATTCTGAGGAGGCAGTCATGTTTGTATTGCTAACACTATAATGTTCCTTTAACAACCGGAAGGTAACAGGGCTGGTTGTCTGATTGATACCCAGGTGAGTGCAACAAGATTAATTTATAAAAGTGTAGCCCCATGTAGCCAAAGCGCAGCTAAGCGGAAAAAGGCCTTGACAGGGGTTAGGAGGCGGGCATAGGAGGAGGGAAGGAAGTAGGGAGTTATGGGTAAGTAGGCTTGGCTATTTAAATAGGCAGCCATTTTAAAGCCTTCACTTTTAATTACTACCTTGCTGAGTTTGTGTGCACTCCTGTGTCCACAGATTTGGTTTGGTGGGGTCTTTGTTTTTCTCTCCTTCTGCAGGGTCGAAGGATAACATGGAGGAGCTGTTGGAGCGGATCCGGTTGGCGGCTCAAGGACGTGGCGTGGACTGGCTGCGGGCGCAACTTGGACCAGCCCTGGCGGGTGCTGCGGATCATGAGGGCGGCGGAGGTCGGCCTGTGCGGGCTCGGAGGCCGCCGAGACGGCTGAGCCCAGGCGCGAGTCCGGTGGAGACGGTTCCAGCGGCCGGGCGGCGGCGGGACCAGGCCGAAACGGACCCGGTAGCCGCATGGTTGAGGCTCCGCCTCCCGGCGCGTTACCGGGACGTCGGAGAAGCGGTAGCCGGCGGGAGGCTACCCGGGAGTCGGACGGTGCAGCTCCCAGTGCGGGGAGGGCTGCGCCTGGAGCGGGGGCCGCGGGAGACATCGGGCGGCCCCCTGGAACCGGTGAGGACGCGGGATTGCAGCCCGGGAGGGCATCTACTACACCCATGGCGGGGACTGGCGGGGCCGGTGCGGAAGGAGCTCGCGGACCGCCCCTGGAACAGGCAAGTGCAGGGGGTTCCGGCCGGGACCCCCTTGGCGCGAATCAGCGCAGGAGGACTGGGCACAGGGTTCAGAGACCTGGGGGGGACGTGGAGAGGGGTCAGGTGCCTTCTAGAGCGGGGGCAGGGAGGTCTAGGGGGGAGGGTGCGCAGGGTAGTTCCAGGGTAGTGAGCTTGGAGCGAGGGCCAGTAGCCGGGAGGGTGGAAGGGCCAGGGGGTACGGCAGGGGGAAGTTTGCCATCAGGGGGGGGCAGGAGGTCGAGGTGCGCAGGGCGTTCAGGACAGGTTAGGGGTGCGGGGTCTGGGGACCGGCTGGAGGTACCGAGGGGAGGGGGTGCTTCTAGTCGGGGGGCCCGCCGGGGTGGGGGGTGGGGATTTCCCTGCGCTGGTGAGCAGATAGGTGGGCGTAGTTCTGGGGGGGGTTCAGGTTTGGGGTCAGGTGATAGCAGCCCGTCACCGGTTAGGGCCCGGGGGTCCGGGGGGTTTAAGGGAAGGGCTCGGCGTGTTAGGTCCTCATCTAGTAGCTCAGGGGGGGAGAGTGTCATGGCCCCCAGGCTGGTTACACGGGGGCGGGCCTCTGGTAGAAACGGGAGGAGTCGTAGTCCCAGAGGCAGGGCCGATCGGGCCTTGGGTGGGCGAAAAGGAGTGGTTGCGCGACGGGAGGCTCTGGTGTCCAGCGGGCGCTCTCAAGGTCGGGACGGGGGGGCTGCTCATGACCAGTATGCTCTGCCCAGGACTTCTTCTCCTCGTTACAGATCTCGGAGCCGCTCCGCATCTGATGTGGCCGGGCACCGGGTTGGCTCCCCGGTTGGAGGATCGTTAACGGATGTCGCTCATCCTGGTCAGGGGACAGTACACAACGCAGCCCCAGGAGCTTCGGGGTCGAGGGGCTTGGCCGGTGAGTCCTCTGCTTCTCTGCACTCCAGTGCATTGGTTCATACACTTCAAGCACTTCTCCACTCACTGGGAGCGGGGGGTGCCACAAAGGGCGGTGTGGGGCAGGTTTGGGCTCAGGGGGCCGGGGTGGCGGGCCCGAGCGAGGTTCCCTCCGCGGAACAGAGTTCGGGTGGGGACACTGCAGTGACGGTTACTGGGGCGGAGGCGACGAGCGAGCGGGCTGAGTTGACGGGGGGGGTGGTTCCTGATGCGGCCAGGCAACACGCATATGTGTCGTTTGCGGGTCCGCTGGGGGTCCACCTCAAACAGGAGGTGAAGGAAAAAATCTGGAAGGGTGACTTCTGCGAGATCTTTTCTCTTCTCCCTTTGGAGGATTTTATTGATCTCAAAGAGGACGATAAAAAAGATGAGAAGAAGGAGGAGGAAGAGAAGAAGAAGCGGTATCGTAAGATTCCCAAGTCTTTCGGTAACTGGCTGAGGGCCTTTTGCGTGTTGGCCAGTGTTCTGGGCGAGAAATCGCCGGGCCTGTGCTCCTCTCTGTTTTGTTATTTGGATGGCATTTGGGAGGCGTATCGCACCTATGGCGGACTGGCATGGTGGCGGTATGACGAGCAATTCCGGCAGCGTTTGGCGGCTAATCCGGGTATGCGGTGGGATCAAATGGACCTGCCTCTCTGGATGAAGCTGATGATGGCGCAAAAAGCGCAGCCATTTCAGCCCACGGCCGGCGCAAAGGGGCAGTCCGCCTCGTCGGCCGCCATGCAAAAGGGCTTCTGCTGGCTCTTTAACGAGGGCCAGTGCAAATGGGGAAACGCCTGTCGCTTTAAGCACGAGTGTTCGGGCTGCGGAGGCGCGCATGGGCTCAACCGGTGCTTCAAAAAAGGGAAGTCAGGGCACACCGGGGTCCCTACCTCGGCTGGGGGGGGGAGGGGGAGTTTCGCTTGCCCCGGGGCCTAACCCCGGTGAGGCTAGACGCGATGGAGCCGTGGCTAAGCCGCTACGGTAATAAGGCAGATGCCGTGGCGCTCCGGGCGGGGTTTGGTCAGGGGTTCTTTATCCCTTTCCGGAACCGGGGGGGGGACTGGGGTTCGGCGCAACCTTAAATCGGTGGCTGAGTTCCCGGGTGTGGTGCGGGAAAAACTGGGCAAGGAAGTCAAATTGGGAAGGATGGCAGGGCCGTTCCCGGCTCCTCCATTGGAGGGTCTGCGGGTTTCCCCGCTCGGGGTGGTTCCCAAGAAGGAACCGGGCAAATTCAGGCTCATTCACCACCTCTCCTACCCGGAAGGAGAGTCGGTGAATGATGATATTGACAAGGACTTGTGCTCGGTCTCATACGCATCATTCGACAGGGCGGTCGAGCTGGTAAGGAAGGCCGGGCGCGGGGCACTGTTGGCTAAGGTGGATATTGAAGCAGCGTTTCGGCTGCTTCCGGTCCACCCAGCGTGTCATCACTTGCTGGGGTGTTTCTTCGACGGGGGGTACTTTGTGGATTTGTGCCTTCCAATGGGTTGTGCTATCTCCTGCGCCTACTTTGAGAAGTTTAGTACTTTTCTTGAATGGGTGGTCAAAGTTGAGGCGGGGAGTGGGGCTGTGGTACACTACCTAGACGATTTTCTCTGCGTAGGACCGGCGGGCTCCCCCGCCTGCCTACACTTGCTGAGAACGGTCGAGTGGGTGGCTGGCCATTTCGGGGTCCCGCTGGCGGCGGACAAGACAGAAGGGCCGGCTCAGTGCCTTAGTTTTCTGGGGTTGAAAATAGATACGTTGCAAGGGGAGTGTCGGCTGCCGCTGGAGAAGTTGCGGCGGCTGAAGGAGGAGGTGACGACGGCGGCTCAAGCCCGTAAGGTTACGTTGCGGCAGCTGCAGTCGTTGATCGGGATGCTGAATTTTGCATGCCGGGTGATCCCAATGGGTAGGGTGTTCAGCCGGAGCCTGTCGGCAGCGACGGCAGGGGTGCGATCCCCGCGTCACTTCATTCGGGTGCCGACTTGGCTGTATGGGAGACCTTTTTGCGGGAGTTCAATGGGACGGTGATTTTTAGACAGGAGGGCGTGTCGGCTGCGGAACTGGAGCTGTTCACAGACGCGTCTGGTAGCGTGGGCTTCGGGGCTTATTTTGGGGGACGTTGGTGTGCGGAGCGATGGCCGAGGGAGTGGCGACTGAGCCCCCTCATGCGGAACTTGGCTTTCTTGGAACTGTTCCCGCTGGTCGTTGCGTTGGCCCTGTGGGGGGATAGGCTGCGGGACCGGAAGGTGGTCTTTTTCTCGGACAATATGGCCGTGGTGCACGCTGTGAATAACCAATCAGCGGCATCAAAACCCGTGGTTAGGTTGCTACGTCATTTTGTTCTGTTGTGCATGTCGCTAAATGTTGTTTTTCGTGCACGCCATGTGCCTGGGTTCATGAATGATGTAGCTGACGCCCTGTCTCGTTTTCAGTGGTCACGATTCCGGACGGTGGCGCCGGAAGCCCAAGAATTGGGGCAGGCTTGCCCAGACGAAATTTGGCGGCTCGGGGCGACCTGCTTGGGGGACTGGTGAAGGCTTCGCTGGCGCCGGCCACATGGGCCGCTTACAGTAAGGTCTGGGACTCCTGGGAAAGGTCATGGGAAGGGTTGGACCGCCTGCCGGCGGGGGAATCGCTCAAGGATGCGTTCCTCTGGTACACCTGTCAATTTCTGGCGAAGGGGGTATCCCCGGCGGTGGTTGACAGGTCCATGGCGGCGATGGCTTTCTGGTTCAAGCTACATGGGGAAGAGGACCTTACTAAGACCTTTGTCATAAGGCAGGCACTGAAGGGGTACCGGCGGGGCCGCAGACGGCCTGACACTCGGCGCCCAGTATCGGTGCGAGTGTTGAGTGACCTGGTCGGTTTATTGCCTACTATATGTTTCGACAGGTTCGAAGCATCGTTGTTTCAGGCGGCGTTTCTGTTGGCCTTCTTTGGAGCCTTTCGGGTAGGGGAGTTGGTCAGTGCCACGAGGACTGCGGCAGGAGGGGTACAGGTGTCGGGGGTCCGAGTGCTGGAAGGGAAGGTGGTTGTACACCTGGCAAGATCCAAGACGGACATGTTAGGCAAGGGCCGAGATGTGACGCTGCGGGCCCTGCCGGGCTCCGCTTTGTGCCCAGTGGCTGCGGTGGCGGGGTACATGGCACGGAGGCCGGGGGTTGGAGGATCGCTGCTGGTACACGCGGACGGGTCTTCCCTCTCCCGGTTCCAGTTCACCAAGGTTTTTTGGTCTGGACTGGGAAAGCTAGGACTGAGGGTGGATACTTTTGGTACACACTCCTTTCGTATTGGGGCGGCTACGGAGGCAGCTCGGTTGGGTCTGGGGGATGACATAGTGAAACGGATTGGGAGATGGGAGTCGGTACGGTTCCGTTCATATGTGCGCTTGGGTTTATTGGAGTAAGATGGTGGAAGGGCCTTTGGGGGGATCCCCGGGGGCTGGGTGCATAAGGGGCTGTTATGATCTGTTTTCCTTCTCTCCCCCAGGCCGTGTCGCATGGATCGTGGGCCATTCATTTGTCTTCTGGGCCGAAAGGAGGGCTGCAGCTCGAGCTCAGGGCCACCAGCTGGGCTTTCATCGGGACCAGTTGGCAGTACAGTGGTTCGGGTACAGGGGGTTTTGTTGGGGGGAGGTCTGCGAAAGGGTGTTCCGGATGGTAGCAGGCGGGCAACGGCCGGACCTGCTGGTGCTCCATGCGGGGGGCAACGACTTGGGCCTCACTCCGCAGCGGCGGCTAGTGAAGTGGATGAAGCAGGACCTTAACGGTTTAAGGGACCTACTTCCGGGGGTGATGTTGGTCTGGTCGGAGATTATCCCTAGGAAGCGGTGGCGGCATGCTAGGGACCCGGAGGCTATTGACAGATGTAGGAAGAAAGTGAATAGCTTGATGGCAAGCTTCGTGCGGAAGCTAGGGGGTGTGGTAGTTCGACACAGCGAGTTGGAAGGTGGTTTGCCGGGGTACTACCGCTCGGATGGAGTTCATCTCTCGGCAGTTGGTTGGGATCTGTTGACCCTGGGCTGGCAGGATGGCATAACTAAGGCTCTTTTTCTTCGGGGTGGCGGAGCTCAGACAGCTTAAGGAGTCAAGGTCTGAGCTTGTGGCGGGATAGGGAGCTGAAGGAGAAGAAATAGGCTCCCTAGGATGAACGTCATGGAGACGTAAAACTGTGGTCATTGGTGGTTGGTAGGTTCCGAGTCCTGTCGGTGGCTCAGAATCTGGTGGGGCAGGGGTATCCGGGTATACCCCTGCCATGGTTAATTTATGTTTGGCACTTTAAGTTGGTATGTTGGAATATGTTGATACGTATGTTATATGTTATATGTATATGTATATATGTTATTTATATGGGGGTCATTGCCTGTTATATTAACAGAAGGATTCGGTCACGAGGGCGGAGTATGGGGGCAATGACCCATGTTTATTGTTAAAATTATTATTGCTTAATAAATTATTATTATTCAAGATTGGTTAAATAAAGCTGTGGACAAATTTTCCCATATACCTTTGTGTCAGTGAGTTATTGGGTTAGGTATGTGGGAGGGTTGTCCTGGAGTCCGACTGCCCATATGGCGACTATACACCGGTCATGTAGCCCCATGTAGCCAAAGCGCAGCTAAGCGAAAAAAGGCCTTGACAGGGGTTAGGAGGCGGGCATAGGAGGAGGGAAGGAAGTATGGAGTTATGGGTAAGTAGGCTTGGCTATTTAAATAGGCAGCCATTTTAAATCCTTCACTTTTAATTACTACCTTGCTGAGTTTGTCCCGCCCACCCTCCCTGAATTTGGTTCGGACTTGGGTTATCCCGTTTTTTCACAGCGGCGGGATAGGGAGCTGAAGGAGAAGAAATAGGCTCCCTAGGATGAACGTCATGGAGACGTAAAACTGTGGTCATTGGTGGTTGGTAGGTTCCGAGTCCTGTCGGTGGCTCAGAATCTGGTGGGGCAGGGGTATCCGGGTATACCCCTGCCATGGTTAATTTATGTTTGGCACTTTAAGTTGGTATGTTGGAATATGTTGATACGTATGTTATATGTTATATGTATATGTATATATGTTATTTATATGGGGGTCATTGCCTGTTATATTAACAGAAGGATTCGGTTACGAGGGCGGAGTATGGGGCAATGACCCATGTTTATTGTTAAAATTATTATTGCTTAATAAATTATTATTATTCAAGATTGGTTAAATAAAGCTGTGGACAAATTTTCCCATATACCTTTGTGTCAGTGAGTTATTGGGTTGGGTATGTGGGAGGGTTGTCCTGGAGTCCGACTGCCCATATGGCGACTATACACCGGTCATGCAAATTTCAATTGAAAACTGCATGTTTTGTAAAATGAAAAAGAGGACACACACTTCACACAAAGCACTTCAGCAATCTAAATTGCTTTAGGGATCTGGATTGTTCCTTTAATATAAAAAAAGACTAGTTTTAAAGTGTCAAGTGAATAGAATGGGACCTTTGTCTGAGATTTAAAAAAAAAAAAACACAAACTGCCTTAATCACTAACAAAAGTAAATAGTATATCGTTCAGTAGTGGTAAGCTCAATACACCTGTGAGGTATCCCCTACACCTTAAAACATATAATACACAAACACATAAGGTGGAGCAAAGAATATACTTCCCTCTCTTCTTAGTACAACCAGCAATGCTGAAACAAAAATAGAGGGGTACACAATAGTGCAGATAATCCTTATTAAAACATACACATATGTGGATCTCTATAAAGCACACTCACAAAAATAGAGCCATATACTGAACCTGGCTCTGGTGTGTATATCCTTAGGATCTTTTCGGGGTGATACAAACCCCACTGCAGATAGTGTAAGGATGATCCAATATCCTCACAGAAATGATGGGTTGCAGGAATCAGGTAGGCTAAACAGATTTATTGATATTGGATAAAACAATACAGAAAGTGAGCTTAAAATAAATGTTCAATGTTCCAATATTCACCAAGACGCGTTTCGCCAAGTGTGGCTTCCTCAGTTGGTGATTATAGTACTGCTGTGTCCATGTGTTTTCTTATATATCCTGTATTTCGTTGTGTTTCCTTATCCGGTGGAACGCATCCTGCGTTCCTATTCTATCCGGTGGAACGCATTCTGCATTCCACCCGTCCGTCATCATGTTCTTCCTGCGTTCCACCCGTCCGTCATCATGTTCTTCCTGTTGCTCTACGTTATATCCTGTCATGTGAACGGATCCATCACCCGTTGAACACAATCTGCGTTTCGCCCCTCTCTGTAGATCAGATGGACATACGGATGTAGAAAAAAAAGTCTCTAGTGGAACGCTACATGTGTTGCACCTTTGTCTATTACTCGCTAATAGTTATATATTAAAAATATTTTGTACATAAGAATACTAAAAAAAATTATTCCAAATGTCAAAAAATACGAATAAGTTTCATGGAAGAAAAGAAAAATATATTTGAAATCTCTAATATCATGATCAACTCATACTACTTCATGGCAGCAATGTGGAAGGAAATGTAAGAGGTAGAATACACACCAAATATAAAACTCAAGAGATACATAAGTATAAAAAGGATAGAATCTAATAATACCCCTAAGTGAAAGAGAAAAACTGTGCATTTATGAAGGTTGTCCATAATTATAATGTAGAGATAATTTGTTAAAAAGGCAATACTGAAAAATAAATAAATAATGCTGTTAACTTACAAATATAAAGAAAAAATATATAAATATATTCATAAAAACATGGGGTTAAACAATTCAAAATCCTGGTTAAGACCATACGGGATGTGTTT
Organism: Pelobates cultripes; assembly: GCA_933207985.1. Lineage (NCBI taxonomy): Eukaryota > Metazoa > Chordata > Amphibia > Anura > Pelobatidae > Pelobates > Pelobates cultripes. The sequence goes on from OW240916.1 coordinate 241,942,104, forward strand.
TAAAACTATAAATACATTTCATCTCTTCCTCACCTATTTTCTTATTAAAATCTCCTCCTCTCCAATCTCTCTGAACCAATTTAATGGCGCAGAAAAACAGGTCTCTTGGGTGGTTGTTATGGCAGATCTTAAAATGGTTTGAAACACTATGTGTTTCTAGGCCTTTTTTTACATTTCTTATATGTTCTGCAATTCTAATGTGCAGACATCTCGTAGTTCTTCCTGCATAAATTAGGTTACAGGGGCATTTTAAAATCTAAAACAAATTTTTAGAAAAATAGGTAAACTGGTCTTTAATGTTAAATGCTTTATCCTATTGATAATTAAAAGAAATGATGTATGTTTTTCTGATTCGTCTCTCTACATGTCAAGCAAGATCCACATGCATAAAATCCTTTGGTTTTATTTAAAAATAATCTGTTGATTTGGTTTTAAAACTACTTTTCACTAGCATATGTTCCATATTTCTATATCCTCTATAAACTACTTTAGGGTCAGGAGGTAGGATTTGTTTTAAAAATGGATCTTCTTTTAAAATTTAAATATTTTTTTAAACTTTTTTTTTATTGTTCCCACTGTGGTTACATATGAATGGTATTTCGGTTGTTTTCCTACCTATAGATTTTTTTTCTTAGATTTGTCTCCTTTGTGGCACACAAGATCTTTTCTTTGGATTTTCATAATGTTCTCCATACAGGTTTGTAATGCCATTGCATCATAGCCCTTTTCTATGAATTGTTGTCTGATTTTTTTCTGCTGGTGTTTTATAATCTGTATCTTGCATGCAGTTCCTTCTTATCCTTAGATAAGATGGCTTTTTGGGGCATTTCTTAACCATGGAGTGTAGTGAAAACTATTTTTTTTTTCAATGTAACTATTGACGTCTACCTCCTTAAAATGATTCCTGGTGTGAGTTTTAGAAAATAGAATCGAAATTTCCAGATCTAAAAAATGTATTTGATTAGTACTGTGCATCAATGTTAAAATGATCCCCCAATCATTATCATTTAAATATTCTAAAATAAGATTCAGAGTCTCCTCCCCATCTTTCCAGATAAAAAAATATATAATCGATATAGTGATAGTAGGACACCAAGTTCGCAGAAAATGTGCTGGGAAATACAATTTTTTCTTCCCAGTATGCCATGAATAGATTTGCATAACTGGGTGAGAACTTGGTGCCCATCGCCGTACCTGTAGTTTGCATGAAGGATGAGTCCTTGAACCAAAAAAAGTTATTCGTTAAAATTAACAGGATACCTTCAAGAATAAAATCAATTTGTATTTCCTTAAAACCTGATTTGGTTAAAAAGAATTTGCTGCTCCAATACCCATATTGTGGGGTATGATACTATACAGAGAACTGTCGTCACAAGTCACTAAAAGATAATTTTGTTGCCATTCTATTTTATCCAGAATTTGTAATATATGGATGGTATCTTTCAAGTATGATGGATTTTTGGTGACCATAGGTTGCAATAAAATATCGATATATTCTGAGATTCTTGAGGAGACAGAATCTATCCCGGAGATAATAGGTCTTTCCGGAGGGTTAATCTTATTTTTGTGCAATTTTGACAAGTAGTAAAAGACAGGGATTTTTGGATGTGGGATCAATAGATATTTCACTTCTTTTAAAATCTCTATATCTAGCTCATTTTCTACATATAATTTAAACTTATTCTGTATACTAGGGTTAGTTGATCATTTTTTATAGGTGTTGGTGTCTAAAAGAATTATTTTCGCTTCTTGGACATAATCATCTTTCTTTAGGACCACAACACCCCTATAATTAGATATTCTTTATTCTTTAAATTATTTAATGCCTTATATTACTTCTGTGAAAGGTTTTTCATGAATGTATGTGTTTTTTTTTAATGCTTTGTGCATTAAAATTGAGACTGTTGTGTCAGTTCTGTATGTATAAATTCTGTATCTGATTCTGCAGCAAAATTAGGTTCTTTATTAAAAAAAAAAAAATCTTTAAAGATAGTTGCCTAATAAATGTATATTTATCTATAAAAAAATTAATTAAACTCTGTAGTAGGGGCAAATTTCAAGCCCCTTTTGTAATACTTTGATATGATCATCTTCTAGTGGTAATCCTTTGAGATTAAAAATGCCTCCTGCATTTGGCTTCTTCCTCTTTTCTCCCTGTTTAGTGATTTTTCTCCTTCTATCATTGATCTTTGACGTTTCCCTGGAGACTCCCATGCCTGGGATTGCTAAAGCGGTCTCTAATGGTGTTGTCAAGTCCTGTTCAAAAAAAGGATCAGGGTGTATATTCTACCTCTTACATTTCCTTCCACATTGCTGCCATGAAGTAGTATGAGTTGATCATGACAGATTTTGAATATATTTTTCTTTTCTTCCATGAAACTTATTGGTATTTTTACATTTGTAATTATTTTTTAGTATTCTTTTGTACAAAATATTTTAAATATCGAACGATTAGTGAGTAATAGACGAAGGTGGACTACATGTAGCGTTCCACTAGAGACTTTTTTCTACATCTGTAAGTCCATCTGATCTACAGAGAGGGGTGAAAAGCAGATTGCGTTCCACAGGTGCCGAATCCGCTCACGTGACAGGATATGACGTAGAGCAACAGGAAGAACATGACGACAGACGGGTGGAATGCAGGATGCAGAATGCGTTCCACCGGTCAGAAAAAGACCGCGAAAACGAAATACAGAATATATATAAGAAAACACATGGACACAGCAGTACTAAATTCAGAAACTGAGGAAGCACTTGGCGAAACGCATCTTGGTGAATAGTGGAACATTGGACATTTATTTTAAGCTAATTTTCTTTATTGTTTTATCCAATATAAATTTGTTAACCTTACATGATTCCTGCAACCCATCATTTCTGGGAGGAAATTGGATCATCCTTATACTATCTGCAGTGGGGTTTGGATCACCCAGAAAAGATCCTAAGGATATACACACCACAGCCAGGTTCAGTGTATGGCTCTATTTTTGTGAGTGTGCTTTATAGAGATCCATGTATGTGTATGTTTTAATAAGGATAATCTGCCCTACCGTGTACCCCTCTATCTTTGTTTCAGCATTGCTGGTTGTACTAAGAAGAGAGGGATGTATATTCTTTGCTCCACCTTGTGTGGTGTGTACTATATGCCTTAATCACCAACATGAGAATTGTTAGGAAATCTATTTTTATAATCTTTATTTTTGCTGTGCCAAAAGTTTACAACAGGCCTGTAATAACACTATAGCGAATGCAGGCAATGCAAAGCATACTCCATTGTGACATGGATTAAAACTGCACAAATGCTTGTAAAATAAACATGGGCATGCAAAATAAGTCAGTGGATATGTAAGTATAAGCAGTAATGAAATCAGGCAATGTAGATGATATTTTGTTTAGGCAAAATAATATAGTATAATATTATGTTAGGTCTAAGGATGGGAAAAAAACTAAGAGAGGACAACCAGGTGTAAATCACTGTTACTCTGTCATTGTTACCATGGCTATAAGAAATGAGTAATTGAGCATTACCTTCATGGCACTATATAGCATGGATAGTTGGAGTGTTAACGGTCAGGTTGTATATGTAGCAAAACAAAAACCAAAATGAGGGTAAAATAACGAAGATAAAACCAATTAAAGCCAGGCCCTAGAAATTAGATTTTTACAGAACTCTGGGCATTACTCAGGGATCATCAAACACCACATGCAGGCCAATATAGAGAGGTAGTCCCAATGCCAATTCTTATCGGGAATCCCAGTCTCATTCCAGTGCTTCTGTATAGACTGTGTTGAATATTCTGCAGCCGACAGCATGTAGGTCTGCACTGCCATAGTAGCACGGGTCTTCGGCCTGAGGCCTTAATGGGAGCCCTTGCTGTTTTTTCCATTGATCCCCTCATCAGGATCATGGGCCGACATGGTTAGGAACTTAGCCTCCATTGCTTCACAAACAACTCAGTCTGTGCGTAAGCCATTTTCCCTTGCCATGAGGACTTGCTGTAGCTGAGCAGGTAACAGTAGTGCTAGGAATGCTTAGTGCTTAGTGGGGGATATCCCGGTCAGTGGTGACCGGGATATCCCCCACCGGTCCAGAGGGGGGAATACAGAGCAGCTGCTTCACACCTGGAGCACCAAGCTGGGAGATTGGCCATTTCTCCCCTCCGTGGAGCATGCCAGGCGAGTAGGCCTCAGTAGCTTTGACAGGCCGCAAGCTAGAAAGTGTGGCTCCAGAGTAGAACCAAATGGCTCCCCAACTGTCAGAGTCAGGTTAGCTGTCGCTTGGGTAGGTTTGTGGGATGCTACTTCGCTTTAAAGTTATGGGTTACTCGAATTGTGTGGGGAGCTCACATTAAACACAGCTCTCGGCCATGATGGTCAGGCCCTGCCCCCTGGGAAATAAAAATTTAAGGCCAAAATGAAAACAGATTTGACTGAAGATCTTTTTCTAAATTCGTTATTTGGACTTAAATTTTGAAATTCACTTTTAAAATATAAAAAATGTAATTTAGTTCTGGACATTTGCACAGTATTAATGCTTTATTAAATCAAAATATGAGAATGCCAGAACATAGATCAGAATCACAGAAGGCAGCGTCTACCTGTCCTTAGAATGGCTGGGCTAATTTTAGACAGAGAGAATAATCAAAACCAGTAACAAGCCCTCTGGATGTATCCTGTGGTATCTGGCACTGAGACATTAGCAACAGATCCTTTAAATTCTGCAACTTGTGAGGTAGGGCCTCCATGGATTGTATTTGTTGTTCCAGCACATCCCACAGATGCTAAATCTGATTGAGTTCTGAGGAATTTGGAGGCAACACCTTGAACACTGTCATATTAGTCAAACCATTCCTAAACAATTTTCTACTATGGCAGGATGCATTATCCTGCTTAAAGAGGCAACTGCTATCAGGGAACACCACTACCATGAAGTGGTGTACGTGGTCTGCAATAATTTCTAGGTAGGTGGTATGTGTCAAAATAATATCCACTTGAATGCCAGGATCCGAGGTTTCCCACCAGAACATTGACCAGAGCATAACACTGCCTCCATTGCCTACCTTCTTCCCATAGTGCATCCTGCTGCCATCTCTTGCTAAAGTAAACAACACACAAGCACCCTGCCATCCACTTTATCTAAAAGATCAACGTTATTTATCAAACCAGGCAACTTTCTTCCGTTGCTCCATGGTCCAGTTCTGATGCTTACATCCACATTAAATGCACTTTGAGCAGTGGACAGGGGTCCTTTTTAAATTGGCCAGCATTACGTTTTTCAGCAATTTAAACTACAGTAGCTCTTCTGTGTGATCGGGCCAGATGGGCTAGCCTTTGCTCCTCACATGCATCAATAATCCTTGGGTGCCCATGACACCGGTTCACCAGTTGTCATTCCTTGCATGAATTTTCAAGGATTGGGATGTATTCAGCAGCAAGTTAACAGTCCGTTCTTGAATTTCATGTTGTGGAAGCAGAAAAATGAGGAAACGAGAAGATCGGAGTGACTTTGACACGGGCCAAATAGTGATGTTTAGACAACCAAGTCAGAGCATCTCCAAAATGGCAGTGATGTCATGTGTTCACAGTATGCAGTGAATAGGAGGTACAATCCACTGCATACTGTGAACACATGACATCACTGCCATTTTGGAAATGCTCTGACTTGGTTGTCTAAACATCACTATTTGGCCAGTGTCAGTCACTCCAATCTTTTTGTTTCATTTTTCCTGCTTCCACAATATGAAATAAAGAACGGACTGTTCACTTGCTGCTGAATACATCCCAATCCTTGACATCTGATATTATAACAATATAATCAATGTTATTGATTTCACCTGTCAGTGGTTTTAATGTTGTGGATGATCATTGTATACACTTAATAAGCTTGTCCTGATTGGTCCACATCATCCCTGTGAGCCCCCCAAAAAATGGAAATGAGGTCTCAAGAATGAGTTCATCATGTACATTTAGAGGGACACCGTGAGCATGCAGCATTTCACACTCTTAGTTCTCATGAGAAACATGCTCTGCCTCGTGGAGGGCACAGAGAACCTCTTCCACTTGTAGAAGTCATGGCATACCAATCGACACACACAGTGGGCTGCACATATGACTGATTATGTTTATGCTTTTGGAAGTATGAAAAACGTGATAGAGTGAAGATATAAGTATTTTTTGCAATTTTCCCACCAAGCATTACAAACCAAGGCATTTTGTTGCATGATAGTGTAGTAGATGCATATGTCTAGTACAGGGCTGCCAAACAGATAGATCCCCAGATTACAACCCCCCATGACTACAACTCCCATGATGCATTCTAAAGGCATGCAAAGCATCAAAGGATTTGTAGTTCTACAACATCTGGGGATCTACATGTTGGGCAGCCCTGGTCTAGTGTGTCCTTGCCTTTACACCTTCTGCCATAGACTGTTTTGATCCATTTTCAGTTATACACCAACATATGTATTGATTTATGTATCTTTGATGTTTTAATGCATGTTCACCAGCTCACCAAACAAGAAAGGTTTCTTTAAGTTGATGTGCATAAGTATCTCCTCGCACATCTATCCTTATTTCCCTAACATATATTTTCTTATCTAATTTTACATTTTTATCACACCCACCACATTTGTAGATCCTTGTTTTCTTTTCCATTCCACTATAATTGTCCTTGTTCTTTGATAACAAATTACAGTTTTAAAAAACAAATTCCCCCACCACCTAACATGACTCATTGGCAGCCCCATAAAAGGTTATGAGGTGCCTTGGGTATTCTTTGTTGAACTAAAAGGAATAGGAAATTTGCATTATCCCTGAGGGAAACTTTTTTTATTGTTCGCACAGATGTACAGTGAAAATGCAAATAATAAACTTTAAAGATACACTGGCTACAAAGGTGTTAAAGAACAAGCTGGTTGAAGCATAATTTACACCATTAGTTTACACAGTTACTGACAAAGGGGTTAGCATTGTATTATTTCACAGAGCATGACGGTGACTTCTGGTACCTGAGCCTTGAAGAAATGGAATTGTCATTGTTAAATCTAGTCTTGACACAAGAGGATATTAGTTTGTTATTTATTGCATAATGCGGTACTAACACAGAGTGCAATACAAAAGACTAAAATGGTAGCCAAAGGAAAACTAATTCAAACTACTGAACAAAACTTGTAACAATAACATATGTTCAATAAGCACTTTTATTACTAGTAGCAATACATATTTTTCACATATATATTACATCAGTAAATATGATCTAAATCATTTGCCTTTCAATTCTCATAAAGCAAAACAAAAAAAAATAAACTCAAAAGAAAGAATTAAAACATTAGAATGTTCACATGAAATAAGGCTGTTTTAGGTGTTTGTCGAGTAAACAGATCAGTTACCACAGTGAGATTTAGAGATAAATCTATAAAAGATAAAGTTCCCAGGTAAAAATCTCTTCAAGTATACTTTTCCAGCTGATGAAGCAACTCCATCAAGAACCGTAGGACTTTTCACAGTACCCCTAACACTGTATTAGTTTAACACAACTGTATTGCCTGTCTATGCAATGACCAGAGATAAGGCCTCCTCAAAGTGTAAATTAAAATAAGTGTGTTGCATTTGTACAATACCCCAATAAATAAGAAAAAGTATAAACCCTATAGAAAAGTATTTGCACCAAATGTGTTTGTATTCTTATTAAAAATAACAGTGGAACAAATTAGAACATGACAGAATTTTAAATTATGAAAAAAATTACAAAGGAATTGTAAATTTCCCCAAATGTGTACTTTTTCTTTTTTAGCTTGGCTAATTTGACTAATGGTAAAGTCTTAAAATCAGTGTTATGTGTTCCCTTTGACATGTGACTCAAATGGGAAAACATTTCAAGCCTTACATATTTTGTATTTTGTTGTTTGTGTGGGCAGAAAAGGTCTCTAAATTTTAACATTGTTAACCAGGAACTGCATTTTCTTCAATTTGCGTTTATTCTTTGGCAATGGTTTGTCATACAGACCATTTTTAAGGAGATGTTCCTTGCTGTGATGAACCTGAGCCCCATGTTGGAGCTGAAATGTGCACAGCGCTTGAAGTGGGCGAAGGATTGTCTGTTAAATACAATGTAAGAGAACAACATGTTTAAAAAGTAAATTAGCAAGGAGCCTTGAAAAATCAGTATTGAATTATATAGCTCTTTTTTCACCTGTATCTTACATATATAACATGTTGTGCTTCTCTAGTACAGAGGTTTTTACTGATTAAATAAATAGCATCTAATCCATTAGATCTATTCTAATTCCTTAGATAGCTAGGAGGTACACACTCACTCCAACGAACAAAGGTTAAATATTTTGTCAGAGAAATGTATGATCTAAACCAGGGGTAGGCAAACTTTAGTGTCACTGAGTCATAACAAGACTTTGAAGTCCCTTGGTGTGTAGGTTATATATATATATATATTTTTTATTAATGTGTGTATAGTTTGCTGTATTCTGCTTGTGTTATGTATGGATGTTTTGTAAGATTTCATTTGCCTGTATTTGTGCTATGTTATAGTGAATGTGAGTAGTTTGTGGTATTGTGTGTTACATAAGTGGACTGTGCATCATATTATGTGTGTGAATGTGGGATGTGTAAGTAGGGTGGCCTACTTGTGGGATTGTGTGTGGTGGTGTGTGTATGTATGTGTGGCTTCTTGTGAGTATGTGTGCTGGCAATAGGCTTGTGAAGTTGTGTTTGCGTCTGAGCTGTTTGTAGTATTTTTGTATATGGGAGACTTTTTGTGCAACTGTGTGTGTGTGTCTCAAAACACTTTCTTAGACAAAGACAATCAAAGACACTCACGCTGAAATACATTCCAGTCACACTTTTGGGATACACACACCGATACACACTGCCAGGCACTCCTCCAATGCACACTGTCAGGACACACACAGTTACAATTAACACACCTTATAATGAAACACATTTAGGCACAATGTAACCTTGTTATGCTTGTCTCTCATTCCTTCCAACCCCCATTCAATCTTACCAGCTGCAGAATAAATGGTCTAACAGCTAGTTCTTAGCTCCTATATTTTGATACTAGAGAGAAAACCTCCCCAACCGGTCGAACAGTAACAGATTTCCAATACTGTGGTATTAGCAAATATGATTTTTTTTTGTCTTATTAACTATAGTAGAAGTGCAAACAACTCCATTTGAGGAGATATTTTAATAGACGGGGCTATTTTTCAAAATCAATGTATGTACATTCAAAATGGATGAACTTGCTACAATGCGACAAAATATGAGCTACTTCACAATCTCTCCAGCATATGTTTAAGGGAACTTGGAAAAATTATTTTCAGTTTTTACCAAATTCTTTTCAATCAACAGAAATAACTCAAAGGCATCTAACATCTCTTGCATGTGTTTTGTAAATATGTAGGATTTGATTATTTTTTTTTTTTTTTTTTAAGAATTGTATTAAATACTAATTTCTAAATACTAGGTTTCTAATACCACATTAGTTGCAACCAATCCTGGTTGAAAAGACGTTTGAGCTAACATAAATGTGAGTTCATAACACAAATTGTATATACCTCGGGTTATTTATTATTACTTCTCTCGTTACTAAAACGAACTTGTTATCAATTATCTCTTGCACAAAAATCACACCAGGAATAGACTTGTATACCGACCTCTTGAATCTCAGTATTCTTTTCCATAACAGAAAGTGCAATTGCAGCACATTCCAAAGTTGAAAGACACATATTCGTAGGCTGAGTTCGGATCACATATTGACTTGAAATAGTGTTCTTTAACTGCACCTGTATTAGAAAAAAAAATTAAAATTATTTACCATTTCCAGAATTTACAAGAAAATATATTTAAAGAAGATCCGTCAGTCCTCTTGAAATTACACCATTGAAGAAAAAAAAAAACTGAATATCACCTTTAACTCCTGATAACTGTTTTCTCATGTAATGTTCCATTTTCTGTTAAATATTTTTTGAACATGAAACAATTGGTAAAGTGAAAAAGGTGATGTGTGATAAATAGGCGCTTAATATACATGAAGAAAAAATATACCAAGTTGCTACCACACTTCCTCCCCAACTCTACACACCAACAAGCACAACAACACAACAGCTATTTGGCAAACCAAGGCCAACACCAGTGGTAAAGTGGCGCACTAGATAAATACACTGACCCCTTAAAAAAATATGATGTTTATTCACAATAATAGGGAGTGTAGTAAAATAAAAATCTACAATCACAGAGAACAGAGCCTTACAAATCTCAAAGGCTCAAATCTTTCAGGTGAATGTGTTCTATGGTGACACTGTCCCCCACCAACTTGAGCAACTTTTACAGGTGAGCAATTTTCAACCTCTTAGTCCACTCTATTTAATATTAGACCTACTACATTAGATTATGTTTCAGACTCTACAAACATACAGTTGCAAGAAAAAGTATGTGAACCCTTTGCAATAATATGGATTTCTGCACAAATTGGTCATAAAATGTGATCTGATCATCATCTAAGTCACAACAATAGACAATCACAGTCTGCTTAAACTAATAACACACAAAGAATGAAATGTTGCCATGTTTGTATTGAACACACCATGTAAACATTCACAGTACAGGTGGAAAAAGTATGTGAACCCTTGGATTTAATAACTGGTTGAACCTCTTTTGGCAGCAATAACTTCAACCAAACGTTTCCTGTAGTTGCAGATCAGACGTGCACAACGGTCAGGAGTAATTCTTGACCATTCCTCTTTACAGAACTGTTTCAGTTCAGCAATATTCTTGGGATGTCTGGTGTGAATTGCTTTCTTGAGGTCATGCCACAGCATCTCAATCGGGTTGAGGTCAGGACTCTTACTGGGCCACTTCAGAAGGCGTATTTTCTTCTGTTTAAGCCATTCTGTTGTTGATTTAATTCTATTCTTTGGGTCATTGTCCTGTTGCAACCCCCATCTTCTGTTGAGCTTCAGCTGGTAGACAGATGGCCTTAAGTTCTTCTGCAAAATGTCTTGATGAACTTGGGAATTAATTTTTCCTTCGATGATAGCTAGTCCAGGCCCTGACACAGCAAAGCAGCCCCAAACCATAATGCCCCCACCACCATACTTCACAGTTGGGATGAGGTTTTGATGTTGGTGTGCTGTGCCTTTTTTTCGCCACATATAGTGTTGTGTGTTTCTTCCAAACAACTCAACTTTGGTTTCATCTGTCCACAGAATATTTTGCCAGTACTGCTGTGGAACATCCAGGTGCTCTTGTGCAAACTGTAAACGTGCAGCAATGTTTTGTTTGGACAGCAGTGGCTTCCTCTGTGGTATCCTCCCATGAAATCCATTCTTGTTTAGTGTTTTACGTATTGTAGATTCGCTAACAGGGATGTTAGCATTTGCCAGTGACTTTTGTAAGTCTTTAGCTGACACTCTAGGATTCTTCTTCACCTCATTGAGCAGTCTGCACTGTGCTCTTGCAGTCATCTTTACAGGACGGCCACTCCTAGGGAGAGTAGCAGCAGTGCTGAACTTTCTCCATTTATAGACAATTTGTCTTACCGTGGACTGATGAACAGCAAGGCTTTTGGAGATACTTTTATAACCCTTTCCAGCTTTATGCAAGTCAACAATTCTTAATCGTAGGTCTTCTGAGAGCTCTTTTGTGCGAGGCATCATTCACCTCAGGCAATGCTTCTTGTGAAAAGCAAACCCAGAAGTGGTGTGTGTTTTTTTTAGGGCAGGGCAGCTGTAACCAACACCTCCAATCTCATCTCATTGATTGGACTCCATTTGGCTGACATCTCACTCCAATTAGCTCTTGAAGATGTCTTAGTCTATGGGTTCACATACTATTTCCACCTGTACTGTGAATGTTTACATGGTGTGTTTAATAAAAACATGGCAACATTTCATTCTTTGTGTGTTATTAGTTTAAGCAGACTGTGATTGTCTATTGTTGTGACTTAGATGATGATCAGATCACATTTTATGACCAATTAGTGCAGAAATCCATATCACATTCCAAAGGGTTCACATACTTTTTCTTGCAACTGTATCTTTGTTAAATATCTGGGATAAGGAAAATTGTAAAAATCCCGGGAAGTGGTACTTCTTTAAACAACAAAGCAAATGAAAAATTGATTATGTGATTAATTCAAATTTAAAGGGTATTATAGTGCTAGGAATACAAACCTGTAGTCCTGGAAATATAGCTCACAGCCTCCCATCTATCTTGCCACCCACCATGCCCCTCCCTCCCACAAACAAAGGTTAAAAATTGTTTAATTTACTTAACTGATCCAAATGCCGATGTATCTCAGCATTGGGTCAGTGCTTCACCTCCTTTGACGTCATTCAACATGGGGCAGTAATGTGTGACGAGCGCCACAAGCACATTAGGCCCTACCCATAGGAAAGCATTGTCACAATGCTTTCCTATGGGGATTTAATTGACGCCGGATGTCCTCATGTTACATGACCTTAAGTCACCTAGCAAGCAGTCTTAGAGGCTGTCTTAGTGATGCTAATGGAGACCAAAAGAACACCTCTTATATGGAAAAAAGTAAACACTCTGGTAGCAGAAAAAAGGGGGGGTAACTCCTAAACTTTGAACAACAAGTATGAAAAAACAAAAGAAAACATCTACCAAAAATGTATTCCTTAGAGAGCATACTACTACTTAACTTTTAATAAATATATAGAGTATAATGAAATATATGCAAAAGTTACAAAAATAAATAAAAATAAAAACAAAATGGAAGGTACAGTTCTCTCTATTGAGGCAAATAAACAGCATAAATATAATAATAGGATCCTAGAGGTGATCAAAGTACTATGCTGTCCTAGTTATTAACGGCTTCAAGAGTATGGACAGAAGGGGAATAATGTCCCAAAAAGTATATCTCCTTTCAAGAGTCTAATGTGCCTTTGATGGCGACCCTTAAAAAATCCTACTCTATTATACTGCCTCCCGCTGCAACTCCTATAGTCAAGGATTCAAACTGTAACCAACATCATACAAAGTAGTTAGAGGACTATGTGACAATGTAAAACAAGGAAGCTACTTTCTTGAATTGACGTCCATCTATAATCAATTTGTAGTAAATGCTAACACCAAGCTTGTATTATCAGCTATCTGTAGTGAGATTAGTAGTAGATGTTAACACCAAAAGTGGTACAACTGAGCCTCCTGAGCCCTGACTCGCGCGTTTTGCCAGAGTAGCTCATCAGAGGGGAGATGAAACGCAAAATGTGTCAGGAGGCTCACTCGTTACACTTTTGGTGTTGACATCTACTATTAAGCTACAGATAGCCGATAATATGAGTTTGGTGTTCGCATTTACTACAAATCTGATCATAGATTATTATTATTGCCATTTATATAGCGCCAACAGATTCCGTAGTGCTTTACAATATTATGAGAGGAGGGATCTAACTATAAATAGGACAATTACAAGAAAACTTACAGGAACAATAGGTTGAAGAGAACCCTGCTCAAACAAGCTTACAGGAGGTGGGGAGTAAAACACAATAGGACAGGGAATAGCAATCAAAATAGGTGGTCATGAAGCAGAGCTGGAGGAGATAGAGTGCTGACCTTCAGGAGAGAGCAAGAGACAGGTATGTGAGGTAGAGGTTACTCTGGGAGGCCATATGCTTTTACTAAAAAGATGGGTTTTAAGGCACTTCTTAAACAATTGAAGACTAGGGAAGAGACTAATGGCGGTAGGCAGGCTGTTCCATAGGAAGGAAGCCGCCTGCGAGAAGTCCTGCAAATGTGAGTTCGCCGTATGGGTGAGAGTAGCGGACAGGAGAAGGTCACGGGCAGAGCAGAGAGACTGAAAAGGGGCATACCTATGGATCGGTGAAGAGTTATAAGAGGGGCTAGAATTGGTCAATACTTTATAGGTATGGGTTAGCATTTTGAATGGACTCCTACAGGATACAGGAAGCCAATGTAAAGACTGACAAAGGGGTGAAGTGTGAGAGGACTGACTAGAAAGGAAAATCAGTCTGGTGGAAGCATTCATTACAGACTGTAGCGGGGCAATACGTTTTTTGGGAAGACCAACTAGGAGAGGGTAACAATAATCCATGCGGGAAATTACTAGAGCATGGACAAGCTCTTTGGTACCATCTTGCATAAGAAAGGGGCGGATGTGGGCTATGTTTTTAAGGTGGAACCTAGAGGATTTGGTAACATGCTGGATGTGAGGCTCAACGGTGAGACTAGAATCAAATATGACACTATGACAGCGCACTTGCAAGGATGGACTGATGTGGATACCACTGACTTGAAGGGAGAGCAAAAGAAGATAATCCGTATTAGGAGGAGGAAAGACAAGGAGTTCAGTTTATGAGAGATTTAGTTTTAGAAAGCGGGAGGACATCCACTCAGAGATGGAGGAAAAGCAAGCAGTGACACATTGCAGGACGGCAGGGGAGAGGTCTGGGGAGGAGAGATATAGCTGGGTATCATCAGCGTACAGGTGGAAGTGGAATCCAAATGAGGCAATAAGTTTGCCAAGAGAGGCAGTGTAAAGAGAAAATAGAACTAGACCAAGGACAGAACCTTGGGGGACTCCAACAGAGACAGGATGAATGGAGGCAGTATGATTTGAAAAGGAGACACTGATCGAGCGTTGGGAGAAATAGGAGGAAAACCAAGAGAGGACAGTGTCACAAAGATCGAGTGATTGAAGAGTGTGAAGAAGGAGAGCATGATGTCAAAGGTAGCAGAGAGGTCAAGAAGTATTAGTATGGAGTAGTGGCTTTTGGATTTAGCTGCAATTAGGTCATTAGTAACTTTGATAAGAGCAGTCTTCGTAGAGTGGAGGGGGCGTAAACCAGATTGAAGAGGGTCAAGGAGAGAGTGGGAATTGAGGAAGTGAGACAAGTCTTTACAGAAACTTTGCGGAAAAAGGGAGCAGGGATATGGGACGATAGTTAGAGGGGGTGGACTGGTCAAAGGACTTTTTTTTTCAGGATAGGTACTACAGTAGCATATTTGAGGTCAGCAGGGACAAATGCCAGAAGAGAGAGAACAGTTGAAGATGTGTGTTAAGGAAGGCACAAGACAAAGGGTGAGAGATCAGACAAGGTGAGATGGGATAGGATCAAGAGGGCAAGTGGTGGGGCGAGAGGAAAGAAGAAGCGCAGCCACCTCTTGTTCAGTGGCAGGGGAGAAAATCTGAAGGGTAGGATAGGCATCTAGGATCTATGTGTGGTTGAGACAGAGAAAGGCAAGGTGGGGAGAATTCTTTCCTCAGCTGTTCAATCTTGTCGGTAAAGTAGCATGCAAAGCTCTTGGCTGTAAGGTTAGTTTGAGGGGTGGCCAAAGCAGGGTGAAGAAGAGAGTTAAAGGTGTCAAAGAGACACCTGGGATTGCAGGAGCATGAACTAATGAGAGAGGAAAAGTATGACTGTTTGGCGAGGGCAAGGGCTGCGCTGTATGAACACAATATGAACCTATAATGGAGAAAGTCTGACTGGGTGCGAGACTTCCTCAAGGAGCGTTCAGCACAATGGGAGCATAGATAGACGTCATTACGAGAAAGTAGCCTCCTTTCTTTTCATGGTCACACAGTCCTCTAACTACTCTTTATCATTTTGGTTACAGTTTGAATCCTTGACTATAGGAGTTGCAGCAGGAGGCGGTATAATAGAGTGGGATTATTTAAAGGGGTGCACTTGAAGAAACATTAGACTCTTGAAAGGAGATATACTTTTTGGAACATTATTCCCCTTCTGTCCATACTCTTGAAGCCGTTAATAACTATGACAGCATTGTACTTTGATCACCTCTAGGATCCTATTATTATATTCCTGCTGTTTATTTGCCTCAATAGAGAGAACTGTACCTTCCATTTTGTTTTTATTTTTATTTATTTTTGTCACTTTTGCATATATTTTATTGTACTCTACTTATTTATTAAAAGTTAAGTTTTATTATACTCTTTAATCAAGGAATACATTTTTGGTAGATGTTTTCTTTAGTTTTTTTTGTTATACCTATCTTAGTGCTGCAATTTAAAAAAAAAAAAATCTACCTAATCATGAGGCTGTAGTTGTTCTGGTGACTATAGTGTCACTTTAAATTTGAAATTCACTTTGAATTCCAGACAATTTAATATTATGAGAAATAAATTGTAATAAAGAATCGAGTATGGTCTTTCAGATAGTTGCCAGTCTATCAGAGTGTGCAATAACAGTATACCTTTCAAGTGGCCCTATTTAGGAGGGACTCTTTTGGATCCAAATCCCTCATCCGTCGTTTCTAAACTGTAATGTGTCTTCAAACTACAATAAATATGTTTAGAAATGCGGTGTAGCACACGACATTTCATCACTACACAAGATGCTGAAGTAAGTCATCTACAGGTGTGAAATATGTAAGGCAGATGATCGTTTTGGTCCGAATTGCTACTTGTGCATTCACATTGGCATTTTGAGTTATTTACTCATGAGATTAAGGTCCATTCTATAAATATCATCTAGAATTCCCATTGCTTTTTAAGGACACACTCTAAGAAACTCAGCCACATACACTATTTCAGTGTTTCCCAAGCCAGTGCTCAAGGCACACCTACCAGTCCAGGATTTAGGGATTACCCAGTTGTGTCTAAGGTGTTTTTACAAAGAAGAAAAAAAAACACCTTAGACACAATTGGGTAATCCCTAAATCCTGGACTGGTAGGTGTGCCTTGAGGACTGGGTTGGGAAACACTGCACTATTTGGATGATGTGGGCACTAATGTAGCCAATGTGTGTCTTCATCATAACCAACAGGTAAAGCGCAGTGTAAAAATGTTCTGACAAGGACTGCACGGACATAAAATGGTTTGTTAAAGTCTTACAATTAAATCATATGTTAACTAAGGTTAATGAATAGGTAAAGTTAATTTCTTAAATGCACATCTGTATACAATAATAACGCTACATGAAAAACAAAACACCTGTGCGAGACCTAGGAATTATGATGGCAATAACAGAGCATTTTGACCATCTGCTTTGTGCTTTGAAACCCTGGTGATTCATCCAATTATGTATATTTTATTCTGTTTTAAAACCTTTTTTTGATATAGTTTCTTAATCCATTTTTATTCCTGTAGGCAGCTTTGTGAATTCCCTGTGGAGATTCTGAGTACTGTGTTTCTAGTAGCTCAGTGGGTTGCACAGACCAATAGATTACATTTCTGTTTATGTTCAGTGTTTGAATATTTATTAATATGTTTTAGTCTTAATTTCCTCCGTTCAGTTGCTGCTCCCGATGACAGAATGCTCATAAAAATATATAATACAAGATTGCAATTGAAAAAATGGTAGCTTACTAAAACAATATTATACTTAAGCAAAGAAAATGTTATTTATAATTGCCATTTCCTTAACCTCCACATTATAAGAAGAGGAAGCAGTAGTAGGTATATCGCAGATGTAGGTTTTTGGGGACACAAGATATACAGATGTTTTTATTTTAAAGAGATGCTTACTGCTGATTTAAACAAATACCAAAACCATTTTCAACAATGTAAAATAAACCCAATTGTATTTTAACTTCTTAAATAGATAAAAGGACTGCACGGCAATAAAATAATCCCTGAAACCTTATGTTAGCATTTAATGCCCTGCTAATCTAGCATTTTCAATTCCACTCATCCCTGAGATCTTTAATTAAATATTAAAATTTTAGGATGGTATAGACCAGGCATAGGCAACCTTCAGCAATCCAGAAGTTTTGGACTGCACCTCCCATGATGTTTTGCCAGCATTATGGGTGCAAGAGCATTGTGGGAGATGTAGTCCACAACATCTGAAGTGCCGAAGGTTGCCTATACCTGGTACAGACCATCATCGAGATAAAAAAAAATAATTCAATTACTGAAATAATTATACATTTACAAGAAAATAATAATTTTGGTGAAAAATGTATTGTGAAAGGTGCTTCTACCATTTGCATGAGAAAAAAAAAGTCTAGTCTTGGCTGCGTTTCACAATGAATCCCTGTCTATGAGACAATCTGGGCAACTGAAATCTTATCTATGAGAATAAAATAGGGGGAATCAGTTGTATAAGTAGTATAACATATACAGAGCTCTTAAATTATCTGCACACTGCAGTGAACCAAGCCCAGAATCATAAATTCTATTGCAGAAAAACAAAGTCTACCCTAATGACCAGAACCTTGTATCTCTCATAGCTGCCCCATCACACCCATACTACAGTAAATGCAATATGAACAGTTGACAGGATTCAATGAGTAATTACAATAAAAAATGCACGTTTCAAATCAAATAGGCTAAAGGAGTGTTCAGCAAAAACAACGAGACAGCCGGTATCAAATATGGTGGATGCTTGCAGTTTACCAGCCCCCACTTGTGGACAGGAGGCAGAGATCTAAACAAAAGGTCATTCATTATACTGGGGTGCCAGGAACCTGGCAATCAAACGAGCAAGAACATAGTAATATAAAGAGGTGGATTGATGCAGTGAAAGTGATACAAACATATGATAATATTTTATAAGTATATACTCCGCAACCTCTGAGCCAAAAAAGTCACTTAAAAACGAACAGCTATAGATAGCCCTGTTATACCATATTTTAAGTGGTTTTGATTTGTGTTGTTTTATGTTCACCGATAACTGTACACACATTCTTATTTATATAATATGGAATTGCATCATTATACAGGCTGTCATATGTTTTGGCAATCTCCCTGCATATTTCTTTCTATAAGTTAGCTAGTAACAGTGTTCCTATAAGATTAATACTAGCACTATATTCATTAAGGATAATATAATTATCACTATATGTTTATTATCATAATAATCCAAAAGAAGAAAAAATACATTTTGGAAGCAATGACCAATTGTGCAACAAAAGGGAATAAAATCCTTGCAGTCATATTTCTTCTAAGACTAACAACATTTTCCCATGCATATTAATTATATAATTGAATATTCAGATTTTCCAAGAAATAATAAAAAAAAATAATACAAATATTCAGGCCTTTTCCTAAAAACACGTTTTACATTTTTGAGAATACTAGTTCCACAGTGTTTATTGGATGCCTCTGCTTTGTTGATTGATAGAAGAGATATTTTATGAAGAACCAAAAGATAAATTAATCTCCTTTTTAATTTAACTATATCTTGAGAAAGTAAAAAGAAAACACAATGAAGCAAACTAATAAAACACAGATAACCAGATTTTAATAAAGAATTTAATTTGATCATATCTTGTGCTAAAGTTAGAATATCTAATGAGATTTATTCCGCTTAGAGTCCCCAAAAAAGAACTACTTAAATTCCATACATTATTTACACAGTTAGCATGTGGTAATAAAAAAATGAAGAATATCTGTTAAAAAAATATGTGGAGGAAACAAAATGAAGGTGGTTTATCCTTCCCAAATATAATGGAGATGGCAGATGCTAAAATGTTCGCACATTACTTGGCGTGGAATATAAACAAGAATTCCCCTCCACTCTGGTATATAGCCGAATCATCCAGTTGGAGGAATTTAGATCTATCATTAATATACTAGATAAAACCAAAAAAAAAAAAAAAAGTTAACAACAAAATTGTTTCGGAGATTCATAAAACTATAAGCAATCAAAAACAAAAAAAAAATTAAAAACAAAAATTCCTTTACATATAAGACTCCAAACAGTAGTAAAGTGATCCAAGGATATAAAATCCGAAGAGCACAACAAAAGTTCTCTGGGTATGCAGATATATAGAAAATGAATTAAAAACACATTTAATTATAGAACATAAGTTCCCCAAAAAAATAATAAAAATAAATTAAACCTAAATAAATCCCATCACATCTAGAAAAAGGTGGAGGGGAACTATAGAGTCCTGTAGTATTAATGGGGATATGGGTTAACAGGTATTTAGTGGTGCTGGGAAGTGAGCTGTTATACAGTCTAATGAATAATTTGCACCAAACCCCAAGTACAATGTCTCCTAAAAATAAACAACCATATCCTCACTTAGTAGGTGGCATTCTGTATGAAAACAAAGTCTGCAAAAAACTATAGATATACTAGGTACACATAGAGATTGTTATCCAATGTTAGGTGAAGAGTACCAATCAATTCAGATAGATGACTGAATATAAAGAAGGTATGTGTATCTTCACTCAATGAATAATGTCAAAATTCTATAGATAATAGACATATATAGCCCACCTATAGGTATACAGTAGTTAATATAGAGAGCTACTTAAAGTGCTATGTAGTGAGCATTAGGTAGTTCCAAATTCTAACTGACTGTTGCTGGACACTTCCTATTAATAGTACCAGCAGCCTTAACTAAAAAACCTGAAAAGAGACCCTAAAGATTCCCCAGCTTGCCATGACTACTGAAAAGCTACAATGAATCTCCTAGCCATCACTCCACACCCTGTGTGCACTCCAAACAGTGCCATGAAATTTAAGCTCAAAGAAGCGTTTCGGCGCTGCTAAAGTGCCCTTGTCAAAGGTAATGCTGTACTGACCTGTATAGCTATTTATATCATGAGATATATTGCCAAAGACCAATCAGTTGCGGTGGGCGTCCGCTCAAACGTGCGCCTTAATCAGAAACGGTCTGTGCTCTGAAGGCTCATCCATTCCCTCCCTTGTCTAAACCGCCCCTTGGGCATATCAGTGGGTGGACCTTATCGCCATGCATGGGGAATACGTCATGATGGTGCCGCCCATTGGTCCAGCGGCAGTGTCTATCCGTAATATCTACAGTAATTCCTCAGGATGTGTCATGATACCTTTTGTAGCCACTGTGGAGGAGGTCGGGCATCTGGACGCCTATTCCCAGGAAGGGACACATGCACCCAGCTTCTCCAGTCATTACGGCCGTTTAGATGCCGGCCGTGATAGCTCCACCCCCTTTTAGGACGTGGTGCAACTCCGCCAACGTCACGACGTCAATGACGTCACGGCCCGCCAAAATATTTGAATCAGGGCATTTGGGGGCGTGGACATCATTTAAAGAGCCAAGGTATAAAAGGTACTCACTTACAGTGAGTCATTGCCCTGTCATGGTTCCAGCTTGTCTGTTCCCTCAGTGCTATTTCTGTTATTGATTTTTGGTTACTGACTTGGCTTTGAATACTTTCTCCTATCCTTGTACTCAGCTTGACTTTCGCTTACCTGTCTTCTCATTCCCTCGACCTCGGCTTGTTTCTGACCATTCTTTGTTTGTGTGACGTTAGTCCGGCCACTCTGAGGTCCGGTATACGTCTTTATACTTGTTAGTACTCTGCGTGTTGGATCACTGTCTCGATCCTGACAGGATGTAACCCTGTATGTGGCTTAAATGCCACTGATAAAGGAATACTATTTACATATCACCCCGGACAGACTAATGTTAGTTGTTCGATCTATTATGAATGAACATATTACGTTCCTAACGTAATCTATGGGTGATGGGTGAAAGTATTCTCTGCCTTTATCAATCAGAATAGACATGAATGATGTTAAGACACCCCTGGCACAAAGGAGTGAAATCGCTGTTTAGTTAAGATTCCCCTTCCTCAATAATGCAGGCTCAATTCGTGTATACTTCAACCGTACGAACTGCAACCAGGGGAATGCGCCAATCTCCTGAACGGGACCCGTACAATAAATCCACGAATCGCGGCTAACAGCCGAACCAATGTATAATCCAAGCGGCTTACGTTTCCAGCAATCAGTCGCTAACCGTGTGTAGTAAATCCCCCCAATAACGAGACCAAGCTCCGCATTGAGGGTAAAACAAGACCTGGCTTTACTGTGGGCTACCAAATGGGAGACTGTAATTGCAGACAGACATATGGCACTTTAAGACGTACAGGCACAAAATATTCCCATAATGCATCCTAGTTTCCTCCCCTCTGCCCTGGAGATAATTGAGAAGTAATTAAATTATCTCCCAGGACAGAGGCAAATCGCCATTTTAAATGAAGCATAAAAAACACATGAAAATAAATCATTATACAACTACCGAACATATTACATTCGTGCAACGTATCCCCAGATAGCCTGGATCTGAGTGCATATTCTTAGCGAATAGTGCTCAAATCCCATACGTACAGTTCAATGGGATGGCTAACTGGGTTAAGTCCATTCGTATAATCCAAACTCCCGAACGGGCCGGTGTTCGCATGCCTTGACGAATGAGAAGGGCGGTCTGTAGTCTCAGCGGTGTTCGGCAGAAAAAGTGTCCGTTTTTAGTTCAATAGAATCTGCGCCGAACACCGCTGGTCTTTCGCATGGTTTAAAATGGCCGCCGCCTCGTGGTCGGCATACGAACAACGACCACCCTGCATTCGGTTATAATTAAGAGGTGTCTGCTGTTAACCACAACGTTCTAATTGGGATCAAGAGGTTAACCAGCAGCACACTTCTCTTCTGGGTGGCCATCCGTTCGGTAAGTTCATTCGGTAAAAAGTCAAAAAGAAGAATAGGGGTATATGGACAGGCAATTACACGAAGGGAAGGCAAACTATACGAATCAGCAATATTAGTCTTACAGATGAATCTGTCACAAATGGATACAGTGTCTATTCAAAATTCGTAGTGACTAAAATTGTATTACATTGTTTCCTTAACCTCCACAGCGATGATCATAACATTAGCTCTTCTATCAGCAGTAACTAAACAGTTATTTTTAAGATGACATATCCTATGAACCCAAATGAATTGGAAGAGGTTAGAAAAATAAATATATAGGCATACATGAATATATATAAAATTCTATAGTAGTCCTCTATATGGTCCCAATGTCCTAAATCTCATTTTGTAACTGTCAGTGCATTCTTCTTGGCTTATGTAATAAAAATTACTACGTGTTGCTTAAAAAATAAAGCATAAAATACATAAATTATTAAATGCAAACTCAATATATTTACAAGTGTAAAGTGTCTACTTCTGTGGATCAGTAAATGGGGTAAATGTAAAACCCTCATTTAATCCTTTGGGTGACATGGTGTCAAGTTTATGGATCCAGAAACATTCCATTTTTTTTAAGGGTCTGGTCCTAATCTCCTCCCCTTTTACCCATTTGGATTTTTTCTATGCCAGCAAAGATTATACATTTTGGTGAATCATTCTGATTTAGTCTGACATGCCTAGCGACCGAAGTGTCTTTATTGGAAGTCACTGAGTGGACGTGTTCCATTACACGTCTTTTAAAGGGGCGTATGGTCTTGCCCACATACTTTATGCCACATTTGCATGTCAGAAGGTAGATCACACCGGAGGTGTTACAGTTGAAAAACTGCTTTATTGGGATCTTGACGGTGCCTGTGGAATCAGTCAGTATCTTGGACCCTTTTGCCATGTAGCGACATGCCACACATCGCCCACATTGATATGTGCCATGTACTGTGATCAAATAGTTTTTAGTGGTCTTAGATGTGCATAGATAGCTAGGTACCAAAATCTCCTTGAGGTTTCTGCCCCTTCTGGCTGTAATAGAGACCCTAGGAGAAAAAATGTCGGTCAGATGTGGGTCCTGTGCCAGGAGTGGCCAGAATTTCCCCAATGTTCTTTTAGCCTTCTCCCAACCTGCATCGTAATTCACTATACATCTAATTAGTTTAGTGGGCTAAGCTTCCCTTTACCTAGCAAAAGCACAGATGGGATTTTGCCCTCTGCTTGTTGGGTCTCTAAAGACACCCATAGCTTCTTTGCAGGGCATGTGTGCCAGTCTAGGCATCTATGCAGGTGGGCATCATGGTAGTACGTTATAATTGATGGGAGACCCACCCTTCCAGCCGACCTGGGTAGCTCCAGGAGGACCCGCCAAAGTCTGTTCTGGAGATGGTTCCACACAAACTTCCGTATCGCCGTGGTTAGGGTATTAAAGAATGTAGCATCACTTTGATCAAAAGGAACGCACATATTCATACAAAACAATTTTTGTTATTTGTAATATTTACATATTGCTAAATATCATCAGTACGTTAGGATTCGTCAGTATTGAGCAAAAATAATATACTACAATGTACATATTTGTCTAAACAATATCTCCACAGAATACCCTGGGATGTTTGCTTTTGATCCCAAACTAATCTTGGATTCCAGGATGGTTTAATGGCAAAGAACATACTTAGGCACTAAATTGTTATCCTAAGATGCTTTAAAGTAAATTTGACACTTCTGATTTCTTTTTCATTATTGTTTGGGCAAAAAAAGAAGTGAACAGTATGCTATAATTGTGTTTAATGTGAATCTGTCACAAGCTAAGGTCATTGTAACATAGAAACATAGAATGTGACGGCAGATAAGAACCATTCGGCCCATCTAGTCTGCCCAATTTTCTAAATACTTTCATTAGTCCCTGGCCTTATCTTATAGTTAGGATAGTTGTATGCCTATCCCACGCATGCTTAAACTCCTTTACTGTGTTAACCTCTACCACTTCAGCTGGGAGGCTATTCCATGCATCCACTACCATCTCAGTAAAGTAATACTTCCTGATATTATTTTTAAACCTTTGTCCCTCTAATTTAAGACTATGTCCTCTTGTTGTGGTAGTTTTTCTTCTTTTAAATATAGTCTCCTCCTTTACTGTGTTGATTCCCTTTATATATTTAAATGTTTCTATCATATCCCCCCTGTCTCGTCTTTCCTCCAAGCTATACATGTTAAGATCCTTTAACCTTTCCTAGTAAGTTTTATCCTGCAATCCATTAAACAGTTTAGTAGCCCTTCTCTGAACTCTCTCTAAGGTATCAATATCCTTCTTAAGATACGGTCTCCAGTACTGCGTACAATACTCCAAGTGAGGTCTCACCAGTGTTCTGTACAATGGCATGAGCACTTTCTACTGCTAATACCTCTCCCTATACAGCCAGGCATTCTGCTAGCATTTCCTGCTGCTCTATTACATTGTCTGCCTACCTTTAAGTCATCAGAAATAATCACCCCTAAATCCCTTTCCTCAGATGTTCAGGTTAGGCTCTATCAAATATTCTGTATTCTGCCCTTGGGTTTTTACGTCCAAGATGCATTATCTTGCACTTATCCACATTAAATGTCAGTTGCCACAATTCTGACCATTTTTCTAGTTTACTTAAATCATTTGCTTAGTCCTCCTGGAACATAAACCCTGTTACATATCTTATCATCATCAGCAAAAAGACATACCTTACCATCAAGACCTTCTGCAATATCACTAATAAAAAATATAAAAGAGAATGGGTCCAAGTACAGATCCGTGAAGTACCCCACTGATGACAAGTCCAAGCTTCGAATATATTCCATTGATAACAACCCTCTGTTGCCTGTCACTCAGCCACTGCCTTACCCATTCAACAATATTGGAATCCAAACTTAAAGACTGCAGTTTATTGACAAGCCTTCTATGTGCAACAGTGTCAAAAGCCTTACTGAAATCTAGGTAAGCAATGTCTATTGCACCACCCTGATCTATAATTTTAGTTACCCAATCAAAAAAATCAATAAGATTAATTTGGCATGATCTCCCTGAAGTAAACCCATGTTGTCTCTGATCTTGAAATCCATGTGTTTTTAGATGTTCAACAATCCTATCCTTTAACATGGCTTCCATCACTTTCCCCACTACTGAAGTAAGGCTTACTGGCCTATAGTTGCCCGACTCCTCCCTATTACCTTTCTTGTGAATGGGCAAAACATTTGCTAACTTCCAATCTTCTGGGACTACTCCTGTTAACAATGATTGGTTAAATAAATCTGTTAATGGTTTTGCTAGTACACCACTAAGCTCTTTTAATAGCTTTGGGTGTATTCCATCAGGTCCCATTGACTTATTTGTCTTTACTTTTGACAGTTGAAATAGAACCTCTTCCTCTGTAAACTCACGTGTAATAAATGACTCATTTATCCTTTTTCTTAACTTTCCCTTTCCTTCATTTTCATTTGTAAATACAGAACAAAAATATTAATTGAGGCAGTCAGCTAGACCTTTATCCTCTTCTATATACCTTCCTTCTTTTGTTTTTAATCTAACTAATCCTTGTTTTACTTTTCTTTTCTCATTTATGTATCTAAAAAAAGTTTTGTCTCCCTTTTTTACTGACTGTGCTATTTTCTATTCTGTGTGTGATTTGGAAGCTCTTATAACTTGCTTAGCCTCTTTCTGCCTAATCTTATAGATCATTCTGTCTTCCTCACTCTGTTTTTTTTTTAATAAATATAAATGCTAACTTTTTGTTTTTAACTATTTTGGCCACATCTGCGGAGTACCACAGTGGTTTCTTGAATATTTTGCTTTTACTGACAAGCCTAATGCAATTTTCTGTTGCCTTCAGTAGTGCAACTTTTAAATAATCCAATTTCTCTTGGACTCCATTTAAATTGCTCCAGTCTAAAATGACTCTACACATATTCTAATTTTAGAAAAGTCTGTTTTTCTAAAGTCTAAAACTTTTGTTTTTGTGTGGTGTGACTCAGTCACTGTTCTTATATTAAACCACACTGACTGATGATCAGTGGATACTAAACTTTAACCTACAGTAATATCTTATACCAAATCTCCATTTGTTAACACTAAATCTAGTATGGCCTCTTTACGAGCTGGCTCCTCAATGACTTGTTTTAGAGACAATCCCAGTAGGGAGTTTAGAATATGTGTGCTCCTGGCACAAGCAGCTATTTTTGTTTTCCAATTTACATCAGGAAGATTAAAGTCACCCATGATGATAACTTCCCCCCTCATTGTCATTTTAGCTATTTCCTCAACTAGTAGATTATCTAACTCTTCAATTTGTCCTGGGGGCCTATAAATCACACCTACATGAGTTACTGTGTGATTACCAAATTCTAACGTAACCCAAACGCACTCTATGTTCGCCTCACAAACTTTTATTAGGCTAGATTTTATGCTATCCTTCACATACAGGGCCACCCCTCCCCCTTTCTTGCCTTCCCTGTCTTTTTAATATAAAGAGTACCCTGGTATTGCTATGTCCCAGTCATTTTTCTCATTGTACCATGTCTCAGTAACAGCGACTAAATCTACACTATCAGTTGCCATTATTGCCACAAGTTCATGGATCTTATTCCCTAAACTGCGAGCATTTGTAGACATGACTCTAAGCTTATCATTTTTTAACACACTTGCTACAGGCACCTTCTGTCCTTGTTTTGGGGGACAATTGGACTGATGTTTTATCACCCTTTTGCACCCCCTCCTAGTTTAAATACATCCTAGCAAAACCTCTGAACTGCTCACTGAGAACATTTGTTCGCTTTTGAGAAAGATGCAAACCATCTTTTTTGTACAGGTTATTTCCATTCCAAACAGAGCTACCATGAGCAATAAAGCCAAATCCTTGCTCCCGACACCATTCACCAAGCCACAAATTAAAGTCCCTAATACGCATCCGCCTGTCGTGTGTTATGCACAGGCAGAACTTCAGAGAATGACAGTGTGGAAGCAACCTGCCGTATATCATTGGCAAAAACACTAAAAACTTCCTTAACCTCTGAAACCTCAATGCAAGCCAAGTCATTTGTCCCTAGATGGACAAGTACATCCAATTCCCCTTCCTGCTCTGCTCGCTTAACAATATTACAGATACGTCTCCTGTCTCTGTGAGCAAAAGCTCCGGGAAGACACCTCACAAGACCACCATTGTCCATCTCCACACCTCTTATGATGGAATCCCCCAATAACACCATAGTCTCCAAGCCGGTCTCCACAACACCACTAGCCTCAGTGCCTCTCTCCACAACACCACTAGCCTCCGTGCCTCTCTCCACAACATCACTAGCCTCAGTGCCTCTCTCCACAACACTATTACACGCTGAAAGTGCAAAAAATGAATTATGTAGAGCAACAGACTGTGCAATATGCCTTTTATCCACAACTCTAAGTCTACCAGATCCTACAGTAATCTATCTGCCATTCCTAGTATGTCTCTGCGGCAGTGGATTTGCAGCAGTTCCAGTCTGAGTTTGTTTACTAGATAATCTCAGACTTCAAGAATACAATCTCCTGCCGCAAAATAGAGAACTGTCTACAGATTAGACAACAACAAAACCTCAGAAAAGTGGAACATGAAACAAATGCATAGCAACTATTACACTGAACTAAGTCTGCCATTCCAATGAGGTGAATAATTTAAATCTTAACTTTTTATTTATCCTCCTGAATACCTCAGATTACCTCCAGTTTATCTCCAGAATATCTCCAACCACACACTTAGAAGCAGCACTTAGAAGCAACAGGGAATCAAACCTTGTGCAATCAGTAACCTTTTCCTACAGATGCATCTTACCTGTAACAGTAGAAAAGAAAACTCTTAGCGCAACTCTTAGACAGTTGAAGCTTCTGTAAAACTCTCCAGAATATCTCCAACCACACACTTAGAAACAGCACTTAGATGAAGAAACCAAGCTATATTGTACTTAAATATGTAGATGTAAATTAATTATATTAACCTTTTTCAATATGTGTCAACCCATTTCCAAGTGTCTTGTCAATTTTTCTAAGTTAACTAGATTACAATACTACAGAGTTTTCTTGGCAACTGCAGACTCTAGAGATAAGTAATGACTTCATTCCAATCACTACCGAGATCTTGGCAAAGATCGTAAAGGACAGCTTGGCCATGGATAAAGAACCTTATTAGGAGTCTTGCTCTCATTCTTAAACATGACATCTGATCATTTGTAATTAGCGGGAAGGGTTTATTTGAATTTGTTCATGCTGATTTGCCCTGGCTGTGTAATCTGTGGAAATGCTGCTTTATAAACACCAATGAAAAATATAGCTTGTTAGCTCAGTTGGCTTTGCAAACAGTTATAGTGCTGGTTGTAATCAATGACTAGATTGCGACTAAATGTTTTTATGTACTAACAGAAACAATTGTGTACTGGATATTTTTACAAAAAAAGCTTGGATAATTCATACACTATCTGTGTCAGATTAACCCCTTAAGGACCAATAACAGAATCATTCCATCATGCAGTCCTTGCCAAGAGGACCCATGATGGAATAATTCCGTCAAGTACTAAAATTTAAAACGATTGCGGTGATTATATAGATTATAGAGGCAGATCAGCAACAGCAAATGACGCTTGGTCCTTAAGGGGTAAAAAGGAACTACATAATGATAATGTCTTGGTTTAACAGTTTTTACACAAAAAGATGGTACTGAGAATATTCAGTTGTATTCGTATGGGACCCAACCCATTCTGGCATTAACATGCCTCTAAACCTTTCAAATAAACAAAGAAGGGCACGCACATTTTAGGGGTGTGAATGCAGGTGTGTCCAGGGGTGGGGCTGTCCTGATAAATTTTAGGTTACTTACTAACAATTTATGTAACTAAAACGTAATTTGGAGCAAGAAGAATGTATCTTATTTATGCAGACTGATTTCTAATAACATTTATTACTGTGAGGTTCAGACACAACAAAAATATGGAGCTCCCAGAAAAGAGGGACATTAGGATAGAAAAGAGGGAGAAGGGACTGCCCCTCCTAAATAAGGACACCTGGTAGGTATGCATTATTATGAGTAATATTGTTTGCCATGTTATTGGAGTTTTCATATCCCTTCTTTTTTAATATATCAAAATATTCGGTATGCACGCATGGGTAACAGAGTGGGCCATTGCCAGGCCATGTCACATCCATTGCACTAATGGAAAAGAAGGGAAGGAGGTAGTGGCATTCTTATAATGGCATATTTTCACTAATACAGGTATCTAAAGTGACAGTATTTCTAGAGAAACATCACAATATTGTTACTCAGATTCCATTTAATGCACAGTGGACTAATTATGAGTTTTCTCAAAATTAGAAAAGGCGCACTTTGTTTACATTTAAAATACATTGCAGACCATAAATTAAATATGTGTAATCCATTATTAAAATGTACAGTTCCAGAATCAAAACGTGTGTGACATTAAATCTCACAGTGTGAAGTGCGCTACAAAAATTTATATCAGAAATATGAATAAATCAGATATTTCTCCCATTCTGTAGGTAATGCATAGTGACAGATTAAGAGCTTGCGTGTTTCAAATTCTGAGGGAAAAAACGTTAAGCATCAAAGGAAAATACACTATGAGGAAACATATCTCTTATATATGTATATATACACAAAATGGATATTAAATATATTGCACTTACCATGCATAAAGCAGCCAAGGTTAAGCATTCACAAACTCAATAGATAGGGTTAAGGGAGCTATTTTCCAATATCCAAGTCAATAACCAAAAGGACTTAAAGGGACACTATAGTCACCAGAACAAATACAGCTTAGTGAATTTGTTCTGGTAAGTAACTGTCTTTTCAGAAAGAAATGCAGTGTTTACATTACAGCCTAGTGATAACTTGACTGGCCACTCCTCAGATAGTTGTTAGAGATCCTTCCTGGGTCATGGCTGCCTAAAATGCATCCAAACATTCAGTATCTCCTCCCTCTCTGCATGCAGACACTGAACTTTCCTCATAGAGATTCATTGATTCAATTCATCTCTATGAGGAGATGCTGATTGGCCAGAGTGGTGTTTGAATCATGCTGGCTCTGCCCCTGATCTGCCTCTTTGTCAGTCTCAGCCAATTATATGGGGAAGCACTGTGATTGGATCAGGCTACCACTTCTGCTGATTTCAGCAGGCAGTGGGCAGCTCAAAAGAAACAGAGACAAGGTCAGCAGCTCCAGACTTGAATACAAGTAAAATTGTGCTATATTTAGGGAGGCATGAGGGGACCAGGGTGGCTAGATGGTGGTTTTAACCCTATAGTACTTATTTAATAAAAAATGAAGACATTAACAAATAAAGACTTTCAACAAATTATCAAACTTTAGCAGCACATAAGCAATCATCCTCTTTCTGTGCCAGGCTGCACCAATCTTCCCACCATCCGCACAAGACTCTGTGTGTGAGAAGAGAGCAGGGGATGTGAGGTTATCGCCAGTTCGCACATCCTTCACACACAGTGCTGAGCCATAAAACGAAGGAAGAGATCTGTTGCCAGGTCACATGTAACCCGACATTGACGCAGTTATATTGGTCAACTGTGGCGATGCACTTACTTTTGAGGGCAGGTGTGCATGCTCCATTGTCACTAATTTTGTACATTGAGAGCTGCGAGCCAATGTTCATTTATTTGGGTGCAGGATTTGACACAGAGGCTAGGTTATGCACCCATAATTTTTACAAAAAAACTTAGTAGTAATGTGAATAATGTATCACATTATACGTGGGAAGCAAGGAAGAGGGAAAACAAGGGATCTTCATTGTAGAGGTGTTATTTATAAAATAAAGTCAAAGGAAAAAACACATTGTCAAAATTATTCAGCATGAAAAATTATGGGGTGATTGCTCCATGAATGGCGTGTTTGTGATGTTTATTTTAGGGTTTTGAGGAGTTGGAAATAAATATGCTGCAGTCATTTTATTTATTACCCAAAAAAATAAGTTTTCATATAAGAGTAAAATTTTTGAAAGTATTATTGAAAACCATGAACAATGTAAAGTGATTTTTATACTGGAGGCAACATTTAAGAAAGGAATCTCAGAAGGGGTGTTCTATACTAAGCAACTTTCTGCAAGGCTGATGAGATTTGTTTAGCAAATAGAAAATTTAACATAATGCTCTAATTAACTGTTATTTTAATTATTTATACACTAGAAACAGAAATAGGAATCATCATTATAAAGGGAACATCTGTTGTTAGCACTGAAAAGAGAAAAAAACTGTAGAAAGGAAAATAATTAGAAAATAGACATTACATAGTTACATAGCTGAAAGAGACTTGCGTCCATCAAGTTCAGCCTTCCTCACAAATGTTGTTGCTGTTGATCCAAAAGAAGGCAAAAAACCTGGTCTGAAGCGCTTCCAATTTTGCCACAAACTAGGAAAAAATTCCTTCTTGACCCCAAAATAGCAGTCAGATGTCTCCTTGGATCAAGCAGCTATTACCCCACTAATTAGAAATTATATCCCTGTATGTTATGTTTTTGTAAGTATTTATCCAATTTCAGTTTAAACATCTGTATATACTCTGACAAAACCACCTCTTCAGGCAGAGAATTCCATATCCTTATTGTTCTTACTGTAAAAAAACCTTTTCTGTGCCTTAGATGAAATCTCCTTTCTTCCAGCCTAAATGTGTGACCTTGTGTCCTATGTATAGCCCTGTTTATGAATAGATTTCCAGATAAAGGTTTGTACTGGCCCCGAATATATTTTTATAAAGTTATCATATCCCCTCTCAGGTGCCGTTTTTCCAAACTAAACAGATTTAAATTTTTTAACCTTTCATCATAACTAAAATGCTCCATTCCTTTTATCAATTTTGTAGCTCGTCTCTGGACCCTCTCCAGTGCCATGATATCCTTCTTTAGAAGGCGCCCAAAATTGCACAGCATATTCAATGTGTGGTCTTACCAGTGATTTATAAAGAGGCAAAATTATATTTTCATCCCGAGAATTTATGCCCCTATTTATACTTGACAAAATCTTACTGGCCTTAGCAACTGCAGATTGACATTGCATATTGCTGCCTAATTTGTTGTCTATAACAAATCCCAAATCCTTCTCGTGTGTGGTTATCCCTAATTCACTACCATTTAGTGTGTAAGTTGCTTGTGCATTCTTAACCCTGAAGTGCATAACTTTGCATTTCTCTATGTTAAATTTCATCTGCCATTTTAGTGCCCAGTCCAAATCTACCCAAATCTCTCGGCAGCAAAGCAATATCCTGCTCACATTTTATTAATTTACAAAGTTTTGTGTCATCTGCAAACACTGATACATGGCTTTCAATGCCTATTTCAAAATCATTTATAAATATGTTAAATAGAAGTGGTCCCAAAACAGAACCCCGAGGGACACCACTTACCACTTTTGTCCAGCCTGAAAATTTACCATTAATTCCAACTCGTTGTACTCTATTCTATTCTTAAGCCAATGTTCTACCCAAGAACAAGAATATTCATCTAGACCAATTTCTTTTAGTTTGAAGACTAACCTATTGTGAGGAACCATATCAAATGCCTTGGCAAAATCCAAGTAGATCACATCCACTGCAACACCCTGATCTATACTTCTACTTACTTCTTCGTAGAATGCAATTAGGTTAGTTTGACATGCCCTATGTTTCATAAAACCATGCTGATTATTGCTAATAAAGTTCTTCCCAATGAATTCCTGAATATTATCCCTTAATAGCCCTTCAAATATTTTCTCAGTTACAGAAGTTAAGCTCACAGGTCTTGTCAGGGTATTTATATCGGCAGACATCTTGTGCTATGATAGAAACTAAAAGTGTATATTCTGAGTCACTCTGTACAGACCAGACTCCATTTTGTTATTTCCAAGTTAACAAAAAGACACAAGATTTCTATCTGTAAAACGAACCACTTTGCCAGAGCTAAAGGAATGAATAGTATAAACAAGTGATAAGCAGAAAGGGGGGTTGGATAGATTGTCTAATGCTAATGGAATAGGTCAAATCTAAACCCAGACATTTGTGACAGAGAAGATTAAATAATTTAATTTTACTGTCTATATATATATATATATATATATATATATATATATATATATATATATATATATATATATATATATATATATATATATATATATATAAGGTACCATTGTATGGAAAAGGGTAAACTTAGTTCATGATCTGCCATATCAGAAATTATAGCAGATTTGCCAGACACATAGTCTGGACAAAACTTAAAGAAACGCTTTGATCTGTGAAGGATACGTAAGTTATGGCCACTATCTAGATAGGCCAAAATGACGTCAAAATAGCCACCAGGAAAAGTTAACTCTTTCCTGGATAGGTATGTTTAGTGGGACAAGACTGCCCTCTATAGACCAAATACCTAAATTGCGATCTAGTAGATAACCACACCTCTAGTACTTCTATTGGGTTATCAACTGATGACGTACAGAGAGTCTGGCCCTTTAAAAGTTAGAACAAAGGGAAGATAGGGGTATGCAAGAAATGCAAAGGAGGCAAGGAAAGAAAAAGAGGAGAGAGGAATTGGAAGTTTGGGGACTCCAACTCGGACAACATCTGAGACTAACACTCTACTCTTAAAACTCTAACACTTAGAATTTCACTGACTTTCTAACCAACACCACCTTTCACCATAACTGAATGCAGACAGACATCCAAATAAGTTCCTGAGACTATCTACCAATCAGATGAAATATCTACTCAACTGGTAATTATACTGGTTTCATTTAATTAATTAAATTAATTAAAATGTATTAATAGCATTATATATGACTAGGATAAAGCATGGTCAGATTTCCATATTAAGAAATCTTAGTTAACTAAAGAATATATAGTTATAAACATTCCATTCTGCAGGTGGAATTAAGAATAATTATATATTGATGTGATATTATCACGTGGTAGCATACCGTTGTTTTTATCCAGGTGTATTGATTTGCTCTAAATTAAGATTAGATATCTTTTAGACAAATTAAAAACAAACTCTGCTTATATAATATGGTAGATTCTCTTATTGGATGGTTCCAGGAAATGACTAATGAACTGGTTTAAATGTTATTTTATTTAAAATGACATAAGAATAGATCTTTACTACCTAGGAGATTTAGCCAGCATTGAAAGGGTTATTCTAACTGTCAGCTAAACTTTACGACCTTACGCTGCACTCTAAAGAATTCAGTTCTCTGAGTGAAACTTTTTCGCTGTGAAAAGTTTTCCTTTCAGTCTGTAAGGATACCTCATAAATCGTGTAAGACTTGACAGAAAATGCTGTTTTAGCCATTGAGACGTGTGTAGCCATTTCTTTGTATTGCATATCATTTTGTACTGGATATTCATTGATTATTGTCATGCATGTTGCATAATATTATTATTAATTAATTTGTTATTATAAATAAAATCTATTTTTATAACAAATTGTGAATATTATTTATATGGTATACATTTCACTTAACACGATAACGATATTTGGGATCTGAGAATTGAATTAGTGGGCAATTCTCACTGTTACTATTATTATCCCATAAATATCCCCACAGTCTATAATTTCCAGGCAAGGATTTTGAACCCTTTTTAAATCCTCCGGTACAACACCTGAAACAAAAGAATCTTGAAAAATTAAATACAGAGGTTCACTTATTTCCCCACTTAGCTCCTTAAGTACTCGTGGGTGAATACCGTCAGGCCCCGGAGCTTTATTTACATTAATTTTCTTTAATAGCTGTAGCACCTTGTCTCGAGTTATCCAATCACCAGTTATTTGCAAGTTTTTTGCAGAAATCATTTGCATATCTATTCCCATAGGATCCTCATTAATATATACTGAAGAAAAATAGTTATTTAAAATTTCTGCTTTTTCCTGGTCTTCATTAGCTAATAAACCCAACTCTGTTTCAAGTGGTCCTACACTTTCATTTTTTGTTTTATTCCTGAACAACTTGCGGCAATGATAACGTGAATGCAGTAAGTACACTTGTGGCAATCAGTAGAATTTATGGTATACTAAGAGCTGATTAATTTCCCAGTGTAAACAATGATATTATCGGTATGTTAACACCTTAAGGACACATGACATGTGTGACATGTCATGATTCCCTTTCAATTCCAGAAGTTAGGTCCTTAAGGGGTTAAAAAAGGGGGAAAAAATATTTCTAATCAATTGAGTTGTTACCTGTGATGTGAGCAAGATATTACTTTGCTGCAGAGGGATTTAGATAGACTGGTGGGCTGGGCACTCAAATGGCAGATGAAATTTAATGTTGAAAAATGCAAAGTTATGCACTTCAGCATAAAGAATGCACAAGCAACGTATACCCTTAATGGAAGCGAATTAGGGATAACAACACACGAAAAGGACTTGGGAATTTTTATAGACAACAAACTATGCAACAATGTGCAATGTCAATCAGCAGTGGCTAAGGCCAGTAAGGTATTGTCATGCATGAAAAAGGGCATTCATTCTCGGGATGAGAATATAATTTTGCTTCTTTATAAATCACTGGTAAGACCACATATTAAATATGCTGTGCAATTTTGGGCGTCGGTTATAAAGAATGATATGATAACATTATACAAATATATTCAGGGCCAATACAAACCATTGTGTGGAAATCTGTTCACAAACCGAACTTTACATAGGACACCAGGTCATGCATTTAGACTGGAAGAAAGAAGATTTCCTCTAAGGCAAAGAAATTTTTTTTTTTACTGTAAGAACAATAAGGATGTGGAATTCTCTGCCTGAAGAAGTGGTTTTATCAGAGTCCATACAGATGTTCAAACTGCTACTAGATGAATACTTGCAAAAACAGAATATTCAAGGATATAATCTTTCAATGTAGGGTAATAACGGCTTGATCCAGGGATAAATCTGACTGCCATTCTGGGGTCAAGAAGGATTTCTTTTCCTAGCTTTTTGCAAAATTGGAAGTGCTTCAAACTGGTTTTTTTTTTTGCCTTCTTTTGGATCAACAGGAAAAAACAAATGTGAGGAAGGCTGAATTTGGACGCAAGTCTCTTTTCAGCTATGTAACTAGACTCACTCCCTGCAACCTTTAGGAAAGCTTAAACTCCTGCTTAGGATAGCTCTCCTGAGCTAAGCGCTAGCTCATTGGCTGAGAGCATCTGTTGATCATGCTCAGCTGATGAGCTAAGTCGTATCTAACTCAGACAGAGAGCTTCGAGCTCGAGAGGAAGCTGTAGAGGAGACAGGGAAAATAATGGGGTGATTGCTCCATGAATGGCGTGTTTGTGATGTTTATTTTAGGGTTTTGAGGAGTTGGAAATAAATATGCTGCAGTAATTTTAATACCAAAAAAATAAGTTTCATTTAAGAGTAAAATTTTTAAAAGTATTATTGAAAACCATGAACAATGTAAAGTGATTTTTATATTGGAGGCAAAATTTAAGAAAGGAATCTCATTAAGAGGAACTAACATTGTAATGCAAGCATTGCCATTTCTCAGGAATATTTTATTTGCGGTTTGGTGTTTAGTATATCCCTTTAAGACAGGTTCTTTCAGGACAGCGAGAGAGTGTCGATAGAGATCTGTTCCCACGCATGTTGCAGATCACTCACTCCCTCTCTGAATTAAGGGAGTGTGGGGCTGCTCAAGGAGATCTTTTGCTCTGCCTACATTTTTACTTGAAAAGCACAAATGTATTCTATTGCATTATGCAATATGCAACTAAACATACTAGGCGCAGGCCACAAAACAAGTTTATAAACACAGAAACAAAAATTGATAAGTGCATGGTTCTAATGACCTTATCAAAATGCCAGAAGCCTCATTATTAAGTTATCTGACAATAATTCCCCAGTTTTGTAATGCCAATACTTGCACTTAAATATGAATTTAATTCCTGATATTTTTTTCACATTCATGCAATTTCTGAAAAACAAATGGACAAACATCGATCTGCTTTAAACAACAGAAAATCACTTTTTTATGTCTGGTGAT
This sequence comes from Pelobates cultripes, assembly GCA_933207985.1. Classification (NCBI taxonomy): domain Eukaryota; kingdom Metazoa; phylum Chordata; class Amphibia; order Anura; family Pelobatidae; genus Pelobates; species Pelobates cultripes. The sequence continues at coordinate 241,979,524 of OW240916.1, forward strand.
GTCTCTCCCAATCCAGGGCCCTTCACCTTCTATACACACACTAAGAAAACCAGAAACCCCAGAAATATCATCACAATACCCTATACTTTACCCTCCCTTACCAACATTCAGTGTGCACTCTGGAACGTCTGCAGTAATTGCCATACACTACTTTTTCATCTCAAACTCACTCACACTACTTGAACTTAGAGAGACCTGGCTTTCCCCCTTTGATAGCGCTACTCCTGCCTCTTTATGTTTTGGTGGGCTACAATTCTCTCACACTCCCAGAATCAACTGTAAAGGAGGGGGTGTAGGCATCCTTCTATCTAAGTTCACACTGTCCGCCTATTTAAACCAACTCCTTTAAGAATTGCTATCATCTACTGCCCCCCCGGTCATCATCGGCTATTCATTGAGCACATTTCTCCTGGCTTCCCCACTTCCTGTCATCTAGCACTCCTTCCTTTATACTTGGGGATTTCTATATCCCAATCAACAACCACAACTGCACTGATGCCTCTCATCTGCTCTCTGTAACCTTCTCATTTGGCCTCACGCAATGGTCCAATTTAGCAACCCATATAGCGGGAAATACTTTTGATCTCGCCTTCACCAATAAAATGTAACTGCGAGTTTTATGCTTACAAGCACAGGGCCGGTGCAAGAATTTTTGACGCTCTAGGCGAAAACAAATTTGCTGCCCCATTTGTTCATACGATCATGCAGACTAACACACACGCTGACTCAAGTAGACACACACTGACCATGCAAACTGACACACACACAATAACCCATGACTATTATACACACACTGACCCATGCAGACACACACACATACAGACAGACACACACATATAGACACACTGACCCATGCAGGAACAAACATTGACCCATGCAGACACAGACACTGACCCATACAGACACAGACAATGACCCATACAGGCACAGACAATGACCGTTACAGACACACTGACCCATACAGACTGACATACATAAACATACTGACTGAAGCAGACTAACACACATTCTCTGACATACCTTACCTTCATTGCTGTTCATTGCATGTGCCTGGCTGCCCATCATGTCCTTTCTCTGCACATTTCCTGTTGTGCTCCCGCCCACTTATCCCCACGTACACGGGAAGGGACGGGAGCAAGGAATTGAAGCGCCCGCGCGCTGCTGCTGCCGCAATGCATGTCTGCGACTGGGGGGGCCTGGCTGAGCTGGCTGTGGTGGATGCTGCCAGATATAGTTCTACCGGGCGCTAGTGAGAAACTATGTAAGAGCTGCCGAGCGCCTGGTAAAATGGCATACTCAACATAATCTAATGTGATGGAGGGGCAGCCGCGGCACAAACACAAAGCCAGGCCCAGTACAAGCATACCAGGTACCAACCACATGGCCTCCATCAGCAATGTGCCATTAGGTAAGAACGTGCTTTGGTGTTTAACCACCTGTCAGTCCAAGTACCCCCCTTCCTGGTTAGCATGCCACTGATTCCATCTATATTTGTTATAGATTTACCACTAGCACACATGGTTCAGTTATGCAATACATAATTAGGTTGATCTGGTTTTATGACGGGGAATTGTAACAAATTTAGTACATGCGTTAGAGTACTTTGAGGAGATGTTTGTTAATGGCTAAGCTAAACAATGTTGGTTATGAGAAGACTGTAGTTTAAAAACAAGTAGATGTTAACAGCTATTTAACATCAACCCTAGTATTCTTTTTGATGTGTACTGCAAAAACTGTAAAAAGGAAACTTGAAAATTAGACAAATTCGAGTGGAGAACAGAATGCTTAAAATTGCAGCCAGCATCAAATAAGAATTAAAGATTTTACCATAGTTACTTACTTGCTCAGTATACGGCAGAGTCAAATGGCACCAGAGGACGATCATCTAATTTGAAAACTAGTGAGTTACTATACTTGACTATACTATACTTGACTATACTATACTTGACAGTTTTCCTGTTGGTATTCGTGATCATTTAAAAAGAATGAACCTTTAAAAGTATCATAAATAACATGGATATCCTTTACTTTTCATTCCAGATATGTGCTACTTTTTGTATTTGCCACAAGCACCAAAAATTCTGAGTAGTTTCAGCCAAGGAGACTGAAGAATTTCAATTACTTTACCATGCTCAGGAAGCTAGAATATCTTTCTTCTTAATGTAACGAGGTGTGAGAGGACTGTTTGTCACATGCAAACCATGTGTTCTAATGCTGCTTATATTACACAAGTCATGAATTACTATCTTATGTGTAAAGTCTGAAATCCAGGCAACCTCCCTATAACAACTTCAAAATAGGAGAACCCCTATGAAAAAATATTAGATATCTGCAGGTGTTTCCTTTAGTGAAGGCTTTTGTTTTGTTTTTGCTCAGATACGTAAATACGTTAAAAGTGGAAAAAGACAATAAACAAATATTCCAAGGGTTTGCGGTGTGATTTTGATATTTTTATGTAAAAGATGTTTTCTAGACATTCATTATTTTCAAACTAAACTAAGAGGACCCTGAAGACAGGATCATCAACAACAATAGGACAGTCTCAAAGATACAATCCATAATTTTGCAGACAGCACAATATACGCACAATGCTGCACAATCGGCTAACATAATTAATTTTGTTTTTTTCAAAATGAGAACGGCACAGAAACAAAGTCTATAATATTAGAGTAAAATCAATCTAACCACGTGAAAAACCAGAAGCTTACATAAAACATGTATCTACCAATAGTGTTCATCTGATTCAACATTAATTTCAATTTGCAGGAAATTATCTTTATTGTTTAAAATAAATACATCAATAAAGGCTGTAGAAACATCAGCCTGTCCGAATGAGTTCCTTAACTTTCAGACTATTTAAAGGGTTGACATTGGTTTAATAGCTGAAAGATCAGTTAATAAACGTTCAATGTCTTTCTTTGCTTACATTTTAAAATGAATGCTTTGCCGTCGATCAATATTTCATGCAGCACTTTCCGTTAAATAATATATACAGAAGAAAAATGCTGTAGCCGACTCTCTTCATAAAAAACGATATGGCAAACGGGGTCACAAAAACTACTTTTATAATCTCATCAATGAACAATATTAGTGTGGAATGAATGCTGTCTTATGTTTGTAACATGGCTTTACAAATATTGCTTCCTTATGTATAATAAAAATGTAATTGAACCTATAAATATATTTAAAACCTTATGTGCTAACGATACATTATTTATCTGTTATACAGCTACAAAGCACAATTTGCACATGTTAAAATATACACACTGGATTATAAATTATAACAACATAACAAGAAAAAGTTAACACACATATTTTAGAGCTATACTTAAAGACGAATCCACTTTAATAGCAACACAGTTATCATCATTAAACATGTCATTCCATCTATTAATATCAACATGGGAAAACATCAAGGACAAAACGTACATCAGCATCCCACTCTCAAATAACTGCTGATTGGGTGCAAAAATAATGTGTCTGCCTCTTAAAGCGCATCTGTCATGTTTGAATTTTTCATAAAAATATAATTCTTATGGTAAACTACATATATGTTGAGCGGTAATTTCAATGGAATAGCAAATGAAGTCAAATATGTTTTACAAAAAATAAAACTAGGTTATTAAAATATTCTTTCTACATCTCTATTAAAATATTTCCAACTGACTTTTTTTCTTTACTTTTCACAAAGGCATTATATTGCATAGTGTGTAATAGTTAAATACACAAGCAGATATCCAGAGAAGCCAGTCTTCCATTGACCCCTGTTTTTGTATTCTTGTGCATATAAACATATAATGGTAATCGAAGTCATGTAATGACGAAGAAGACCAAAACATAATTCTAATAAAAAGAAAGAAACATTTTAAATATGTGTGACCAATTATTTCCTGCTAATAATTATTCAATGAGAAATAGTTTTCATATTCCCAAAAAGTTTCAGTATCTCACAAAAGTGAGTACACTCCTCACATTTTTGTAAATATTGTATTATATGTTTTAATGTGACAACACTGGAGAAATGACACATGCTACAATGTAAAGTAGTATGTGTACAGCCTGTATAACAGTGTAAATGTCCTATCCCCTCAAAACAACACACAACCATTAATATCTAAACCGTTGGCAACAAAAGTGAGGATACCCCTAAGTAGAAATGTCCAAATTCGGCCAAAAGTGTCAATAGTTTGTGTGGCCACCATTATTTTCCAGCATTGCCTTAACCCCTTAAGGACCGAGGACGGTTCAGGACCGTCATCGGCATTTTTGCGTTGCCGACCGATGACGGTCCTGAACCGTCCAAACAGTCTGGGGCTACTTACCTGATCGCCGTCGTTCCCCCGGCGGCGATCAGTGTTCCTCCGGTTGTGGGGAGACTGCCTGCAGCCCAGACAGTCTCCCCACGGCAGATTAGGACCCCTGTGGCCATGTGATCGCTTACCACAGCGATCACATGGTCACAATAGGTGTCCATGTGTCTGCCTGCAGGGGGACTGTCTGTACTGACAGGCAGTCTCCCTGCAACTGTAAAATCAGAAAAAAAATTAAAGTTAATGGTAATAAAAAAATAATAATAATTATATATGTATAAATATGATATATAGACATATATTATATATATATAATAAATGTCTATATATCATATATATATAATGCCATACTAAGTGTATTTTTATATTAATATGTACTTATATTAATATAAAAATACACTTATAATTAAATTACACACGTATATATATATAATATATATAATAACTATATATATTGTATATATATATTATTATAAAATATAAATAATAAGTAATTTAAATTAAATAATTTTTTTAAAAAATAATAATAAAAAATTTTAAAAAAATTATATAGCTATATGAAATTTTATTCTAACTGTATTTTAAAATTAATATATATATATTTATATCAAAATACACTTAGAATGAATTTGTATATATATCTATGTATATAAAAATAAATAAAAATAATACGAAATATACATACGTCCATATACAAAATTACATAAATAATTATATAAATATACACGTAGACTTCAAATATTTTTGACTTTGGCTTTGTTTATTGACTCTCTATATTCTGGTATCCTGACTCCTGGCTTTCCTCATCGCTGTGTCCCTTTCTGTGTTCCCTGACCTCGGCTAGTATTTTTGACTATTCTTTGTACGTTAAATCCGGCCATTCTAAGGACCGGTAATACGTTACTTATTTGTCATCCGTGCTGTACAGTTCTACGTGCTGGATCAAACAGTAATCCTGACACTAGGTACTAAGATCAAAATTCTCATCATGTGGTCAGATGGACTAAAATATAGAATCTGTCTATGTCTATCAAGTAGCCAAAACAGATAGTAGCTCCAAAGATGGAAACAAAAACACAATATCTCATCTGCCTAAAGGCAAGTGACTAGTAGCCCTGCGCACTTCTATTGCCTGCAAACAGCCAGGTTTGTAATAAAAATAAGAATGCTGACTACTGCCACTGCTAATATAAGGCAGTCCCGTCTGATCCTGTGGAAGAAAAGAAGATTCTACTCTCACAGTCTGCTGCAAATGGTCTGCGGTTGCTAACAGCTAATAAAACGAAATCCAGCTGATAATGAGTCCATAACCCCCACCCTGTGGTCACATCAGTGCTAAAAATTAAAAGAAGAAAGGGACCTAACGCACGTTTCGGCGCTCCCAAAGCGCCTTTGTCAAAGGTAAGTTTGATACTGTTCCTAGCTCCGTTTAAATATCCCTCCTATTCCTCCTCCAGCCAATCATACCAAGGGACGTGTTTAGTCCGTGCGTGACGAAAAATGCCGACGGCATAGAACTATCAATCAGCATCAGTCACGCCCCGTTGGTGTGAACGGGGGTGGGTGTCTCCGGCCGTATCATGCTTAACACTAAGCATGTCGGCTAGGAGACCAAACGCCACCCTCATTGTGCCGGACATGTGAATTGTTATTTGGATAGAGGGCAGCGCATCTGCCCAAACGAAAGAGACCCCTCATGGCCAGACAGACGTCTGGTAGATCAAATGCTTACATATGTATTCGTCCCTGACGCTCAATAAACGTTATGGGGACTCCAAATGGTTAAATACAATGTGACAATAATTGTGAAGTCAATGCATAGTGCTCTTTTTTTTTAAATTAAAATACATGAGATTATATAAATAATGGTATGTAAAAGTACTTTGTCAAAAAAACAATATATAATTTGTATGGGCAGTAAATGAAAGCGGAAAATTACAGCCAAACACAAACACCACAAAAGTGTAAAAATATGCCTGGTCGCAAATGTACAACATCGCAAAAACAGTCCAGTCCTTAAGGGGTTAAAAGCAAACACAGCGCAAGCATGTTATTAAATTTGCTTGCGCTGCACAGAACAAATTCAGGGCCTTTTTCTAATGCCAGAGCTCTTCAGCGGGGCTCTGCGCATTGAACCAACATGCTCACTTTGAGAGGGGGCGTGCTTGTCATTAGTGATAACAAAACACACACTCTCTGGCCTGCCCCCTTCTTAGGGGGCCGCTCTGATTGAAAAATGCACGGGCCTAATTTTTTTCCCAAGAAAAGAAAGAGTTAAGGACTCAGCGCTTATTGTTCCCAATAGAAAGACATATATCCAATGGTAATAGATAAATTTAGCTGCTAAACATTCTCATGACTCCCTCAATGTCACCAATAAATTCAAACAGTAAAAAAGGAAAAAATTCCTTAAAGAATGTAGCGCTTATACTGTAAAAAATAATATTATCACCTTTTGGTAATTGGACGAAAAATATTTTTTTCCCCTTTATCCAGGTGTCCAATAAATGGTTTATCTACAAAAGATAATCATACATAGTGCAGATGGTATATAACTGTACATTCATATATCTATATATGGTATTATTCACTCACAAACAGAGAGCTGTGGACCCAGCTCTAGTTGAAATCACTCTCGGGTCCGTATAGGTGACCCACCCCTGTTTAGGATGTACGTCTTGTCCTACAGGGAAATAAATGGACCGGAGATAGCGTAGCACAGTCTATAATAGTTAAAATAAAGATATTGATCCCAAGTGGGTACTTACAGACCAAGAGTCTAAATTCTGAAGCATATCGATCCGGTTGAGGAAGCCACGCTTGTGTGGTGAAACGCGTTCCGGCTTTTTATTTTGACATTGATCCGATTTTATTTGTATTTATTTTATATACTGTGTTAATAAATTCACTTATTCTTTTTCATTTGGTTCTCCATCCATCCATTTACATCTGGGAGTGCAGTCCCTTAATCTGCACAGTGCTCAAGAATTGAGTCAATTTAGACTCTTGGTCTGTAAGTACCAACTACTAACTCACGCTTGCAGGACTTCTCGAAGGCGGCTCTCTTCTTTTGGAACAGCCTGCCTACCCCCATCAGACTCTCCCCTAGTCTTCAATTGTTTAAGAAGTCCATCAAAACACATCTGTTCAGGAATGCTTATGGACTCCCAGAGTAACTTATCTATACTTATCCAAATCTGTCTCTTTCTCTCCTAAAGAGCCATACTCCAGTCTCACCTCCACCTCTGCTACTTTTCCATCTTGTTTTTTGGCTGTCACCCTTGCTGCCCTGTTGTGTATTTGTACCCAACCTCATCTAGACTGTAAGCTCGTTTGAGCAGGGTCCTCATCTACATATTGTTCCTCTGTCACTGTGTAATTGTCCCACTTATTGTAAATCCCCCCCCCCTTCATAATATTGTAAAGCGCTGCGGAATTAGTTGGCGCTATATAAATACCAATAATAATAATAAAAACAAAAAAAGGCATATGGGAATTAATATGACCCCCTTATTCATATAAGGGAGGGTTTGCCCCCAAAGTATTAAGGCAATTGTCTAATTTCTGAACCAAAACAAGAATTTTGGCCTAATATAACATTTTTTTTTTTAATTTTTTTTATTTTTTTGACAATCTTTATTTATGTATTGAGTTTTTCAATTTTAAAAGGTGGGGTTTACAGAAGGAAAAAAGGGTGGGAAGTCAAACAGTTGTTTGTAGTGCACCAATTCAGTGATAGACATCCATAATAGTATAACATTACCTATTTTCGTGTTTACAGATCACACAATAGTTGGGTATGCCCATTATCTAGCGCAATTCGACCTGATCGGTATCTGTGAGTGTCCTATGTCTTTGATATTCTCATACCCCCAACCATTTGGGACTTCTTGCAGCTCACGACGTGATATTCGTGAGAGGGGTGTGGGGCCCTGCCAGGGGAAGGTATGCAGAGGCTGTATGTGTGGGTGAGTACTTTATTTTTTATTTTTTTATAATTTACTTTTTATTTTTTTTTCAGTAAAGTACTGGGATGTGGGATACAGAAAAGAAAACGGGGGAGGGGTGGGGGCGGGGTACATCACAAAGTCATTCAATATTCTATACAGCTGGTTTCAAGTTGCGTATATCCTATGGATTACCTCAGGTTTGGTTTGTGACGATGACCTAATAGTGCAGGGCTTTGGCCCAAACCAGGGTGAGGGAAGGGTTAGTAATCGGGGGGGTAGTAACATGTCTTATCAAACTTGGGGGATAACCGGTTATAGTGTCACTAACGCATACGATCTTGGTGTTTGTCGTCTACCTTGGGGGGAGTGCGAGCATATGTGTGTGGGTGCGTTTCCCTTTATTTATGGGTGCGTTTCTGTTTATAGCGGAGCCCAATGTCATAGTCAGCGTTTGGGTGTTGTAGGCGGTCGGGGATGATAGCTCTGATCTGGGTAGTAGCATATAATGTTCGGGGAAAGGGTTGGCTTATATAGGTATGGGTAGGTCTGGTACTCGCTGTTGGTTGGCGTATATGTTGGCCCATGGCGTCCAGGCTTCTCTCAGAGCCTGTGAACGTTTGGGGGAATTTGTGGTCATACGTTCATACGTATAGTATAGATTGAGTTTGTCCAACAGTTGCTGTCTGGATGGGCAAATGTCACTTTTCCAGTTTGTCGCGATAAGGTTCCTAGCCGCCAATATGGTAAGTATAGCTACTTGTTTTAGAGGTTTGGGTATGGGTGTGGGGAATAGTAAGAATAGGCAAACTGATGGATTGAGAGTTACATTCTTGACATTTAAGGATTTGAGGGTGCTGTCCACATGTCGCCAAAGTGGTAGCAGGACAGGGCAATCCCACCAAATGTGGATCATCGTGCCTTCTGTGGTTTTGCACCTCCAGCATTCCGCTGTGACCGTGGGGTATATTCTGTGAAGTCTACTGGGTGTGAGGTACCACCTATAAATCAATTTTTTGTGGGCTTTCACATGGGAATAGCAGTTGGTGACACCTTTAAGTGCATTAAGAGAGCGCAACCAGGCGTCTCCTGATGGAGAGGGGGCGTATTCCGCTTGCCATTGTTTTTCGTAGGGAAAGTGTGTGGTGGCGGTGTTGTGTAGCAGTGAAGCATAACATAGAGCGAGGGACTTGGGTTTGGTGGGTGTCTGCCAGCATCTGTCATGTATGGCGTCTAGGAAGTGGTGGTCATGGGGTGTGGTGTCCCTTTGTGTAAGGATTTTATGGGCCGCGATGCTTTTGAGTTGGAGGTATTGGAAAATGGAGGAATTCGGTAGTCCGTATTTCTTTTGGAGGTCCGGGAAGGGCATAAGTTGTTGGTTGTGGTAAGCGTCCGCTATGTGTGTGATGCCTTGTTTCCTCCAGGAGCTCCATGTCAATCCCGGGGCTAGGGAGCCTAGGGCTGCCATTGGAGCTCTCGGGTGGAATTTTTCACTCTTGTTCTTAGAGTGATGTAGGCTGTCCCATTGTTTCATCGTGAGGACTGAGGTCTGGAACATATGGGGTGTGTGTGGTCGGAGTTGCGGGGGTGTCCATAGCATCGGTATTAGTGAACCCCCAGGTGCAGTGGCGTGCTCCATATCTACCCATTGGAAGGTTCCTTTGGTGGCGTGGAGTTTAATTGCTGCTTCTAAGAGTGATGCTTTGTGATATTTGGCCACATCTGGGAGGCCTAGGCCACCCTGCTGTGTGCGTTGTTGGAGGAGTGAGCTTGCTAGCCGTGGTTTACGTGCCTCCCACACAAAGGAGGAGATTATGGCCTGTAGGTGTTTGTAAAACTTCGGGTTAGCATAGATAGGTAACATTCTAAATTTGTATAGTAGCTTTGGGAGTAGCAACATCTTAATTGAGTTTATCCTACCCAGCCAGGAAAGTTTTACTTTTTTCCATTGGTGGGTATGTGTTATGCATAGTGATATTAAGGGTTTAAAGTTAAGATCAAAAGTGGTTGTGGGGGATGGCCCGAGTTTTACCCCCAGGTAGGTGATATCGTTAGTTCTCCAGTCAAAGGGGAATGCTTGTTTGAGTTGTACTTGCAGTGCATGCGGTAGATTTATTGGAAGGGCTTGAGTCTTGCTCTGGTTAAGTTTGTAGTATGATAGTTGTCCGAATTGGTCTAATAGGTGTATCAGTGCTGGCACCGATTTTTCCGGTTCTTTGACTGTAAGCAGAATATCATCCGCAAACATAGAGAGACAATATGTGTGTTTTTTTATGGGTATACCTGTAATCGAGCTGTGGTGTCTGATTTTATACGCTAGGGGTTCTAGTGATAGTTTAAAGAGAAGCGGTGACAGAGGGCATCCTTGTCTGGTGCCGTTGGTAATATGGAAGGGCGTAGATAGGAAGTCTGAGTTGGATACCATCGCTTGTGGGGCGTTGTATAGGGCCATGATGCCTACAATAAGACCTTCCGGAAATCCGAACCTGCGGAGGACCTGTTGCATATATTCCCAATTGACTCTATCGAAGGCCTTTTCGGCATCAAGGGCTAAAATTAGACCATTCGTTTGTGATTTGTGCATGTGTGATAGTATGTTTAGGATTTTTCTCGTGTTGTCCAAGCCTTGTCTGCCTTTGATGAACCCAGACTGGTCATTATGTATCAGTGTAGGTAGAATTCGGGATAGCATATTGGCCAGGAGCTTGGCGTATATTTTGACATCTGCATTAATAAGGGAGATCGGCCTAAAGTTTTGGCATAATGTTGGTGATTTACCTGGTTTGGGGAGCGTCGATATGTGGGCCGTTAGCATGTCCCTGGGTATTTGCCCTGAAGTGTAGCAGGAGTTGAAGAGGTTCGTCAGGTGGGGTATGAGGGTTTTGGCATAGGTTTGGTAATATAGGTTGGAAAAGCCGTCTGGTCCTGGGGCTTTTTGCTTGGGTAGGTCATGGACAGTCGTTTCCACTTCACTTACTGTGAAAGGGGAGGTGAGAGTTGCTATGTCTTCAGCTCTTAGACTGGGGACATCTGTGGAGTGTAAGAAGTCTATAATAGATTGGGGGGAGGGTGGTGTTGTCTGCGGATCATCTTTAAGGTTGTACAGGGAGCTGTAGTAGGATGCAAACTCATTCACTATGTCTTGTGGGTTGATTATTTTGTGTTTTTTGGAATTTTGTATATATGCTATTTTTGAGGATTGTGACTTGGTTTTAAGCTGTGCGGCTAATAGGGCCCCAGCTTTGTTTCCAGTGGCAAAGAACTTGTGTTTGTATCTCTGCAATAGATAGGTGGTTTTCTCCATTTCTAGTTGGTGGAGATCTTTGTGTAGCAAGGTTAGTTGTGCGTGTGTGTCTTTGGAGGGTTGTAGTTTATTTTTGTGTGTGAGATCTGCGATGTCGTGTATGAGTTTTGTGTATTTCATCCTACGCTGCTTGTTGTGGTAACTGGCTATTTTAATAATTGTGCCTCTGATGACTGCTTTATGTGCTTGCCATAGTGTCTCTATGCTCGTGCCTTCCGTTGCATTTTCTTTGAAGTAGATGTCCATGTCGTGTTGTATGTTGGCTACTATGTCTTGATTTGCGAGCAAGGTATCATTTAGTCTCCAGGTGCCTTTTCCCTTTAACATGTGTTGTTCTTGGATGGACAGTGTGATAGGTGCGTGGTCTGACCACGTTATGAGGCCTATTCCTGCTGTCTGGACTCTGTCTATGTATTTGGTAGATATCAAGAATCTGTCTATCCTTGTGTATGTGTTATGTACTGCAGAGTGGAAGGTATAATCTTTGTCAGTGGGATGGAGTATCCTCCAGGGGTCTACGAAGTCATGTGCGAGGATGGTGTGTGCAATCTTGGAGGTGAGGGTTGTTAGTCGTTTGGTTGTTTTCAGATGGTCTGGGTGGTATGTGGATGTGTCTATGGAGGTATTTAGCAAAAAGTTGGTGTCCCCTCCAATTATGGTATCTCCGAAGCGATATAATGAAAGTAAGCCAAATATTTTCACCATAAACTCGTGTTGGTTGTCATTTGGTCCATAGATGTTGACCAGTGTGTATGGGTTGTTGTTGATATAACATTGAATGATTAGGTATCTACCGTGTTTGTCACCAATTTTTTTCACCAATGTGAAGGATGCATCTTTGCTAATTAGAGTGGTTACTCCTCTTTTTTTTTATTTATAACATGAGTGAAAATCGTGGGGGTATAGGACCGAGTTAAATTTGGGTCTATTGCCCCATTTGAAATGAGTTTCCTGGAAGAAAGCGATTTGGGCTTTGGATTTCTTGGCTTCTTCCAACGCTAGCCGTCGTTTGTGAGGTGTGTTGAGGCCTTTTGTGTTTAATGATATAATTGTGAGGGTCATTTTATGTAGTTTCGGGAATCTGCTATATAGGTCTTTGGTTTTTGTAACTTATCACTCCATTGCTTATCTGTCATAAGAGTGAACTCCCTGTTGCACCCTATTGGTTGCGTGGTGTGGTTTTGCAGGTATGGCCATAGCATATTTAGATGTGATTTACCTGGTTTTAAAGTGGGGAAGCTTCCTGTGGGGGGGAGGGTACCATGGGCTTTGGCTATAAATGACATGGGTGTGACCCGTGTGTATAGCCCCTTGGTTGGGTAGTCGGTAATGGTGAGGTCTGGCATTAGCGACATGTTAACATATAGAGACATAGACAATAAAAACAGTATAACATTTTGAACTATATACACATTGCCGTCAGGGGTGGTACTGGTGGGTACAAACGGCGTATATGGGGCCATCTTTGGCCTGATGGGGGGGACCAGAGGGCCTGCAAGAGGCTCTAATTGTGGGTATAGGGACTCTGTATAGCGCGGGTATTTAGCTAACGTGCTACCCGTGAGTGGTCTTTGTGAAATTAACAAATTATGCGGTAGGGGAATCATCATGACGTGTTTCCTAACTTGTTACCACAAAATACATGTGCGGATTAAATCAAGTTAGGGCATCTCGGGTGTAAAAGGTTATTACTAAGCCGTAGGAACGGCTAGAGGTTGGCGTGTCGAGCTGTGCTCTGTAAAGTCACTTAGCTGTACTCCAGTCTCTGGATATCCGTGCAGGGGAGCGTCGTTGTGGGATCTGCACATCGCCGCCGGTCGGTGTTGGCTGGGGTACGTTCCATTCTTTCAGCAAGCGGTGTCCTTCCTCTACAGTGAGGATATGTTTTTCAGCGCCGTTCCGCCTGAGGATCAGCCGTGCTGGAAAACCCCATCTGTAGATAATATTAGCCTTTCTCAGAGCCGTGGTGATCGGTGCCAGTGATTTCCTCTTAAGTAGTGTGGCCGCAGAGAGGTCAGTGAAAATCTGTATTTTTGCATATTTGCCTGGTAGTTCAGGGAGGAGTCTTGAGGCCCTCATGATTTTGTCTTTAGACGTAAAGTAATGAAATTTTGCTATAGTGTCTCTTGGAAGGGATGCCGGCAGGTTCTTTGGCCGCGGGAGGCGGTGAATCCTGTCCAGTAGGAGTTCAGCCTGTGTCAGTTCTGGGGACAGAGCGTGAAAGAGGTCCGCTGCGAATTTCGGCAGATCTTGTGGGGGTATATCATCTGGAATACCTCTTATGCGGACGTTGCTCCTTCTGTCCCTGTCTTCGTGGTCTGTTACTTTGTTTGTCAAGAAATCGAGTTTGGCAGTTATATCTGTATATGCATCAGCCAGTGTGTTATGGGCACTTATGATCTCATCTGTTTTATCTTCCAGATGGGCAGTACGCTCACCTATGGCATGTATGTCAGCTTTAATGTCTCTTGCCAGTTTTGTGAATTCCATATGCATGGAGTTTTTGAGTTCTTCTAGCATTCTGTGTATGGAAGAATCTGTGGCTGGTGCAGAGGCATGTGTGGAGACAGATGTGTTGTCACTGCCGTCCGAGCAGGAAGCCGGCGAGGACGGGTTATCGGCGCCATCTTGGATTTTTTGTCTCGGCTCTGTAAGTGCCGATATCAGCAGGTCTGCCGTTTTTTGTTTGGGTTTTTTAGTAGCCCGGTGTGCCATGTTCTTTGTACACCCAGGGGAGCTCGTGACTTTAGTTTATTTCGCCGTTTTAGTCGCTGAGTAGAGCCTCGTGTGCGGGAGCTTGCGGCTTACACGTCCGTCCTGGCTCGTCGCGTGGCCACGCCCCCCTAATATAACATTTTAACATTAAAGGAGCACTATAAGGTCAGGAACACAAACATGTATAGTTAAAAACACCATATAGATCCCTTACTTGATATTTTTGTTGTGAATATCATTATTCTGATTTTACTTAAATACATTTGTATTCTGTAATGCCTCACAGGTACAACAATTCAACAATTGCCCCAATGTACAGGTTTTATGTTTGTTTGTTTTTGGAACTTACAGAGCCAAAAATGTTGCTTGTCCATTTCAATCCTTAACATTGTAGCCACTTTGTCATTAAACATAGAAAAATTCTAATTTTTCATACAAACACTACTCTTTCACTGTTCATATCATCATCAATTTAACTGCAATAAACACCTATAGTTCTGTTCAGCAACATATCACAAGTACAATAATACCCACATGTGCTGTTTTCTGGGGTTCTGGAAAGTTACAGGGTCAAATATGGGGCATGCCCATTTCAGTCATCATACATGGAAATTTGACAAATTTATATTCTGAGCCTATTTAATCACTAACCATGCTTTGGTTTAATAAAAATAAAAATAAATTGTGTTTAAAAAAACGTCCTTAGCGTCCTTGCTAAGATTAAGGACTTTCATATATTTTACAGAAAAGTGTGTATTTTTTGTTTTAATATTCAATGGTTTATGAAGGAAAAAAGTCATTCTTTTGTTTTATTTATTTTGTAAACATATATGTGAATATAAAGTAACACCCAATAGATGTTTCAACTAACACCTATGAAGGAGATCCATGTTTTCTCTCTGTGTTAGTTAAACCTAAATACAGTTGCAAGAAAAAGTATGTGAACCCTTTGGAATGATATGGATTTCTGCACAAATTGGTGATAAAATGTGATCTGATCATCATCTAAGTCACAACAATAGACAATCACAGTCTGCTTAAACTAATAACACACAAAGAATGAAATGTTGCCATGTTTTTATTGAACACACCATGTAAACATTCACAGTGCAGGTGGAAAAAGTATGTGAACCCCTAGACTAATGATATCTCCAAGAGCTAATTGGAGTGAGATGTCAGCCAACTGAAGTCCAATCAATGAGATGAGATTGGAGGTGTTGGTTACAGCTGCCCTGCTCTATAAAAAACACACACCAGTTCTGGGTTTGTTTTTCACATGAAGCATTGCCTGATGTGAATGATGCCTCGCACAAAAGAGCTCTCAGAAGACCTACGATTAAGAATTCTTGACTTGCATAAAGCTGGGAAGGGTTATAAAAGTATCTCCAAAAGCCTTGCTGTTCATCAGTCCACGGTAAGACAAATTGTCTATAAATGGAGAAAGTTCAGCACTGCTGCTACTCTCCCTAGGAGTGGCCGTCCTGTAAAGATGACTGCAAGAGCACAGCGCAGACTGCTCAATAAGGTGAAGAAGAATCCTAGAGTGTCAGCTAAAGACTTACAAAAGTCACTGGCAAATGCTAACATCCCTGTTAGCGAATCTACAATACGTAAAACACTAAACAAGAATGGATTTCATGGGAGGATACCACAGAGGAAGCCACTGCTGTCCAAACAAAACATTGCTGCACGTTTACAGTTTGCACAAGAGCACATGGATTTCTACAGCAGTACTGGCAAAATATTCTGTGGACAGATGAAACCAAAGTTGAGTTGTTTGGAAGAAACACACAACACTATGTGTGGCGAAAAAAAAGGCACAGCACACCAACATCAAAACCTCATCCCAAATGTGAAGTATGGTGGTGGGGGCATCATGGTTTGGGGCTGCTTTGCTGCGTCAGGGCCTGGACGGATTGCTATCATCGAAGGAAAAATGAATTCCCAAGTTTATCAAGACATTTTGCAGGAGAACTTAAGGCCATCTGTCTACCAGCTGAAGCTCAACAGAAGATGGGTGTTGAAACAGGACAATGACCCAAAGCATAGAAATCAACAACAGAATGGCTTAAACAGAAGAAAATACGCTTTCTGAAGTGCCCCAGTCAGAGTCCTGACCTCAACCCGATTGAGATGCTGTGGCATGACCTCAAGAAAGCGATTCACACCAGACATCCCAAGAATATTGCTGAACTGAAACAGTTCTGTAAAGAGGAATGGTCAAGAATTACTACTGACCGTTGTGCACGTCTGATCTGCAACTACAGGAAACGTTTGGTTGAAGTTATTGCTGCCAAAGGAGGTTCAACCAGGTATTAAATTCAAGGGTTCACATACTTTTTCCACCTGCACTGTGAATGTTTACATGGTGTGTTCAATAAAAACATGGCCAAATAATCTTAAAGGAAATAACAGCAAAGGAAAAATATGTTAATTTATTTATTCTCATTCTGTTTCATGGTCCCTTTGTATCGATAAAAAACAAAGTAAAAATGTGAGAAAAACGTGGGCGGACTTTACGGCTCATTCACTATACAAAATGTTAGAAACATGCCCAGTTGTGACATCATATCACACATATGACAGGTTGATGACATCACAATAGAATAGATATCTCCAGTGATCCAGCTCAGCTTTGTTTCTTCATTCAGTGCAGCGGAATTCAGCTAGTCAGCTTGTTGTATATTCAGTCTTCATCTCTAAGGGAACCATGAAGTATTAGTATCTAGAGTGGAATTATTGCAGATCTTCTAGTGGGAATTGTAAAGAAAACAAATCCATCTACTACAAAAGATCTACTGAGAGGTAAGAAAAGAAGGAAAGGAGAAGAAGAAATGAAGATTCTCAAGAATATTCATACATGTTATCTGCCATATTAGAATATATACTATAAACAGGGATAGCCTTTCTCTGTATTGTACCATTTATATTAATATGAAACCTGCAAGCCTGTGAGTCTTTCCCTGCATTATACTATGTATACTAATATGAAAGAATGATGCCAAAGTCAGCTTCTTATATGAAGACTGAAGTTGGCTTCATATTCACCGTGCTTATTATGTAGGTTGGCTTCATGTTCAACCAGCGTTTTTTTTAAATAAGAGTAATTATTTACTAAAGAACAAAAAACTATTTTCAAAAGGTTCAATCTAGATTAAAGGGAAACTTTAGTCATTAGAACAACTGCAGCTTAATGTAGTTGTTATCGTGTCTATAGCATGTTCCTGCAGGTATTTTAATGTAAACACTGCCTTTTCAGAGAAAACGCAGTGTTTACATTACAGCCTATGGATACCTTCAGTGGCCTCTCTTCATATGGCTACTAGAGGTGCTACCTAGGACAGTGCTGCACAGTAGCACGGACATTTAGTGTCTCCACCTTCTACATGGAGACACTGGACTTTCCTCATAGATATGCATTGATTCTATGCAGCTCTATGAGGCAATGCTGACTGGCAAGGGTGGGTGAGAAAGCATTGTGATTGGCTCAGATCATCACTTCTGATGATGTCAACCAAGGAGGCAGATCAGAGACAGAACCAGCAGCAGCAGACTGGAATAAATGTAAGATTTTACTATAATAAGGGGGGGCAGGAAGGGAAGGAAGAAAAGAAACCAAATTTTGGTGTGCCAATATGGTACTCATAGAAGAAAAGCTTGGTTACTTATTTAGAATTTACTATTGAAATGTATTAGTGTTAGTGTGCCAGGTTTGATTGCATATTTTGTGATCAATATCATTTAGCTCAGGCCAATTGAACTTTTTCCTACAGAGCAATGTAAAATAGTAGAAAACAAGCCAAATCTGAGTGAGCCAAGGTGGTTTTCATAGAGCAAAAAATTGGTTACCTTTTTAGGATTAACTATTGAAATGCATAGATGCTATGGTGCCAGGTTTGTTGTTAAATAGCGGGATCAATACAATTTGACTCAGGCCAGATTGAACTGTTTTCTTTAGACGCAAGCCCTATCAGAAGAAAACAAAAAAAATTGGGTGAGCCAATATGGTTTTTATAGGGGAAAAAGATTGATTATTGACTTATTCAAAATTTTCTAATGAAATGCATGGATGTTAGGGTGCCAAATTTAATGCAATATTTTGCAATCACTATCACTTGACTCAAGCCTATAATGGATGCCCAATTAGTCAAAAACAAGCCAGATCTTGGTGAGCCAATGTTGTTTTCATAGTGAAACAGCATGGTTACTTATTACAACTGAAAGCATGGATGTTAGTTGGCCAGGTTTGGCATATTAATCTCATGATTAATAAATTTTTGGCAGAACAGTTTGATCTTATTCATATAGAGGGATGCCAGTTAGTAGAGATGGTGCCAAGATGGTTTTAGAAGGGGATATTTCTGGTTACCTATTCAGAATTTCCCTTTGAAGTTCATTAATGTTAGGGTGCCAGGTTCTGTGTTGTATTGTATGATTAATATTATTTGGCTCAGGCCAGAGTGAACATTTTTATAAACAGGGAAGCCTAATTAAAAGAAAATAAACCAAATTTGAATGTGCAAATATGGTTTTCATACAGGAAAAATTTAGTTACTTCTTCAGAACTTCCCACTGAAATGCATGAATGTTAGGGTTCCAACTTTGATGCAAAATTTTGCAATCAATTTTATTTGACTCTGGCCAGATTGAACTTTGGATGGCAAATTAGTGGAAAACAAGTCATATCTGGGTTAGCAAAGATAATCATAATAGTGGAACATTTGAATTTCGTATTGAAATGCATGGATGTTAGCGTGCAAGGTTTGTTGCCAAATTGTAAGGTCAATATCAATTGATTGAACTTTTTGGAAGTTTTCTAATTGTTGTTTGGGAGATAATTACTTTCATGAAAAAGATGCTAGATGAACAAGAAGCCAACCTGAATACATTCCAGCTGTATACTGTTGGGTTAAGTGTAATGAATACAAATGTCCATCTAACGCTCCATTGGAAGGAATGAAAATTGAATGAAAGAAGAAGAAATGAAGATTCTCAAGAATATTTCTGTACTTTACAAATAAGAAAACTCTGTAAGCAAATACCATTCTCTGTATTATATCATTTGTTTTATATTGACAGCTCTGTGAGCTTTTGTCTTTCCCTCAGTTTTGCCATTTATATTAATATGAGAACTCTGTGATCAAATATATTTTTCTATATTCTACCATTCATCTTAATATGAAAGCTGCAACATCTATTCTCTGTATTGTAACGTTCATATTAAAGTGTAAGCTCTGTGAGCAGGGACCTCTCTCTCTCTGTATTGTATCGTTCATTTTAGAGTGTAAGCTCTGTGAGGAGGGACCTCCTTCTATGTATTGTATCATTCTAATTAGAGTGTAAGCTAAGTAAGCAGGGACCAACTTCTATGTATTGTACCCTTCATATTAGAGTGTAAGCTCTGTGAGCAGGGACCTCAATTTTTGTATTTTACCATCATATTCGAGTGTAAGCTCTGTCAGAAGGGACCTCTCTTTCTGTATTGTACCATTCCTATTAGAGTGTAAGCTCTGTGAGCAGGGACCTCCCTCTCTGTATTGTACCATTCCTATTAGAGTGTAAGTTCTCTCAGAAGCGACCTCCCTCTCTGTATTGTACCATTTCTATTAGAGTGTAAGTTCTGTCAGAAGCGACCTCCCTCTCTGTATTGTGTCATTCACATTACAGTGTAAGCTCTGTGAGCAGGGACCTCTCTAAATGTATTGTACCATTCCTATTAGAGTGTAAGTTCTGTCAGAAGTGACATCCCTCCCTGTATTGTACCATTCCTATTAGAGTGTAAGCTCTGTGAGCAGGTACCTCCCTCTCTGTATTGTACCATTCATATTAGAGTGTAACCTAAGAGACCTCAATTCCTGTATTGTACCATCAATATTAGAGTGTAAGCTCTGTGAGTAGGGACCTCTCTCTGTATTTTACCATTCATATTAGAGTGTAAGCTCTGTGAGCAGGGACCTCTCTCTCTCTCTCTGTGTATTGTATAATTCATATTAGAGTGTAAGCTCTGTGAGCAAGGGCCTCTCTCTCTGTATTGTATCATTCATATTAAAGTGTAAGCTCGGTGAGCAGGGACCTTCTTCTTTGTTTTGTATTATTCATATTAGAGTGTAAGCTCTGTAAGCAGGGACCTCTCTCTGTGTATTGTACCATTCCTATTAGAGTGTAAGCTCTGTCAGAAGTGACTTCCCTCTGTGTATTGTACCATTCCTATTAGAGTGTAAGCTCTGTGAGCAGGAACCTCCCTCTCTGGATTGTATCATTCATATTAGAGTGTAAGCTCGGTCAGAACGGACCTCCCTTTCTGTATTGTACCATTCATATTAGAGTGTAATCTAAAAGACCAGAGACCTCAATTCCTGTACTGTACCATTCATATTAGAGTGTAAGTTCTGTGAGCAGGGACCTCCCTCTCTGTATTGTATCATTCATATTAGAGTGTAAGCTCTGTCAGAAGGGGCCTCCCTTTCTGTATTGTACCATTCATATTAGAGTGTAAGCTATAAGACCAGATACCTCAATTTCTGTATTTTACCATCAATATTCGAGTGTAAGCTCTGTGAGTAGGGACCTCTCTCTCTGTATTTTACCATTCATATTAGAGTGTAAACTCTGTGAGCAGGGACCTCTCTCTCTCTGTATTGTATAATACATATTAGAGTGTAAGCTCTGTGAGCAGGCACCTCTCTCTCTGTATTGTATCATTCATATTAGAGTGTAAGCTCTGTGAGCAGGGTATTCTCTCTGTGTATTGTATAATTCATATTAGAGTGTAAGCTCTGAGCAGGGACCTCTTTCTTTCTCTGTATTGTATAATTCATATAAGAGTGTAAGCTCTGTGAGCAGGGACCTCTCTCTATGTATTGTATTATTCATATTAGAGTGTAAGCTCTGTGAGCAGGGTATTCTCTCTCTGTATTGTATAATTCATATTAGACCTCTCTCTGTATTGTATAATTAATATTAGAGTGTAAGCTCTGTGAGCAGGGACCTCATTCTCTGTATTGTACCATTCATATTAGACCTCTCTCTGTATTGTATCATTCATATTAGAGTGTAAGCTCTGTGAGCAGGGACCTCATTCTCTGTATTGTACCATTCATATTAGAGTGTAGGCTCTGAGAGCAAGGAAGTTATTTTCTGAATGTTATCCTTTCTAGTAGCATTTTAGTGTAATATGTTCAGCAATATACAGTTATAACACATTAGTTGGCTGGTCCAGAGTATATTAAACCGATCGCCATACATGGGGTCAGGAAGGAATTATTTTTCCCCAGCAAGACATCATGTACCTGGGTTTTTCTTTGCCTTCCTCTGGATCAATCACATATTATTAATCACAGGAACTGCAGCAATGTTAAAATGTCTGCCTGTATATTGCAATACAATAATAATTAATAAAAATAATTATAACTGTATCTGTGATTGTCTGATTCCTGATTAATATCACCACACAGATCATACATGAAGAAATCACATTATCTGAATGCAGAAAGTGTGTGTGATGAGTGGAAAAAAAGATCTAGGACTTGTTTCGTAATCTGAATCTATATCTCAAATAAATAAAACAGATTACGGGAATGCACATGATGTAAAACACTATCATCACTAGTGGTCCAGAATTCATGTACGCTTCAATGTTAACAAATAAAGAAGTGAGCTAATGCGGAGGGAGAGTATGATCGGTCACTCTGAGTGTCTGATGTACAAATCTAAATTGATCAAGGAACCGAGACCCTACAAAGGATTGAAAATTCACATAGTATTAGATTGTATCTCCTGAATCTTGGGTCAAGAATGGATCTGTGTCAATATGCTGTACTTTTTTTTGTTAACCAAGAGAGAAAAGAAATAAGAGGAATACAGCCTAAATAGCTAGCTGAATAAGCATGTCACTTCCTGGGATAAGAGGAGAAAATCAAAGGATGCACAGGGCCAGGCTGTACATATGGACATGCTAAGTGAGGTCAGGCTAGGCAAGTAATGGCTAGCCAAGAGGGTTGTCAGTGGGAGAAACGTTTAACAAATAAACAACCATGAATTGTCAGAACTGACAATATGAGGGAGTATAAAACCACTGTGGGTGAGAGAGAAACATCATGATAGGCATAGTATGAATGCATCAACTCTCTATGCTAGAAGCTTTACTAGGAGTATAACACTTGGTTTGTTTGTTTTTTAACACTTTAGTTTTTTTTCTGAGAAAAAAACAAACAAGTACAGATATGTGAAAAAAAGCCCTAACAATTATCCAACAAAGGAGTTAAATACAAAATATTAAAGATAAATAACAAAAGGTTAAAATGCCATCCACTCAATAAAAACTGAATACAAATGTGATCAATTAGGATAGGTGCAATAGATAACCATGACCAAATAGTAGACCCTGTGATTTGTTTTTTTTAAATAAAAGAATATAATCATTCTGAAGATATTTCATCATCCCAGCGTCTCTAAGCAGCCTGATCTTTCAGTGGAATCTGAAGCCAAGTGGAAGCTGTCCTTAGGTTGGCATACCACGTACAAATAAGTAAGTAATAACTTGAGGGGATTGTTTATTTATTTATAAAATATTTTACCAGGAAAGATACATTGGGGTTACTCTCGTTTTCAAGTATGTCCTGGGTCCATAAAACATTGCATTGATACATTATGGTACAATAAAATACAAAAACAATATTAATACACAATATATACAAAATTCAACATAGCACAGGTAGAAAATATATAATCAACCATGACAGGTGCATTCTGTTTTGCGGTATGTAGAGAGAGCTCTCTTAAAGGAGTTTAGGCTTAGGGAAGATTTGAAAGTGTGCGGGAGGTCGTTCCATAATTGCGGCGCTCTGTAGGTAGGAAAAGGAGGATCGAGACGCATTCTTTTTGTATTGAGGTAGAATAAAAAAAAGTGCTGGTAAAGGTTATAGGAGATGGGAACAGCAGGGGAGAGCATTCTGCTCAGGTAGGGCGGGAGCTATCCAGAAAAGCTCTTAAACAGAAGGCTGGAAAGCTGAAGGGTGCATCTGGATTCCAGCGACAACCAGTTTAGTTCTTTTAGCATGTCAAAATGGTGGGTCCTGTAATTACATTGTAGCACAAATCTGCAGAACGAGTTATACAATGTGTTGAGTTTATTAATGTGGGATTGTGATGCAGATGCATATACTACATCCCCATAACCAAAGATTGGCATCAGCATTTTCTGTACAATCTTTTCCTTTACTGTAGGGCTTAGGCAGGATTTGTTTCTGTACAGGGCACCTAGTTTTGGATAAAGTTTAGATGCAAGTTTTTCTATGTGGAGGTCAAAAGATAGATTGGGGTCGAACAACATACCCAAGGATTTGAAAGAGTAGACTGCGGTCAGTGTACTATTTGATTTTGTTTTGACAGATAGGTGGGAATTGTGTAATTTGTGTAATTTATGTATTGTTCCAAAGATCATTGTGACAGTTTTGTCAGTGTTTAGGAAGAGTTTGTTTTTTGCGATCCACTTTTCTACCTCTGTAAACTGGTGAACTGATTAAGAGATAAATACTTATTTCTAGTTTTTCACTACAAGCTTTATCATAACTATAAAGATAATATTAATCAGTTAGGTTTGGGAAATCAGTAACTCAGAGGGGTGAAAAAAACAAAATAGCGCATTCTGTTTTGAAGGGTAAAGTAACTGCTAGTCCAGGATAGAAAACTACCACCATGATGGCATACCATTTTTAAAAGTAGACAACCCTTGGTATTCCAAATGAGGTAAGTCCAGTCATTTTGTGTAGCCAAAAACATGGCCAATTTGTTTTGTGTGTGTGTTTTTTACACGGATTCTGCACTTTCACCATTTATATCATCCCTATATATTTGCTGCAATAAAACATGCATATTTTTGCTCAGTGATGTCATCCCACAATCACAACAATACCCCTCCTCCCTCCATGTACACAGTGCATGATTTGTGTTTTAAGTTATAGGGCCAGGTATATGGTTTATCCATTTCGGCTTTTATACATGGCAGTTTGACAAATTGATTTTTGGTGCTATGTCGCCTTTGAGGCAGTATGGCATTCCAGGAATGAAAATTACCTCCATGATGGCATACCATTTGCAAAAGTAGATAACATGGTGTGTTCCAAATGGGGCATGTCTAGTTTTTTTTTTTGTTTTTGCAGGCACAAAACCTGGCCAGATAGAGTGTTATATATTTGTGGGGGTTTTTTTTATACACAAACTGCACTTTCAGTGTTTATATCATCTTCATCCTTATATGTTTTACTACTATAAAGCACCTGTATTTCTTTTCAACAATGTGCCACAATTATAACAATACCCCCATCTACAGATTTTAGAGGATTTCAGGAAATTACAGGGCTGAATTTGGGGCCTACCTATTTCAGTTTGGTGAAGAAAATGACCACAATAATGGCATACCATCTTCAAGAGTAGACACCTGAGGGGATTCCAAATGGGTTATTTTGAGTGTTTTGTGTAGCCATTTGCAAAATTTCATAATCCTGAAGTAGTATGCAATAAATTCCCAATATTTTTATTTGGCAATGTCTCAATATAGGAGAAGGAAGGAATCCCACAACAGGGGGACGTGTGGGATTCCAAACTGGTAAGATTATTGGAAATAAAAATAATAATAGAAAGCTAACTAATGTATCTACAATAACTTGGTATGATATAAACCCACAGTACCTGTAATGTGCTAACTAGGAACAAAGTATCTACAATGAAAAGGAAACTTTATTGTAATAAAAAAATAAAAAAAATACAAATGCTCCAAAATGCCCAGCTAGGGAAGTGTGAGCAGTTACCTCTAAATATGTGGATAGTTTACCACTGGGTGAATACTTGACAGTGCATATTTTATGGATACTAATATAGAAGCATCAAAATAATGCTTCTGTATCAACAGGAAAAAACAGCCCCCAGGGGATTATTCGCTAAATGGTGCATTAAATATCATCCACTGGGAGGCAAACTGCATAATGGTGGGGGTGGAGAACAAGCGGGTTAGGGATGAGGATAAACTAGGAGGCAAGTAGAGAGAAATCTCAGGATAGAATCTTATAGGTGGTCACTACAACAGTGCAAATAAAGCTTCCTGTCTAACCAACTGCTGTGTATGGATAAAGCAGCTCCTGGGAATCACCTTCATGTATGTTCAGCACTACTGTGGAAAAACAGAAATGTCTACCTGACTTATGATTAACGATCTATAGCTCCTAAGAAACACCTTTGTGGGTGTTCTAAGCTAACACACTAACCCAAACTAGAGAGCCGTCTTCCCCTCCAAGCCCTACCAAGATTGAAAATAACAAACTTAAAGTGGTAAAGTGGTTTAGGAGTACATGGTGCTTGAGTGCTCAAAAAGTGAGTGATCAAAAGGACCAGACGCGCGTTTCGGTGCTAACAATGGCATCTTGTCACGGGCTAACGTCTCAATATAACAGTTCATCCACATACCGATTTTCCAGGTTTGTTTTGTGAAG
>OW240916.1:242005385-242095289 GCA_933207985.1 Pelobates cultripes
ACCAGATCTAATTAGTGGCACTTGTCAGCTTATCCACTGTTAGCGTAACACACCCGCTTTAAGGACACTGACTGCTATTCAATCTATAACAGTGAAAAAAGAGTTTTGTTTTTTTAAATCCAAGCTATTGTGACACCAGATCTAATTAGTGGCACTGGTCAGCGTATCCACTGTTAGCGTAACACACCCGCTTTAAGGACACTGACTGCTATACAATCTATAACAGTGAAAAAAAGAGTTTTGTTTTTTTAAATCCAAGCTATTGTGACACCAGTTCTAATTTGTGGCACTGGTCACCGTATCCACTGTTAGCGTAACACACCCGCTTTAAGGACACTGACTGCTATTCAATCTATAACAGTGAAAAAAGATTATTTTTTTTTTAAATCCAAGCTATTGTGACACCAGATCTAATTAGTGGCACTTGTCAGCGTATCCACTGTTAGCGTAACACACCCGCTTTAAAGGACACTGACTGCTATTCAATCTATAACAGTGAAAAAAGTGTTTTTTTTTTTAAATCCAAGCTTTGTGACACCAGATCTAATTGGTGGCACTTGTCAGCGTATCCACTGTTAGCGTAACACACCCGCTTTAAGGACACTGACTGCTATTCAATCTATAACAGTAAAAAAAGTTTTTTGTTTTTAAATCCAAGCTATTGTGACACAGGATCTAATTAGTGGCACTTGTCAGCGTATCCACTGTTAGCGTAACACACCCGCTTTAAGGACACTGACTGCTATTCAATCTATAACAGTAAAAAAAGTTTTTTGTTTTTAAATCCAAGCTATTGTGACACCAGATGTAATTGGTGGCACTGACTGGGAAATGGGCACAGTATGCACTGTGAGCCTGACACAGAAGCTGGCAGCAGTGGCAGACAACTGACTGCTATTCAATCTATAACAGTGAAAAAAGTTTTTTGTTTTTAAATCCAAGCTATTGTGACACCAGATGTAATTGGTGGCACTGACTGGGGAAATGGGGCACTGTGAGCCTGACACAGAAGCTGGCAGCAGTGGCAGACAACTAAGTGCATTTACATTACATAGAAAAAATAAATAAAAAAAAGCATACCCTTATCCCTAACCTAGCTATGCTTTTCCCTATCTTATGAACAGCAGCTACACTTTCCCTCCTCTTACTAAGCATGCAGCTTGAGAATGAATCTAAAATGGATGCTGTCCAGTAGGTGGGAGGGTCTGCTAGGGAGGCTGTGCTGCTAATTGGCTGGAATGTGTCTGCTGACTGTGAGGTACAGGGTCAAAGTTTACTCAATGATGACGAATAGGGGGCGGGTCGAACCGCGCATATGTTCGCCCGCCGTGGCGAACGCGAACATGCTATGTTCGCCAGGAACCGTTCGCCGGCGAACCGTTCGGTACATCACTAGCATCGACTGGTCTAAAAAAATTCTTTGTTTTTAAAATTCCATTTTCAATAAAAATCTTCAATTCTAAAAAAAAATCACTTCCGTAGGGCTCCATACGCTGTTCAATTCTACCCCCCATGTGTAACTATTCAGGAATTGTAGAAAGGTGCTTAAGGTCTCTTCCGTGCCCTTCCGTATAAAAAATATGTCATCAATGTACCGGCCATATGACACCAAGCTTGCTCTCCAGTCACGCTGGCCATAAATAAAAGTTTCCTCCCAAAAGGCCATAAACATATAGGCGTAACAGGACGTGAACTTGGTGCCCATGGCCGTCCCATTTATTTGCATAAAGAAATGCTCGTTATACCAAAAATAGTTGTTGCTCAATATGAGTTCTATACCTTCCATCAAAAATTCTACTTGTTCTCTAAGGAATTCTGTGTGGTTTTCCAGGAACCATCTCACTGCCTCGCAGCCTTTCTGGTGAGGGATGTTGCTATACAGGTCCGTGACGTCGCTTGTTACAAGTAGATATCCCTCCTGCCAATTGCATTTCCCAATTAAGTCCAGTATTGCTGTAGTATCTCTGATGTATGATTTAGTATTTTGTACTATGGGTTGACTGGAGTTGAAACACATGCTGGAACGCAAGTATAGACTCAAAACCAGAAGTAACATAAGGCGGAAGTAAGAAACCGGATATGGGCGTAATGCAGATTGAAACAATCAACAGCTAGAGAAGAAAGAAGGTATTTAAAACACAGGAATCAGAGGAAGATATAATGCAAGACTGAGGAAGCCGGTGAACGGTGAAATGTGTTTTTTGTAAGCACTTCAAGTAGGTCTTGCTTTCTGAATTATATTTATGGGGTATTCCCCATTATGGGAATACTACTGTGATGTCCCAGCATGCCCTCATACCACCTGCTGTATTGTGGGAGCTATAGTCTCCAAGCATGCACTATAGAGCCATTAACTTCACAGAGTACCACAGCACAGGGGAGGCATGAGCATCAGAAGGTGTTCTCCTCAGAGGTCACATCTAAAATATCAAAGTCGTTCTGTTTGGTGTATAAAATATTGATTTATTAATTTTGGGCTGAAAAAAATAGGGGTTGTCTTATACACAGAAAAATAGGGTAATTGAACAGTGAGATTGCAAAGACATAATCTATCCATCAAACAAAATTGTTAATTGAGCTAGATTGTCCCTTTAAAGCCAGAGAGGAATTGAAGAGATCGGTCAGCAAATACAGATTGTGTCATTGGCATGCCCGCATTATGACAAGGCCTTTGGCTCATAGCAGAAATGCCCTGGCAAAACCTTGTGTGTATAATAATGCTAAAATCATGACTGTCCTGATGAACACCTGACAAGTATGGTGACTTTGCATCCAACTTTGCTTTATGGATTAGTCAACTGGGTTAACAAAACCAAAAGGCTTCTGTGCTGGTCTTTCTTACATCAAAATATAGTCATACAAACAGACTATTTAGGGTTTATTTCACTATTAGATTTTGTCAAACTGACTACAGAATTGAAAAATATTTCCAACAACAACTGAACTGAGTATAGCTGCCTAATATTGCAATTAACACCTTTACTAACAAGAATAAGTACATACAGTTTTGTTTTGAAGTAGTTTGCAGAAGCACATTTAATCCATAAAGCCTCACTACATTTGTACTCTAGTAACACATTTCTCTGCTAGAAGTCACTAGTCTGATATACACTGATCAGCTACAACATTAAGACCACCTGCCTTATATTGTGTGCCCCTCGTGCTGCCTGATTTGTTAAAGCATGGACTCCACAAGACCTTTGCTATAGCAGTTATAAATGCCTTTATTTCAGAAAAATATGATTTTACTGTATTTACTGCATGCATTATGCTCACATTTAGACATCCTTTTCCCATTCTGTTGCCATTTCAGTAAGCTATAGTGCTATTAATGCATTCAGCATCCTTAGAAACACCGATAAGCATGGTATTTGACTAATTTTATTTACCTTTTATTTGTCATGCCTACTGTATGTGACAAAACTAGCATTTTTGCTTTTATACTATTTATCTATCTATACTATTTCAGACCATGTGTGAAATATTGCAGGAGCACTAAACACTGTGTCCTGTAAACAGCTGTTAATTAACCAAATATTTTTATAAAGATTGGATGAATATGAGGAAAATAAATTGTGTAAATTTACATAATTAAAATGTTTACTTTTGTCTGAAAAGCAATCTGTACACTAATTTTCTGTGTTGGGATATGTTTATATACCAACTATGGATCCCTTGCTTTAACCCCTTAGTGACCGCGGATGTACAGGGTACGTCAGACAAAAAAAACGGTCATTAACGACCGCTGACGTACCCTGTAAGTCCGCGGCAAATATGAGAGCTGGAAGCGATAGTGTTTGCTTCCAGCCACTCTAATGGTATTGCTGCGATGCCTTGATGTTGATGCAGGCGTCCTGCAATATCCCCTCTCATTGCCAGGCCGCCGGGTGATCGAGGGGTCGAGGCACTCAGTAAAATAAATTCAATTAAAAAATTAAATAAAAATATATATAAGTAAATACCCCTCCCCCCCCCCAGGACCTCGGACATACTTAGTAAGTCCGAAGTAATCCTGAATTACTTACCCGATCGCCGCTGTTTCCCCGACGGCGCTCGGTCTTCTTCTCCAGTGGGGGAACTGTGTGACAGCCCAGGCAGTCCCCCCTCAGCTAAATAGGACCCCATGGGCCATGTGATGTGCCATGGGCCTCATGGCCGCAATAGGCATCCATAGTGTTGCCTGCATAGGGGCTGCCTGAACTGACAGGCAGTCCCCCTGCCGGTGAAAAAAGTTAAAAGGTTTTAAAATAAAAAAATAAAGTTAATAAATTACAAAAAAATATATATTGTAACAAACCACCTCTTTTACAGGTAGGATTGTCACAGATCTTGCAGTAACCACAGCCTTCTAGGGTATACAAAGTCCAGGACACAGTCAGCTCGGTTTTCCTTTTTATTCAGCAAGAAAACAGGTGCTTTAAATAATAACAAAACAAACAAAATCCCTTGCTCTTACTTGAGCTCTTACTAGACAGTAATTGCTATCTGCAATTGGGTGGCTTTCCCACTTACCAATTTTCCAAACAAAAGAAATGCCTTTGCAATACACACAATCTCTCCTAGCTGTCTTTTTCTCCCTCACTCTGCAGCAGGCTGCCCTCTTCTTTTAAAGGCCTGTCTACTAATTGACTGGCTACAGGTGAGTGCCAATTAACTAACTCGTAAGTCAGATCCAAATAGTGGTCTGTTACACAGCAACTAATGCTGTTGGAGCATTGGCCCACCCTGCTCTCCAAATACTCCGCCCCAGGGACCCATACCAGGTTTTGCAGAGCATCAGCTATGCATATTGCAAACTTTAACCTCTCTCCCTGGGGCATTTAACTGAAAATCCTCTGGTTGCTGTTTAGCAAATCAGGTCTGATGTATCTCCCATCAACCACTATTCCACCTTTACGCTCAAAATATGTATGTATGTATGTATGAGTAACATCATACTAAGTGTATTTTTTTATTAATGTATACATATATTAATATAAAAATACACTTAGAGTAAAATTGAAATTATATTTATATATCTGTGTATATATAAAGAAAAATACGAAATATACATATGTCCATATACATGATTACATAAATAATTTCATAAATATACACGTAGACTTCAAATATATAAATATGTATATATATTTAACTTTTACGTGCATATTTATGCAATGGTTTTTACATAATTAAAGGGACACTATAGTCACCAGAACAACTACAGCTTAATGTAGTTGTTCTGGTGAGTATAATAGCTCCCTTCAGGCATTTTCATGTAAACACTGCCTTTTCAGAGAAAAGGCAGTGTTTATCTTGCCCCTAGGGACACCTCCAAGTGGCCAGTCCTTAGATGGCCACTGGAGAGGCTTCCTGGCTCAGGGCTGCACAGTAAGCAGCCCTACCATTCAGCGTCCCCACTCTCTGCATGGAGATGGTTAATTTTCTTCATAGAGATGCATTGACCCAATGCATCTCTATGAGGAGGTCCTGATTGGCGAAAACGGCATTTGGCCCACCCTGTGCCGATTTTAGCCAATCCAATGCTTTCCATATAGGAAAGCATTGGATTTGCTAAAAATCAGCCATTTTGATTATATCCCAAAGGGGGCGGAGTCAGGACCAGCTGACCCACGTGGCGCTGAAAATAAGGAGTTTTATACTTTTTTAGGGGGCTGAGGAGGGGGCAAGCCACCTAAATGGTGGGTTAAACACTATAGGGTCAGGAATACATGTTTGTGTTCCTGACCCTATAGTGATCCTTTAAGTAATTTCATGGATTGCAATTTGGGGGACCTGCCTGACAACCCAGGCCGAAATTCCAGAGAATTTAATTTGCTAGCACTATTTTTTACACTGTAACATTCCAAGACACCCTAAAACCTGTACGTGGTGGGTACTGTTTTACGTGGGAGACTTCGCTGAACACAAATTAGTGTTTCAAAACAGTAAAACATATCACAGCGATGATATTGTCAGTAAAAGTGAAATTTTTTGCTTTTTTTCCCACACAAATGACACTTTAACTGATGATCTCATTGTTGTGATACATTTTACAGTTTTGAAACACTAATATTTGTGTTCAGCGAAGTCTCCTGAGTATAACAGTACCCCCAATGTACAGGTTTTAATGTGTTTTTAAAAGTTACATGTTTAAATATAAGGCTTGATTTTCCATTTTTTCACATTGAAATTTGCCAGATTGGTAATGTTGCCTTTGAGAGCGTATGGTAGCCCAGGAATGAGAATTACCCCCATGATAGCATACCATTTGCAAAAGACGACAACCCAAGGTATTGCAGTCTTTTTTTAGTAGCCACTTAGACTGGCCAAAGTTAGTGTTCATAATAGTTTTTTGCATTTTTAACATACAAATATAAATGCTAACTTTGGTGGCTACTAAAAAAGACTGGACATACCCCATATGGAATACCCTGGGTGGTCTACTTTATATGTACATGTGAGATGTGATTCAGAGTTTTATGACAGATAACATGGTTACAATGTCATTATTGATACATTTAAAAAATATATATATTTTGAAACAGCAACGTCCTACTTGTACTTATAGCTCTATAACTTTCCAAAAAAGCTAAGAACATGTTAACACTGGGTATTTCTAAATGCAGGACAAAATTTAGAAACTATTTAGCACTGGTGTGTGTCGGCGGTTGTAGATGCATAATAGATTTAGGGGGTTAAAATTAGAAAAAGTGTTGTTTTTTTTAAATTTCATCATAGTTTATAATTCTTTTTATAGTAAATTATGATATGATAAAAATAATGGTATCTTTAGAAAGACCATTTAATGGCGAGAGAAACGGTATATGATATGTGTGGGTACAGTAAATGAGTAAGAGGAAAATTACAGCTAAACACAAACACCGCAGAAATGTGAAAACAGCCCTGATCCCAAACGGTAAGAAAATTGAAAAGCAGTTTGATCACTAAGGGGTTAAATATTTGTCATGCTAATATTTTAATCATTTTTTCAGTCACAAAATTAATGGTAATAGCGTTAAAGATTAATGGGTGCACATTTTAGGCAAAATCAAGTTACGAGTTGCAGAACCGTTCCAGTTCAGTGATTAATTTTTATTTCCAGCTTATTTTGGTATTCATTTCTAATACAGAATAATGTTCAATTCAACTAAACTTTCTGATTAGAATTTAAAAAAAAATAAAATAAAATATTTTAAACATATGTGTTTTTGATCTTTGGAGTAGAGCACCATGAATTTAAGAATCTTTATCACTGATGCATTGTATGGTTCCGACATTTCAGTGTTTACTTAGCAGACCACCCAAGATTGTCTGTGCCTTTCTCTGTTCACCCAAGATTGTCTGTGCCTTTCTCTGTTCTTCTGAGAAAACTTGTCTTACACCAATTGAAATTCACGCGGAGTATTGCTATTTTCTTTTCAACCTGCCAGATTGTAAAAACATATCTCTTATAGTCAGAATGATAAGTTTTGTCTTCCTTCAGTCTGCCTCTTTTCAGCTTGGATTCACCGCGACTGCCCTCCCGTCTGAATGGATATACAATCTATATCCAAGTGACTACAATTTGCATAGCAACCACAGTCTACCCCAAATAAGATTCCATCAATAGACTTTTATCACTCAGTAATAATATCCTCTGGTCAACAAGGGTTTCATTGACGTACATTTAACTTTTTGACGGAGAATTCATAAGCACCATAATTTTAGAAAAGACATTCAAAAAGCTCTGAGCATTCCTGACTGCATTCTATGTGCTCACAAAACACCACTTTGTATAAGAGTGGCAGAGGGCTGGTGGTTGGCATACCAAATGATTTATTTAAATCATCTGGGAAACATAAGCTCTAAACATAAGCTTTTTGTGGATGGAACTTGTTTGTTGCTCTTTTAACTTCATGACCAGGATTAGGAATGTATCACTTTATATCTTGTTTGTGCTGACAAGCCATGTATTACAATAGGGTATATGACCCTTCCTGTTCAAACTGCAGAATACATTTCTTTATAAATTGACTTTCAAGATAAATGGGTTAAATGTACCTTCTGGTTCCAATTGCAGGCTTCCTTGCTTATTACTTCTATCAAAGCACACTCCAATGAGAGAGAGATTTCCAAGACTCACCTAGTTTTTATTATCACAGTCATCAGCAGTTTATTGAAACTTTAACAACTAAATATGCAAATGTTTAGCCAAGTTCACCTATTCGTTTGAACTCATTACTAGATGGAAATCCCAAACTAAATGCTGACGCTTATTAAAAGATCACATTTATAGGTATAGATAATCACCCTAATACATCCCAGACATCACGGTGTTTGTGGCATATTCTGAGGTGGCTTGAGGCACAGCAGTATGTCTTGACATGCTGGATGAATACCACTGTATTAGTATGGCTTAAAAACAGAGTACAAAGAGTTGTCATTAATGGTAAATTTTCAAGCTGGACAGAGGTGGCAAGTGGTGTCCCTCAGGGTTCTGTTCTGGGACCCCTTCTATTTAAGATGTTTACAAATGATCTTGAAGACAGCATTGAAAGTCATGTTTCAGTGTTTGCAGAAGACACAAAACTTTGTAAAATAATACAATGTGAGCAAGATATTACTTTGCTGCAGAGGGATTTAGATAGACTGGGGGACTGGGCACTCAAATGGCAGATGAAATTTAATGTTGAAAAATGCAAAGTTATGCACTTCGGCGTAAAGAATACACAAGCAACGTATACCCTTAATGGAAGCAAATTAGGGATAACAACACACGAAAAGGACTTGGGAATTGTTATAGACAACAAACTATGCAACAATGTGCAATGTCAATCAGCAGTGGCCAAGGTCAGTAAGGTATTGTCATGCATGAAAAAGGGCATTCATTCTCGGGACAAGAATATCATTTTGCCTCTTTATAAATCACTGGTAAGACCCTATATTGAATATGCTGTGCAATTTTGGGCACCTGTTCTAAAGAAGGATATTATGGCACTAGAAAAAGTGCAGAGGCGGGCTACAAAATTAATAAAAGGAATGGAACATATCAGCTATGAAGAAAGGTTAACAAATTTAAACCTATTTAGTTTAGAAAAACGTCGCCTGAGAGGGGATATGATAACATTATACAAATATATTCGGGGCCAATACAAACCATTGTGTGGAAATCTATTCACAAACCGGACTTTACATAGGACACGAGGCCATGCGTTTAGACTGGAAGAAAGAAGATTTTGTCTAAGGCAAAGGAGAGTTTTTTTTACTGTAAGAACAATCAGGATGTGGAATTCTCTGCCTGAAGAAGTGGTTTTCTCAGAGTCCATACAGATGTTCAAACAGCTACTAGATGCTACTTGCAAAAACAGAATATTCAAGGATATAATCTTTCAATGTAGGGTAATAACTGCTTGATCCAGGGATAAATCTGACTGCCATTCTGGGGTCAAGAAGGAATTTTTTTCCTAGCTTGTTGCAAAATTGTGCTTCAAACTGTTTTTTTTTGCCTTCTTTTGGATCAACAGCAAAAAAGAAATGTGAGGAAGGCTGAACTTGATGGACGCAAGTCTCTTTTCAGCTATGTAACTATGTAACTGTTATTAAATATGAGAAAAACTACAAGTTACAGATAAAGGCTATACCCAATCTGTAGTTCAGGATGGGTTGAAGAGGTAAAAAGGGCATAACCCAAAATCTACATGAATAAACCAACACTAATGAGAGAGGGATCCTATCAAGAACACAGAGGACCCAATCACACTGAAATTACCTCCAATTTGGATCATTCCACCTGACAGGCTTCACGATTATCCTAAAATTAAAAACACAATGTGCAGTCTATCGGAATGCCAGGCAACTACATCTGCTGAACTTATAGTGTTGTCTGTATTATCGCTGCTGTGGCACCTTAATGCTTGACTGTTATTTTCATGCACAAAAAAAAAAAGCCTTAAAAATACTTCCGCAAAAAGCAATTATGAGGACAGAAACACATTTTCTGTGTCTATGGCTTGGATAATTCTTTCAAGATACATTTTTTTTCTGAGGTGCTCTTAATTCATGTCCAGGTTATATCTCCTATTCTAAATCAAATTAACATATTCTTATGTCTGTATCAAGATACTTTTGAGGAAATTGATATGATTTGTAGAATTGACTCTGTTCATGCACTTTTTATATCAATAGTGCGTCAATACTGTTTTTAAAACATTAGTAAACTTTAATTGATTTTGACAACTTTTATTAAAGTATCTGAGAAACCTGCTTTGGTTATTTCATGGTTAATACATAGTAACAGCACTATCTACAACCCTTTTTACGTAATACTGCTAAGTTAAAACACGATTATCACATCCAAACTGAAGATATGTTTCGTTTTGAAATACGCCGGAAGACGCATTGAATATATCCTATTAATTGAAAATAAATTTCCTTGTAAATTCACTTTTCCCGAGTTTGGACTTTCAAGATATGCACTGTTAACCTTTCATCAGTCACAATTAGTTACTTGCATAAATAATCAGAATTCATTTGGTTTTTAATGAAGGGATGGCTTTGAACAGCTTCAGTGTAGAAAATGTCATTTGCTGTAGTATAAGATTACTGTGGTACTAATTACTGTTGCAAAAATTGTGAACAAAGTAGAGGTCAGATGCCAATTAATCCACTCCATTAAAGGAAGCCTGATTCATTCAACATTTTTGATTTGACATTAAGTAAGTTAGTTCCGAGAAGTATTTTTATGCTTATATTCAGAGAATGTGCTAGTTTTATTAAAGAAAATAACGATAAATATATTATACCTTTAAAGTAACAACCCCTTTATGTAGTGCTTTTGGGGTTACCCGAGTGTCCCCTCTTTCACACTGTATAGAAGTACAAATTACAAGACAAATCAATATTTTTTATAGAGGTTCTATGTTTCACCCAGACACTCTGGAGGGTGCTTTTCATAATTTCTTTATGTCCCAGCACAAAGCAAAAAGCAATGCTTCTCATTGAGAAGCATTCATGGTGCAGCATGGCAATTGCTGTACATACTCCCTGCCTTCTAGTACCTATGAGACACATTCTGTTGAGCTCTGGTCCTCTGGCTGTTTAACTACAACTCCCATAGTTAGCTGTCATAGCCAAAGGCTAGCAGTTCATTATGGGGATTGCAGTTTAGCAAAAGTTTGACACCCCAGCTCTAACTTATGATCAAGGTCCTCGTTCATTTTGTCTCACCAAATTGAGAACTGGGGAGAATTGACAAATGACCTTCCAGCACATCTATTTTGACCTAAAACTTGCAATACCATTTTGCACAATGCTTAGTTTAAGAAACCTCTGTGTTTCTGTTTACTGTTAAATGTTTCTAGTAATTCATTTGTTATGTTCACCCATTGTACATCATTGTGAGATTATCTTGGTTTTCTATATAATTGATCATTTTTCCTACTTACTACAGGCGTGATAAACTAGTTTTCCTAATTAAATAATGTCTTACACAAGATTTGATAATCTACAACATGCTTAGCAAATGAAATGGAGGCTGCATTTTACAAGAAGCTCCGTTCTAAGCTTTGCTATTTTATTTTGTCTCAGATCCATAGTCGAATAATATCATATTAACAGAGTAGTGGTCATAAGTGTGTCCAACATTTAAAGTGTTACATTCCTCTGGAGATTTTTTTGCTTTCTGATTTTATTCTCCACCAATTCATCATCAGTGCTACTCAGTGTATGTTAGATGCTAACACAGGGAATATTAGGAAAAATCCTTTTTTTCTATTACTCTGTGACTGATAAGGTTTTCCTCCATGACCGCCTAATGTACACTACTTTGCATTAACATTAATAAGGTTTCTGGGTCTGCTTGACAATTCTTGCAGATGCCACCTAATTCCGTATGATATATAGCTTCATGGATTCAAAAGGGCATCCGTTCCTTTCTCCTTGACATTTCGTGTAGATAATTGTTACAGTTATAGCTGGAAAAGTATTCCTTCAAGAGCAACTTTATAACCGGTTACTTTTGCACAGCTTTGTATTTATGCTATAACAAATGTTTTATTGAATACAGTGTGGGTTCTAATTTTTGGGTCGCCTTGAAATTAAATAATACAATACTTGGAAGACAATATAAATAAACATACATGCAGTACCTTACACAATTAATTAGACCCATAAATAATTATCTGCTTTCACTGACTTATAAATGCTAAATTAATATGTCATGCTTATTGTATTTTTTATGTTGATAAATAAAAAAAATGTATGTATGCTGTTTATGTTAGTTTTCAATCTCCATACACTGACGGCTCCCCCCAAATATGAACAATATGTTAATAGGCAAAGTAGTGATACATTTAATTTAGTCCAACATGCCCTACTTTCTCTCCCCTCTGCTCCAGTGCTTTTTCTTTCTTTTTGTCAGGGCTCAATTATGCCCTTCTGCATCTCTGCTAAGGGGTCCCCCCATCATTGCAAGTGCCACTGGAATGGCGAGGACACCTGCCCTGACCCCACGGTTAGACCCCTCTGCGGCTCAGGACTGCAACATTATCTGTCCATCATGGAACAAAGGCACGCGGAGGCATCAGGGTCTGACGACGACTGGGGTTCGGAATCCACATATGGCTCCTCATTCATGTACAGGTTTTTCTGGGTGAGGCCTAGGTAGCTGAGGGTGACGGTGCCTTGCACGCTACGACCAAGAAGACACAGAAGTGATACTGGATCCTACTGGTCAATGACTGTGTAACCAACAACATCCGTCACCCACATTTGAGAGTCTGGTCCCCTCTCGAACACCTGCCAACTTTATGCACCTGTGGCTTATCAAGCTTCTAGGTAAAGATGTCCGTAACCGCTTGCGGTCGGATTGCCCATGCCCTTTCCTCCCAGACAGAGTGGCACAGATGCCTGTGTTTGATCATTGTATGATGACCTTCATGGCTCTGGGTGGCCGCGACCCCACAAGGGAGTCAGGAGAGGTTTCAGAGACACCCAAGACAAATTGCTGGACTCTATTAAAATACCTGACGATGCCAGCAGTATCCGGGAATGGGCTTACGATATTCGTGAGTGGGCCCAGAGATGTTTCTGTTTTGTCAGAAACACCAATGTTTGCCTCTCCCATGAGAAGCGCATAGCAGCACTCCTCCGTATTGACGGAGAGTTGGCAGATCTGGGCGCCAAAACATTGGGACCCTGGGCACAAGGCACACTCTTTCCTGAGGGAGCTTATTACACACGCTTATGTTACCACTTCCTAACACAGGATCCTAACACAGGTTTTCAGATGAACTCACCACCAGCCGAAAGCTCCAAGTAAAAGCTTTATTGATCACAAATTCAATAGCATAAAAAAAGATAAAATCTCACTGCACTCGGAGCACCTAAACCTAGAGCAAACCAATGTCCTGGTAACAGTATGAGTGACCTCTCTGTATCCTTTAGTTAGTCTACGTCTCTCCACATGTGCAGTAACTTCCGGGTTTTGGCGTGTAGCTACGCGTTTTGCCCTGCCTCTTGGGGCTTTTTCAAGCATAAATGAGTTCTCCCATGGCATCCTTTTGTATGTTGTAGCAGCCTTTTAAAGTGCCCATGTCCCTATTTTGTATTGCAACATTATGCTGCAACAAAACAGTCTCCAAAATACAAACACTTATTTCAATAGTCATGAGATAATATAAAGAAGGAAGATAAAGAAAAACATTGGGAAATGTATTACAATAAAACTCCTATAAACATAATATTTATTTAGCAAAGTACATAAATCA
The DNA here is from genome assembly GCA_933207985.1 of Pelobates cultripes. Taxonomy (NCBI): domain Eukaryota; kingdom Metazoa; phylum Chordata; class Amphibia; order Anura; family Pelobatidae; genus Pelobates; species Pelobates cultripes. The sequence goes on from OW240916.1 coordinate 242,019,113, forward strand.
TCAACCCATTTCTATAAAAGTAATCCCAATGTGCTTTGTATAGTCCATATAAAGTGAGGAAATTAATCAAGATTGCTAAAACCCAGTGGCCAATAAAAGTAAAAATAAAAGCTAAAATAAAAGTGAGAAAAAAGGGGTTTTAGCTTCTAAACCATTATAACAAAAAAAGGTGTAATATCACTGCTAATTCACATCTTCTCTTGTATAAGAAATATATATATATATACCATAATAAGGGATAGAGTCCTTGAGGAGGAAATAAAAGCAAGAATCCTCATTATAAAAAATTAAACAAATCAAAATCTATATTCAGGCCGGCAGGGGCTAGAGAGTACAGATTAAAAACCCCACCTTATTTCTTCTTAGCCAATTTTCTTAATAAAATCCCCCCCGTCTCCAATCCTTAAAAACCCTTTTATTACTATAAAAGCTCAGCCTGTGGGGTCTTGGTTGTGTACTTGTCTGAAGTGATCAGAAACACTGTGACTTATCACTCCTTTATGTATATTATATACATGTTCCTGCATCCTTTTATGTAATGGACGTGTTGTTCTTCCAATATACTGTAATTTACATGGACATTGTAACAGGTAAATGACATTATTACTGTGACACGCGATGTGTTCCCTAATAGTGTATTCAACTTTTGTCCTCTCTGATTGTAAGTGTGATGTGTTCCCTTCCCCACTTGTTGTGTGTATTTACAACTTAACCCCTTAAGGACACATGACATGTGTGACATGTCATGATTCCCTTTTATTCCAGAAGTTTGGTCCTTAAGGGGTTAAACACATTTTACATCTATAAAATTCAGTCACTTTCCCAAAGCAAGGGTTCATGATTCGCTTTGGCTTATTTCTTAAATAACTATTAACTAAAGAATTTTTAAAATGATGTGCCCCTCTAAAAGTTATAAGTGGTTTCTCAGGTAGTTTATCCCCAAAGTCTCTATCCGCTTTAAGAATTGACCAAAATGTATTTATTATGCGTTTTATAGATTTATGCTCGGTGTTATAATCAAAGACTAAAACGTCATTGGGGGTTGTTTGAACTCCAGAGTTATTTTTGTATAACAGCTCTACTTGTGTTTTGTTCTTAACCTCATCCCAAGCCCTTCTTAGGATGTCTTCAGGATATTCCTTTTCTTTAAATTTACCCAGTAGTTCTTGGGCCTGTATTAGAAATATATTTTCTTCCGTGCAATTCCACCTTAGTCTAAGTAGTTGTGCTTCTGGGATGTTATTGAGTCATGTTGAATAGGGTCCACTGCTATACATAACATAACCATTAGTATCGACCTTCTTAAAAAAAAGTCATAGTTTTCAGGGATTCCCCCTCCACATAAATCTTTAAATCTAAAAAAATCTATTTCCAAAGGACTTCTATTATTGGTCAGCTGTATGCCCCAATCATTGCTATTAAGAAATATAAAAAAAATCCTTAAAACTGTCATCCGTGCCATCCCAAATGAAAAACACATAGTCTATGTAACGGCGATAGGCAAGAACATGTGCCCGCCAGCCATGGTCCCCATAAATGAAATTCTCCTCCCAACTCGCCATGAATATATTGGCATTGGGAGGAGACTCAATTCAAGTCCCTTGAAAATAGATAATTTAGGTTTAAAGATTAACATACTTAGGTAATCACCAGACCTCTACCATGGACTTATAAAGTATAGTTCTATCCAGACTGAACCACGCCACATGTACTCGTGGACCAATCATTGGGTAGACCATACAACAGAGTCAATGCAGAGAATCTTCAACGTTTATTAAACATAACAAAGGTTTTATAATAGCATGCAATAAAGGGGAGTCTAGGGGGAGTATCATTAATTACCAATCAAATTTTAATAACTATTAACTAATATCATGGACAGCTCATGCATACAACATGGTGAGAGAATATAACCTATCATTAATACAAAACTTATCTAGGGGGCATTACTAAGTGGAGTCTTCTTAGAATAGGAGGGTGTAGGGCTAGTGTCTTCTTAGAATAGGAGTATGTAGGGGTAGTGTCTTCTTAGAATAAGAGAGAACAAAGATGACCATGTGCCAAGACTAGGTAAGTGACGTTCTGACATGGTCAGGTGCAAAACTATGTAGGTGACGTACTTGCAATGTACACGGTTGTTGTTTTAGCTGAACAGAAATGAACCTTATCAGTGTTGTTGAGTTAAATTGTTGAAATCATATTACATATATTTATTTACAGCCTACACTATTCAATATATATATATATATATATATATATATTTTTTTTTTATTCATTTTTTCCCCAGCATTTTTAAGAGGAAAACTACTTATAGCTAGTCATTTAAAAGAACTGTAAAAATGTTTATATTCTGTCACTTCATTTTTTGTAATATGACAATATTTTCTTTTTTTGGTTTTGTTTGTGTAATTGAGGGGAATACAAATGTGTTCAGGGCCTGCTGTGGTAATGATAGTAGTTTAGATATATGTTTTTCAATTAGATCTGTTTAAATTAAACCTTCTGTTAACATTGTCTTTCCATACAGGTATATACATGTATCTATCTATTTAATCTGGTTCTCAATCGATTGATTTCCGTGTGACTTTGCCAGCCTTGACCGCTGTTAATTTGACTTCACTTCATTGTTCTAACATTTAACTAATTACCTGCTAAAGCCTTTACCACTGTTTAAGTTCTCTTGGATCTCCAATCAGTCTGGTGGATGTTTGTAGCGTGACACTTTTATTAATTTCTTCATTATACAACAAGGAGCCTGGAACAAGCTAAAAACACTGGATTCTGTTGGGCCAAATGCATCTTCGCTCATGTACCCAAAAATCTATGCACCAGCCCTGCTAATCATATACATTAAAACTGTGTGTTTCCCATTCACTGATTGCAATACCTTACCTGTGCAACATTTTTAGCAATTCTCTGATTTCCCTTTAAGTCAGGATTACCCCATTTTATTTTCTGAATTAATTTCGATTACTTAATTTCTAGGGTCTCTTATTTCTCTGCTTCTTCACTCTTAAGCTGTATAAATTAAAGCTTATTTCGGGTACAAGCTGAGGTCAAGGAGAATTGAGAAAACTAATTGATTTAGGCCAAGTCAAGAGTAAATTAACATGAGGCTAAATTAGAAACTGGCTGAACATGAACCAAGAATAATACTGGGATGTGCTAGCAATCTGCAAAGAACTTTGAAACAGTCTCCTTTCCGTGGAGAGCTGTGTTTAAGAATCTGTCACCAGAAAGTACATTGAGCTCAAATGTGCTTTCTTACAGTGATGCAAGCTCTCGGTAATGTAAAAGTCAGCTGTCTGGCTTTAAAATTTACACAAGATGGCACATCTCTGGAAGGAATGAAGCCAACAGTAGAAGAGACAACAAACAAGGTCACAACAAATCGAATCTGTAATGTAATACTATGCATTTATCCTGTCCTATGGTGTGAAAGGATGGAGGTTTCCATGTATGCAAATCTAGCTGTATTAGTGGACATTTTTTGCACAGAAAAGTTTTTTTGACAAACTTTCCCATTTTTACAGTCAACCACTCAAATGCACTCTGACACAGGTAACACTCAACCTATATGGAAGGTCTTGTGAGGTTTCAATCTTTTAATTATCTTAATGCACATAGGTTATTTTAAAGAGAATACAAATACAACATATGTTTATTCTTATAACACTACAATATCTGCTTTTTGTCCTTAGTTAAACCTAAATATAAATTGCAATTAAATTCTAAATAGATAGCAGGAGTGCACTACAGGCATTCAGATGGTTAAAAGACATGGGGGATCCAGACATAATGTGATATGACAACATGATTTTAATACTGAGTGATTGCCCCAGTTAATGCAATGTGAAACACCTTATAAATAATTCACGCATTACAGACGCATGTACTCTGCAAGTCTGTGCCTTAGAAGAGGAAATCAAATTAGTACCAAAGCAAAATGCACGATAGTCTTAATGCTAAGCTTTAAAGTTTAATAGACAGTCTGTCGAATAAAATAGGTTAGCGGTGTTTTATTTATTTTATTGAGAATTTGAAACACAAACAACCTCTTCATTTTAACGTATGACTTTAACACAGCTGGCTGAGAATCAAAAGCATTGTTTCACCAATAAAGCTGAAATAACCAAAAGCTGAAGAGGACATAGACCTATAGGCAGCGATGGATAAAGGTTGAACTGGGCCTTAAGTCAGATGCCAGATTGGGGCCAACTCCTAGAGCCTTGGGCTCTTTTCTGTGCCTGTTGTATGTGTGAGTGCAGTGGGTGATTGTTGTGTATGTGTGGAAGAGGCAGAGAACTATATGTGGGGGGAGCGGGGTGGCTTATTGTGCCTGTATGTGCTTGTTGAGTGTTGAGTGTGGCTGATTTTTTTGTGCAGTAGCCTAAGTGTTGTGTTTTGGCATTTCAACTGGCAGGGCCGGACTGGCCCACCGGGATACCGGGAAATTTCCCGGTGGGCCGTCGACACCTGGGTCTGCTGGCAGCCGCTGGGGCAGGTCTTCTGGCGGCCGCTGGGGGACTTGTACTGGCGGCGGCTGGGGGAGCTGCGCTGGCTCTGCTCCCCAGCGCGCAGCTTAATGAGACTGGTGCCGCAATATGACGTCATATTCCGGCCCCATTCAGCAGCGCGCGAGGGCGGGAGAGCAGAGCCAGTAGACCTCTCCCAGCAGCCGCCAGTACACCTCCCCCAGCGGCCGCCAGAAGACCTCCCCCAGCGGCCACCAGAAGACCTCCCCCTGGCAGGTATTAGTAATGTGTGTCAGTGTGAGTTTGTCTGTCTGTTATGGTGTTTGTGGCTGTTTGTTATGGTGTCTGTCTGTATGGTGTGTGTGTGTCTCTCTCTGGTGTGTGTGTGTCTGTCTGTATGGTGTGTGTGTGTGTCTGTCTGTGTCATGGTGTCTGTATGGTGTGTGTGTGTCTGTCTGTGTCATGGTGTCTGTCTGTATGGTATGTGTGTGTGTCTGTCTGTGTCATGGTGTCTGTCTGTATGGTGTGTGTGTGTGTGTGTCTGTCTGTCTGTATGGTGTGTGTGTGAGTCTGTCTGTCCGTCGTGGTGTGTGTGTCTGTGTCATGGGGTGTGTGTGTGTGTCTGTCATGGAGTGTGTGTCTGTCTGTCATGGGGTGTGTGTGTCTGTATGGTGTGTGTCTGTCTGTATGGTGTGTGTGTGTGTCTGTCTGTATGGTGTGTGTCTGTCTGTATGGTGTGTGTGTCTGTCTGTGTCATGGTGTCTGTCTGTGTCATGGTGTGTGTGTCTGTCCGTCATGGTGAGTCTGTCTGTCCATCATGGTGTGTGTGTGTGTCTCATGGGGTGTGTGTCTGTCTGTCATGGGGTGTGTGTGTGACTGTCTGTCATGGGGTGTGTGTGTCATGGGGTGTGTGCCTGTCTGTGTCATTGGGTGTGTATCTGTCATGATATATGTGTGTTTCTGTGTCAGTCATGGTGTATATGTGTGTTTAAAAATAGTGTTTTTGCTCACCTTTTTTTCCCCCACGCAGCGTGCTGGTCTCCCCTCGACTGGCCTTGCCATCTGAGTGACTGTCACTAGCGGTGTCACTTTGAAGCAATGTAAACACTGCCTTTTCTCTGAAAAGTCAGTGTTTACGTTGAAAAGCCTGTAGGGACATGCTATAGACACCAGTACCACTACATTAAGCTGTGTGTGTGCGTCTGCTAGTGAGTGAGCTTGCTTGCATGCGTGTGCCTGCTAGTGAGTGAGCTTGTGTTTTTATGTCAATGAGCTGATGTATATCAGTAAGATTGTTTGTCTATGAGGCTGTGTATCAATGAGCTTGTGTATGTCATTGAGATGTCAGTGAAATTGCATGTGAGTATGCTTACTGTATAATTAAACGTTTTACCCTGAACGGACCAATATTTTATATTAGAAAAAGCAATATATATATATATATATATATATTACTCCATCATCTGTCATGGCAAGACATAGCCTTACATATTACATGCGACAATATATGGCGCAGTGACTTATGGGGCTGGCACAAAATTATTTTCCAGGGCTGCTTTGTATCCCCAGTCTGGCCCTGTCAACTGGAAAAGTGTCTAGAAATGCTGGAAAGGTGAAGCCTTTGAGTTGGGGGAATTTAGTTAAAAAAGGGGAAACCTATAGTACATTTAACCCCTTAAGGACCAAACTTCTGGAATAAAAGGGAATCATGACATGTCACGCATGTCATGTGTCCTTAAGGGGTTAACCTCAATGCACTATCCTCACACGGTAAAAATCTGAAATGGGATCTAAATAGTGTCTTATACAGTAATCTCCACTTTCCTCTCCCTCACACTGGTAGTTAGCCCCAATTTCTCAGGTGAGAATTCTAATTCTTCTATATAAATCTGCTCAACAAGTATAGGATCTTTACTGCAGAACACACACAGAACCATTATATAATGTGATATTATTAACCCCTTAATGACACATGATGGAAATATCCCGTCACGATTCCCTTTTATTCCAGAAGTTGTGTCCTTAAGGGGTTAAAAAGAATTGCCCATATAAATATCCTAGTTCATTAATTATTAGGGATTCCATAGCACATGATTATACAATCTACTAGGTTTTGTTTAACCCCTTAAGGACCAAAGTTCTGGAATAAAAGGGAATTATGACATGTCACACATGTCATGTGTCCTTAAGGGGTTAAAATGCTATAGTCTAATGCTCTTTATCTTTTCTTCAATATATATCGCATCGTGATTAAAGGGGACTAGAGTGCATGACATCCAAGTGAGATGGAAGCTCTCTCAATAGAGAGTGCAATATTGATGAGCCAGATAAAAGGTTCCCGACAGACTGCATTTACAACTGTAAAAGGAGATTGCAATAACGATGCTGCATTATTAAGTTTTATTTTTTTTTTCATATTTTTTTGTATATTGGAAAAACTAAATACATTCTAGCAAATATTCCATTCCTTAACTTACTTAGTGTTAGGCTCACATTTACTGGTTTGTTGTAACCTATAAAATTCACAAAATATTCTTTTGCTTATATAAACTAGCTCGGTTTCTTCCTCTTTTTTTGTCTGTGAATTTAATTATCAGAACTTGGAGTGTTAACTTTTTTTTTTTTAAATTACATAATTGATAAGAATTGTTCTTTTTAATATAAAATCACTGTTTTTTTTGTTAGTTATGTTTACAGCTGTTGAAGCAAAATGTGACCAGTTTTTTTTTGGTCCCTCCCTATTTTTTGTGTATATTGGTATGTTTTAATATTGTAGCCATATTTATTTTTCTCATTTACTTGTACTCTTGCAGATTTGGTTGTCCCTGCTGGCCTGCAAATGTAGTTTATATTTATGGACGCATGAAATATTGGAAATTACCAAGAATCTTGTCTTCGGAAGCATTAAGTTAATGCAATAGTCCATATCATTCGTTTTGGAAGTAATTTTTTTTTTATCATAAAATCATATTTTATTTGATTAAATTATATGTTTTGAGAGTAATATTACTGTTTTTTTTACATGATGTTTGAAATTGTGTATTTTTGTCTATTTTTTATTTTATGCCGCACAATTTTTCCACCATTCAATCAAGCTAATGCAATGTATTTGCATCCTGAGTTGAAATAAGAAATATGTTGAAGTCAGATGGCACTCCGTTATATTAGATGAGATGAAGAGAAAGAATAATTTAAACTCTTTCTGTCCCTTGTTGGCATTTGAGGAAGTCTTTAAGCTGTGACATCGAAGGTCTATGGAATACCCATGCATCAGTCAAGTGAAGACATAAATAACAAGTCAATTTTATTAGACTACATGAGTCAGAGAGTTGATTACTCTAAGAAAACACAGAGCTGGCAACTTTAACTTGCTACTTAATTGATTAACCACTGACTGCTACTCCATTGACCTTCAGTAATTTGTAGCATTGCTTGTCATCTATTTCCTTCAGGCGACCTCACTTTTCATTTTGTCCATGCACAGAAAAATTCAACTTTAAAGATCGCTGTAAATATGCTGTTTTAAACAATCATGTTTTTTATGGTTTGAGGTTTTTTTTTTTTTTGCTTCTCTGTACACCGATGTGTGTTCTTTAAGAGCAGCTGATTTCATATGGCCATTATGCACAAGCTGTGCCTATATTTTGATGGTTTTCACAATATCTGTACACAAGCACAATTATCCAATCATGAATGTCGACAGATCCACCTGTGCTACTGAAACTGACACCTGTGCATATGCAGGGGGATTCATAAAAAAATAAAAAAATTAAAAATGCACTGTTATATACATACCTATAAAAGCAAATTATATGTGGTAGGTGTAAGAGTGATTTTCTGTATTTATATTTACAGTTTTATTGAATTATCACCACAGCAGATTTGTTTGGAATTTTTGGCATTTGTATATCATATGTACAATAAGCTGACCATTTTTACTTTAAAGGGACACTCTGTGCACTTTACCCATTTCATCTTATTGCAGTGGTTATAGTGTCTGGAATCCCCTGATTTCATCTTACTGTTCAGTGTTAAACTGAAAATAGTTCAACATTGAATGGAAGAATTGCACCAGGAGACCCCAGACACTATTACCACTACAATGAGATGAAATTGTTGAAATGGATAAAATAATGACTATAGTGTACTTTTTAATTTACACACCTAAATTGTGCAATAGAACATGAATTATTCATTAAAGGGAGGCTATAGAAACCAAAAAAACCTTTAGCTTAATGAAGCAGTTTTTGTGTGTAGATCATGCCTCTGAAGCGTAACTGCTCAATTATCTGCCATTTAGGAGTTAGATCACTTTTGCTTCTGTGTATGCAGCCTTAGTCATACCTCCCTTAGCAGTGACTGACATAGCTTGTCTGAAAAACAATGTTTTCATTTTCAGTTCGATGTTACTTACTTTAAATGTTTTTTTTATCTCCTGCTCTGTAAAATTTAACTTTGAAGGATCACTATAGGGTCAGGAACAAAAACATGTATTCCTGACCCTATAGTGTTAAAACCACCATCTAGCCCCCCTGGGCCCCTCATGCCTCCATAAATATAGTACAAACTTACTGTATTCAAGCCTGAAGCTGTAACTCTGCATGCTTTTAGACTCAGAAAAACAAGCAGTCTGCTGACATCATCAGAACTGGTAGCCTGATCCAATCACAATACTTCCCCATAGGATTGGCTGAGACTGACAAAGAGGCAGATCAGGGGCAGAGCCAGCATGATTCAAACACAGCCCTGGCCAATCAGCATCTCCTCATAGAGATGAATCAATGAATATCTATGAGGAAAATTCAGTGTCTGCATGCAGAGGGAGGAGACACTGAATGTTTGGATGCATTTTAAGCAGCCTTGACCCAGGAAGGATCTCTAACAGCCATCTGAGGAGTGGCCAGTGAAGTTATCACTAGGCTGTAATGTTAACACTGCATTTTCTCTGAAGCCTGAAGGTAATGATTCTACTCACCAGAACAAATTCAATAAGCTGTAGTTGTTCTGGTGACTATAGTGTCCCTTTAATTACATACAAGAGGCTCCTGCAAGGTCTAGTAAACTATTAATAGAGCAGGAGATATGAAACTCTAAATTAAACAGAATTTGCAATAAAGGAACTGTAAACATTAGATAACGCTTTACAGGAAGTGTTTAGGAAGGCTGTGTAAGTCACATGAAGGGAGGTGTGCTTAGGGCTGCATAAGCAAAGTGATTTAGCTTCTAAATGGCAGAGAATTGAGCAGTGAGACTACAGAGGCATTATCTATACATTAAAATGGCTTCATTACGCAAAATCTGTTTTGGTGACTAGAGTGTCACTTTAAGCAAGTAGATCATAAGTTTGTTGTATAGCTGAGGATGACAGATAATTTGTTGTTTGCCTATATAAGATCAGTATAATTAATATGGTTTCCAGTAGATATATTTAGTGAATACCCTGGAGATAACCGATATATTACAGGCTTGTGACTGCTCAATTGACTATTAAATAAGGTAAGATTCATGATACAATTTATGCTCTTTTATTAATAATGTGTTTATATATGTACTTTACTCGCTTGTATGGAACATCAGAGATAAGTTAACATACAGCTGCAAACACCTGCCTTACATGAGTGTAAAAATGTACGGTAATTTCTATATTTTTAATTTTTTCTGTATTTTTAATTTTGCATGTATGTGTATATGCAACTGGAGTGAATATAATTTAATTCTTGAATTATACGTAACTTTTATAAAACTATTTTGCATTTTATTTCACTATTTTTGATTTGTTTCTGCAGTTTAGTACCATCTGAAGCACTTTTCTCTTATTTCATCTTCCTGAGGTCGGTACAATCACATTTGGAAATGAAGAATGAAAAAACAATTGGCAAGTGTCCTTAGAAGCTAAAAACTAAGTGGGGTGTACTTCTTCTAAAAAGTTAAAGGGTTTTTACTTATTAAGGATCAATGCTATTTTGAAATGCGATGCATTTGTGACTATGACCTTTTTGACACTTTTGCTGTGTGTTTATTCTACCAGAATTTCTGCCTTTCTGCTTAAGTGCACTTATACATATTATTTATCATTTTTCAAAGAACTAATAGGCATTTCTTTTTATACCCTTTGTGATCCTTGTTTGCAGTTAGCATGGTCCTCTAGGGTAAACAACATGCACAGTCCTTTGGTTTTAATATAATCCAGGCACTTTATTGGTAAATCCACACAGGAGACAGCAACACAACTAAAGAAACAATATTGTAACAGGTTTCCCTTTAAACAAAAACCTTGCCCGTCTGAGCACTCACTGACTTTCAATTTCCCTCTCTATTAAGGGTTAAACTTAAAACCTATCATAGGTTTCACCAACCTTGTTAAATAGCATCATTCTGCACTCCAGCGCTCAGCCACCTTAAATCTTGACCGTCTCTCCTAATTGCTTCCAGGGAGGAAGCCAGCAATCCCCCTTTTCCTGCCTAGTAGGGAGGGGTTTATTCCCACTGCTGCAGCTGATTATCTGCAGCTGAGCAGTGGGTTGGAGACAGTTCAAAACCCTTTCCTGGACCTTTCTTCTCCCAGTTGTATATAAACTGAGGAGTGGAGCACCGGCCCGCCATATTCTCCAAATGCTCCACCCCAGGGACCCATAACTAAACTTTAGTTTGTGTTGCCTATAACACATACCACGCATACCCCTCCTGTGGTTAAATGTCATATGCCTCTCTGCCTTCACGTTATCACACACATTTGTATAAATAACAATATTAAATATAAAAAATATATTATAAAAATGGAAAAAAGTTTAAAATATATATATATATTTGTAACGGATCGCCTGGCACCCCGACTGGGTACCTCCGTTGAAGGATGCTCCTAGCGCTTCCTGAGGACTCCAAGCACTCTGGCAGACACCACAATCACCGAACCGGAGAAACAAATAAATTCTCCCAAGCATATGAATGCTGCAGACAGTTGAATAGGAAACCATACGAATAGGTTTACTCTCCTAGCAGTCAAACTGGAACAGCATACAATAAATCCTTCCCCCAATAATGAGACGACACTTCACTTTGAGGGTTAAAATAGGAACTCCCTGTACTGTCACATACAGTCTCTTTTATTCCCAATCCACAAACATAGTACAGCCCACAGGGCGTTACAAAACAACCAATCACCTCACAGTTACATCCCACATATTCCCTCCCCTTATCCTGAGAGGAAACTCAATTATACATACAGTTAAAACATACTTTCTACCCAACTTTCATAACTCCAAAACCATACATCACATTCACATAAAATTACATATTCACAATCAATCCATTCAGGGGAACAACATATTCAAAAATGGCACAAATCAGACAAGGGGTTCAAAAGTTAGTAAAAAGTCCTTTGTGACTAAATGAAGCATGGCTTTCTGGCCCAAACCAGTTTCAGAGTCTTCTATCCTGGAGATAAGTAATTCAATTATCTCCCAGGACAGACACAAGACTCCATTAAGCACATGGTTGCAAAAGACACAAAACACTTTAAAATACATAAAGTCACATTTACACATAACACACAGACATTTCACATATCCCCAGATAGCTGGGATCTGAGTGCACATTATTAGATGAATGGCACTCAGATCATACAAATAAGCCTTTCTGCAGGGGAAATAAACAGTTTAACCTGCAGGGCCATAGTCCAAAGGGAGCAGGCGAGCAACCAGGCTTCTCCAGTTCACAGTGGCGAGGTTGGTTTCGCCACACTTCTCCCCTTTACCAACTAGACTAACAGGGTATCTGACCTCCTGCCGGTCAGTGCCCTGGCTAGTCCAGCAACCCACCCACAAAACAGAAACAGCAGTACAGCCCACCCACAATAACTGGTTACTACACCTGGGTAGAGGAGAACTTTGTCCATGTCCAGGTGCCTCACCACGACTGTTTGGGCAACTGTTAGGCTGCCTTGGTGGGTTGCTGAGTGGGCAGAGACCAGCGGTATTCTGCCCTGATGCCAGTGCTACCACAGAAGTAGCCTGGTGGGAGCCTGGTTGTGGGAGGGAGAGACCGACTGTCTCCCCTCTGGATACACCGCTCTGTGGCTGGGGAACATGACCGACTGTCCCTACCCCTTGTGCTGTAAGTGCAGAGACTACAGTCCCATTTGCACTGTTGGGGGGTGTAACATCTCCCCTTGCTGGGTTAGGCTGCCGCTGGAGAGAGGGTGTAACAAGCTCCTCTCTCTGAACTGTAAACTGCCGCTGGGGAGAGGGGGTATCAGGCCCCTCTCCCTGACACTCTCTCTGCTGGTGGAGAGGGGGACCAGCTGTCTCCCCTTTCATTATTTTGTCCTGTGGTTGGGGTGCGAGACTGACAGTCTCTGCGCCCTGCAGGACACTCTGCCGCTGGGGAGGAAGGACGGCACCTTCAGCTCCCTGGGGTACACACTGCCGCTGGGGAGGAAGGACTGCACCTTCAGCTCCCTGGGGTACACACTGCCGCTGGGGAGGAAGGACTGCACCTTCAGCTCCTTGGGATACACACTGCCGCTGGGGAGAGGGGATAACAAGCTCCTCTCCCTGACACTCTCTCTGCTGTTGGAGGGGGAGACCGACTGTCTCCCCTTTCAATAATTTGTCCTGTTGCTGGGGAGAGGTGATAACCGGTTCCTCTCCCTGGAACACTCTCTGGTGTTGGAGAGGGGGACCAACTGTCTCCCCTTTTAATATATTGGCCTGCTGCTGGGGAGCGAGACCGACTGTCTCCGCTTCCTGCAGGACACACTGCCGCTGGGGAGGAAGTACAGCACCTTCAGCTCCCTGGGATACATACTGCCACTGGGGATCTGGGCTGACTGCCCAGCATCCCTGTAGGGCCTGTAGAGAGACCTCGGTCCCATCCCCACCTGCCAGCTGGGTGTCTTCCCAGGACAAGTCAATAAGGTCTTCCATCTCTGGGGCTGGTTGGGATATATGTGGTACAGTACCAAGGTCTCCTGATAACAGGCTTGGTTGCTGGGGAGGAGGAACTAAACTCAATGCTTCCGGTGGTATACAGTCAATAAGCCCCATCATGTCAGAGACAGGCGGCGTTATACGTTGGAATAGGCAAACATAATCCTGTTCTAGTTCCCACTCTCGGTTGGCAAGAAAACATAGATCTGGCTGAATGGCATCGATCTCTGTAAGGTCCCAGTTGTCTGCCCGCTCAGCTCGGATGGACCAGAAGCGAGCAATGTCGGTGTCTCCGAACCAGAGACTAGTTTCAATAGTATCCCACAACAAACCAGGGCCGTCGTAGTCTTCCCCCTCAATACACTTGTACTCAATCAGCCATGGGTAGAGGTGGTAAACATGCCACCGCAGGGCCCGATAGGAATCATCCAGCCACACATCAGTCTCAACTAGCGTCTCCAGTTCGCTTACCCATTCCTCTGAGGGCTGGTTTCCCAATAACGGCATCCGCAGCTCTAGTTGTTCTGCTTGGCGCTGGTTAGTGGTCAGGATTTCCTCGCACCGGAAGGGTCGAATTTCGTCGATGTCCTCCTTCCAGAGATCGGTACGAAGCGCCACCCTCCACTCTGTCTCTCTTTCCTCTGGGATAGGATACACCATACTGCGCATCACATCCTGTAGTCGCTGCTGGAGCCTGGCGTCAAAGTGAGATACTGCACAGCCTTCCATCTCTGAAGTAGTGCTGGTTTTCCCAAATCTTTATGTAGACAGGGACGCTGTATGAACACTAGCGTCGCCTTCAATTTGTAAATCCACGAACTGTGTCTTTGAGCTGCTTTACCTCGCACTAGGACGCCATCCCACCGCTTGCCACCAATGTAACGGATCACCTGGCACCCCGACTGGGTACCTACGTTGAAGGATGCTCCTAGCGCTTCCTGAGAACTCCAAGCACTCTGGCAGACACCACAATCACCGAACCGGAGAAACAAATAAATTCTCCCAAGCATATGAATGCTGTAGACAGTTGAATAGGAACCATACGAATAGGTTTACTCTCCTAGCAGTCAAACTGGAACAGCATACAATAAATCCTTCCCCCAATAATGAGACGACACTTCACTTTGAGGGTTAAAACAGGAACTCCCTGTACTGTCACATACAGTCTCTTTTATTCCCAATCCACAAACATAGTACAGCCCACAGGGCGTTACAAAACAACCAATCACATCACAGTTACATCCCACATATTCCCTCCCCTTATCCTGAGAGGAAACTCAATTATACATACAGTTAAAACATACTTTCTACCCAACTTTCATAACTCCAAAACCATACATCACATTCACATAAAATTACATATTCACAATCAATCCATTCAGGGGAACAACATATTCAAAAAAACAAATCAGACCAAGGGGTTCAAAAGTTAGTAAAAAGTCCTTTGTGACTAAATGAAGCATGGCTTTCTGGCCCAAACCAGTTTCAGAGTCTTCTATCCTGAGAGTAATTCAATTATCTCCCAGGATAGACACAAGACTCCATTAAGCACATGGTTGCAAAAAGACACAAAACACTTTAAAATACATAAAGTCACATTTACACATAACACACAGACATTTCACATATCCCCAGATAGCTGGGATCTGAGTGCACATTATTAGATGAATGGCACTCAGATCACACAAATAAGCCTTTCTGCAGGGGAAATAAACGGTTTAACCTGCAGGGCCATAGTCCAAAGGGAGCAGGCGAGCAACCAGGCTTCTCCAGTTCACAGTGGCGAGGTTGGTTTCGCCACAATATTTTCAGTTGTACACTTAATAATTTCTACACAACATGTGCAACTCAAAATATATTCATTAATTAGTCCTGATCGTTAAAAAGCCCACTATGTCTAGGATTTCAATTAATGTTTAGAATTGGTAAACAAATATTGCAAGTAGTCAACTGCGATTTTTTTTTTTTTATTAATAAATTCTTTATTTTGAAGATCTTGTTTATGGGGGAGGGGTACAGAAAAAAGAATCTGGGGGTAAAAGTTTATAATGCATACATTGCTTAACATGCATATTATCGTTGTGACAATTATATGGATTAAACAAGTATACAGTGGTTTCATCAGTGTTTTCCTCATATTTTAACCTATGAACATGTTGAGTACATTTACTTCAATAGGGAGATTGGTTTGCTTTTTTTATGGTCTATAAGAGGTGTGGAACAGCAAGAAGTAGGCGTAATGGGAAACCTGTCTACTACTTTGACTTTTGTTGACAATTCTTGTACAGTGGTTAATCAGTACCGGTGAGTTCCGGAGCTCATGACCCTTCGTGTCCCTGGTGTTGGGACCTGTGGCTAGTATGATTGCATCCCTGTAGTCTGTGGTACCTCGGTGTGAGTCAACTGCGATTTTAAAACTAAAATTTACCAAACTTATAACTTTACAACAACTTGTATAGCAGTCACAGAAAAAGGCTACTCAAAAATATATATTTTTAGAAAGCACTTCCCCTAATCAATGTAACTAAAAGCAATTTGACACTTTTCATTTAACCATTTTATCAAACACCTTGGGCAATGTATGTTTGTTTATTATTTTAGGGACAATAACAGACAACATATGTCTTATTACTGTAAACACCCCATATTTAAATTCTGCTACTGCTCTTCATTACAATGATATCGCACATGTATACCTTTTACCCTAATCCTTTTTCCTGATGTAATGGGCTACTTGCCACGCTTACTTAGAATGCTACACATAGCTCTTCCATCGGGCCGGGGCCTCTAATTGTGGCCCCAGCTGACCGTGCAGGCCATCAGGTATACAAAGAAACTTGAGGGTCCCTGCTTTCTTAATATTGCTGGCTGGGGGCGCATTTAGAAATGCTTGCTCAGCCATGGTATTTCAAAGGGTTTAACCCCTTAAGGACATATGACATGTCTGACATGTCATGATTCCCTTTTATTCCAGAAGTTTGGTCCTTAAGGGGTTAAAGGGCACTGCACATAGGTTATTTGCCAGTCTGAGGCCACTAATTGTAGCCATTACTGACAGAGGGGACCCTCAGATATCAAATGATGCCTGGGGCTTGTTGGTACCAGCAGGGGTTTAATCCCAGCTAGTACTTTTATTGCATGATGATCTATGCCATCATGCAGTGCAGGGCTTTAATGCCCATAATGTCATAGATTATCATGTGTTCCTTAAGTGGTTAAACAGTTCTAGTAAGACTGCTGTTCAAGCTTTCTTATTGACTATACTGCATGACACTGATCAACCACATCATTAAAACCACCTGCCTAATTTTGTACAGGTCTCTCTTGTGCTGCCAAAACAGCTCTGATGTTTTGAGGCATTGATGCCACAAGTCATCTGAATATGTCATGTGGTTTCTGGCACCTATTAGCAGCAGATCCTTTAAGTCCTGCAAGTAGCAAGTTGAGGCCTCCATGGATTGGATTTGTTGTTCCAGCACATCCCACAGATGCTCAATCAGATTGATATAAAGGGTATTTGGAGGCCAAGACAACACCTTGAACTCTTCTTTTATGTTCCTCAAATAATTCCTGAACAATTTTTGCAGTGTGGCAGGGTACATTATCATGCTGAAAGAGGTCACTGCCATCAGGGAACACCATTGCTATGAAAGGGTCTGCAACAATCTCTAGATAGGAGGTAAGTGTCAAAGTAACATCCACGTGAATGTTAGCAGAACATTGCCCAGAACATAACACTGTCTGCTGGCCTGCCTGCCTTTTCCCCAAAGATGCCAGTGGTGTACTAATAGGGGGGCAGTCCACCCCGGGTGCCACTCATTATGTGGGTGCCATCCACCCTCATAGCACAGCAAGGCAGCAGGAGGAGGAGTTCACGGGCGCGCAATGTCGTGCTGTCCTCGTGCTCCGCCCTCATGGTGTTCTGAGCAGAAGCGCTCTGACATTCTATGCGGGTGGTGCCACGGTGAGAGACTCTGGAGTCCTGATCAACAGGGAGAAGCGTGCAGGCAAAGGAGCTGGGTGAGTGCTTGCTAATATTGTTTTTTTGTTTTTGTTTTTGTTTTTGTAAAGTGTTGTGTGCAGCGGCTTGTAGAGGGGGTGGCAGATATTTTTGTGAGTGCAGGGGCTTGTAGGGGGGAAGGGGTCTTGTAAAGGGGGTACAGAGATTTTTGTATAGAGAGGAGCAGGGGTCTTGTAGTGGGATGCAGGAGTATTTGTGAATGAGGGTTTTTTTGTAGAGTGTTGCATGTTTTTTGTAGAGGGGGTAGAATTTTTGTAGAGGGGGCCAGGGATTTGTAAAAGGGGGGCTGGGCAGGGGTTTTGTAGAAGGGGGGCTATGCAGTGGGTTTTGTATAGGGGATGCAGATTTTTGTAGAGGGGGAGCAGAAGATTTGTGAAAGGGCTTTGTAGAAGGGGGATTGGGCAGGGGATTTGTAGAAGGAGAACTGGGCAGGGGATTTTGTAGAGGGTGTGTGCACGGTTTTGTAGAAGAAGGGGTGCAGGGATTTTGTAGAGGGGACAGGGGTTTTGTAGAATGGGGGGTTTTGTAGAAGGGGTACAGGGCAGGGATTTTTTGTAGAGGGGGGATGCAGGGTTTTTATAGAAGGGGGACCAGGCAGGTTTTGTAGAAGACAATTAAAGAAAAAAGGGGGAAAAAAACATTAGAAAACATGCAAAAAAAAAAATTAGTGTGTGTTTTTTTACATTTGATTCAGGCGAGGGGGTGCCAAACACAGTTTCCACCCCTGGTGCCAAATGCTCTAGGTACGCCGCTGGACGACGCACATGCACCCAGCCATCCAGCTGATCTAAAAGAAAAGATGATTAATCAGACCAGGCAACCTTCTTCCATCGGTCCATCATCCAGTTCTGACGCTCATGTTTAAGGCACTTTTGGCAGTGGACAGGGGTCATCATAAGCACTCTGACCGTTCCGTGGCTTAGCAGCCCCATATGCAGCAAACTGCGATGCACTGTGTGTTCTGACACCTTTCTATCATAGCAAGCATTACATTACACTACAGTTCCTCTCAGACCAGACAGGCTAGCCATCAATGAACTCTGGGCGCCCATGACATTGGTTCACCAGTTGTCCTTCCTTTCACCACTTTTGGTAGGTACAAACTACTGCATGTCAGAAACCGCATGTTGACAAATGACACAAGACTTGCCATTTTGGAGATGCTCTATCTAAGTCCTCTAGCCATCACTATTTGGCCCTTGTCAAAGTCACTCATATATGTTCGGTTGCCCATTTTTCCTGCTTCCAACACATGAAATTCATGAACTGACTGTTTACTTACTGCCTAATATATCTCACCCCTTGACAAGTGCAATTGTAGCAATATAATCAGTGTTATTCAGTTTGCATGACAGTGGTTTTAATGCTGTGGCTGATCAATGTATAGATAGACAGACAGGGCCACCATCAGGGGGTGACATAGAGTACTCTTTTTATGGGCTTGGTCGAGTCTTACCATACTGCACTGACAGACCAATCCCGTGCAGCAACGCTGGAAAGAACAAATGCCAAAGAATTGGAGTCGACATTACTTTAGTCTACATAGTTGTGTACTGTGCAGGAGGCAAAGACAGCAGCACCCAGCCCACAACATTGTGCAAGTCCAATACCTATTGGACCTTGGAGAAGTAACCCTACAGCTGCAAAACAGCAGCTAAAAAGAAGGGCTGATTAATAAAACATAATTTTCAATGTATGTATACAGTTGCAAGAAAAAGTATGTGAACCCTTTGGAATGATATGCATTTCTGCACAAATTGGTCATAAAATGTGATCTGATCATCATCTAAGTCACAACAATAGACAATCACAGTCTGCTTAAACTAATAACACACAAAGAATGAAATGTTGCCATGTTTTTATTGAACACACCATGTAAACATTCACAGTACAGGTGGAAAAAGTATGTGAACTCCTAGACTAATTACATCTCCAAGAGCTAATTGGAGTGAGATGTCAGTCAAATGGAGTCCAATCAATGAGATGAGATTGGAGGTGTTGGTTACAGCTGCCCTGCCCTATAAAAAACTGTTCTGGGTTTACTTTTCACAAGAAGCATTGCCTGATGTGAATGATGCCTCGCACAAAAGAGCTCTCAGAAGACCTACGATTAAGAATTGTTGATTTGCATAAAGCTGGAAAGGGTATGTATCGCTGTTTGATAGCCAGTTTGTATCTTGGAATGTGTGTTCGGTGACTGAGCCAGTGGGAATGTAATTGGACCTTAGAATTCTGATGGTGGCCCGATAGAAAGATGTGGACAGACTGTTTTTCTGCAGACAGAAAAACACCTACTTATTTGTAATAACTTAAATATTAGTGGCAAACGTATGAGCCAAAAATCTGTCAAGGTTTTTAAATTAACAAAATGTTGAATTATGAAATAAAACGGTTTGTTATTTCTGCTAACAATTTACTATAAGTGTGTGTGTTTGTATGTCTGTGTGCATTTGTAAAATGTCAGTCATCCTGAAAATGTGGTTATATATGTATGTATTCATGTATGCAGACGACACAGTAGTCTATGCAGGCAAATCCAATCTATCGCAGCCTGAGGCTCTGCTCCAAGACCAGTTTACAGAGGTAGAAAAGTGGATAGCAAAAAACAAACTCTTACTAAACACTGACAAAACTGTCACAATGATCTTTGGAACAGTGCCTAAATTACACAAATTACACAATTCACACCTATCCATCAAAACCAATTCAAATAGCACACTGACCGCAGTCCACTCTTTCAAATACTTGGGTATGTTGTTAGACCCCAATCTATCTTTTGTCCTCCACATAGAAAAACTTTCATCTAAACTTTATCCAAAACTAGGTGCCCTGTACAGAAACAAACCCTGCCTAAGCCCTACAGTAAAGGAAAATATTGTACAGCAACTGCTGATGCCAATCATTGATTATGGGGATGTAGTATTTGCATCTGCATCGCAATCCCACATTAATAAAGTCAATACATTGTATAACTCGTTCTGCCGATTTGTGCTACAATGTAATTACAGGACCCACCATTGTGACATGCTAAAAGAACTTAACTGACTGTTGCTGGAATCCTGATACACCCTTCATCTTTCCAGCCTTGTGTTTACGAGCTTTTCTGGGAAGCTCCCACCCTACCTGAGCAGAAAGCTCTCCTCGGCTGTTCCCACCTCCTATAACCTCCGATCCAGTACCAGCATTTTATTTAGTCTACCTCAATACAAAAAGAAAGCGGCCCGGTCCTCCTTTTACTACAGAGCAACACAATTGTGGAACGACCTCCCGCACACTTTCAAATCTTCCCCAAGCCTAAAGTACTCAAGAGATCCCACTCTACATACCTCAAAACAGAATGCATGTGTCATTGTTGATTATATATTTCCTACCTGTTCTATGTTAAATTTGTATATATTTAACAATAATATTGTATTTGTATTTAATTGTACCCTATTGTAACAATGCAGTGTTTTGTGGACCCAGGACATACTTGAAAACGAGAGAAATCTCAATGTATCTTTCCTGGTAAAATATTTTATAAGTAAATAAAATTGTAGCAATGACTAGAAATACACATTTACCACTATGACAAAATGCACAATTAATATAAATGAAAAAAAAAATTCAATTTTGTAGCACATATAACATCCAGAATCATATTTTGCTAATATTGTTTTGTTTCACCTCAGATAATTCTGTTTGTTCCTGGTTGAAGAACTTGAAATGGCACACAATATCATATATATCAGCTCAAGAGATAGAAAGAAAGACTGTCTGAGATCACAAAAGAGGAAAAACCCCTCCCATCTTGTTGGCTCAGAGCTACACAGATAGCATGCCAATTATAAGCATAGCCAGGAGAGAGTCATTAAGTACTAGACAATATAGTTATGAGAGAACATTCCTGCACTGGGGGAGGTTAATAATACATAATAGCTAATCAGAGATGGCCTAAATACAACATTTTACAGTTTGCATTAGCTAGATGGGTCTAAGATACAAAATTATCAGCTTAAAATACTGTTATCTTGAATATTATTATTATTATTTTTTTTAGAAGCGAGAAAACAACTAAATTAATATTTAGTTATGTAAAACATACAGTAAATTATATTCTGTTACTGTATGGAGTATTACTTAAATGCAGCCAGCATAAAGATAGCTAAACCCAACTGTGAGATACATATTGCACCCCGTTTAAAGTTCTTCTTGTAAAACAGACTTTGGTTTCCTGTCAGCCAACAAGTCTCCATAGTATCCTTAAAGCATCTGTATCAGCAAAAGTAAAGTTCATCTAATCTGCTTCTATAGAGGCTCCTGTGTCTGAATATAGTTTCCTTTCAAGTGCTGTAATTTTATTAAAACAAATATGGAAAGTGTGGAATAGTTTTCTTTATGAATAACAGTCTAGTTGACAACATGTGACAATTTGCAGAACTCCAGTCAAGCTTCACTATTTTTAAGTTATATTTACCCATAATTCTTACATTAGGTACCCCACTGTCACTTTCTGTGTACTCTGCTTTCCCCTTTCTAACCATGTTGACTGATAACATAAAGGGTAAATGCGGGATTTACCATGCACGCCCATGACAGAGGAAGGTAGTGACTGCATGTCACGGCCAGAAGGTATAATATAGCAGCCGCCAATATGAAAATCTGCCAGTAATTCAGCAAGGGAACGGAGGTTAAAATGTGGGAATGGAGGTTATAAAACAACATTATTGCTGGCAATGTGAGGGTACAATGTCCCCCTAAGTTCCTTAATTTAATCATTCAGCTACACCAAGATCAACATGGCCAAGTCAGACACAGCAAAGATCTCTCGGAACCCTTACTCATAGGCAATGGTGTAAAGCAAGATATGTTCTTGCACCAACTCTCTTCACAATCTTTTTCAGCTTGATGCTTGAAAGGGCCACTGTAGACCTAATAGCTGCCTATTTAACATGAGTCAACTAAGGCACCACACCAAGACGGTGGACCAACTCATCAGAGAGCTGCAGAAAGGTCAGAGAATTTAATTTGCAAGCCCTATATTTAACCCTGCAACTTTCCAAGACACCCTAAAACCTGAACATGCAGGGTACTGTTGTTCTCAGGAGACTTTGATAAACACAAAGATGAGTAAAACAGTAAAAAGTGTAATGATGATGATATTATCAGTAAAAGTGCAGTTTTTGTAAAAAATGCAAAAAACAAGTATGAATGCTAACTTTGGGCAGAGTTTGTGACTACATGGCTTCTAATAAAATACTGGACAATAAACATTTTGAATACCTTGGATGGTGTGCTTTTGCAAAGGGTATGCCATGATGGGGATAATTCTCTTTCCTTCCATACGGCCTTAAAGGCAACATAAAAAAACTGCCAAATTTCAAGATGTAAAAACTGAAATTAATTTACCCTGGAACTTTCCAAAACACCAAGAAGGAATTTTTTTTCCTAGCTTGTTGCAAAATTGTGCTTCAAACTGGTTTTTTTTGCCTTCTTTTCGATCAACAGCAAAAAACAAATGTGAGGTAGGCTGAACGTGATGGACGCAAGTCTCTTTTCAGCTATGTAACTATGTAACTATGTAACCATAAAACCCGAACATGGTGGGTACTGTTGTACTCAAGAGATGCTGAACACAAATATGGATGTTTTAGAGCAGGGATTCCCAGTGGGTAGCGCTGACCCACACATCCAGGGCCGCCGTGGACTCAGGAGACAGGCAGGCAGACTGATTGGTGGGGCCCTCAGTCCATGACTGTGGGCCCGACGGTTAGACCTGTATGTCGCCGGGCACCTCCATCAATCTGACCGAGAAAGAGCCCAGACCTCTGGTCTGCAGCTCCGCCAGGTGCAGAGCTGCAGACCATGTGATAGAGGTCTCACGAGCTCCCAGAGCATTTCCATGGCAACACTCTGGGTGCTCGCAAGATTTCTATCACACAGTCTGCAGCTCTGCACCCGCCAGAACTGCAGACCGGAGAGTTAACCCACCGGACCGCCAGGGAGAGACACTGGACCACCAGGGAATTTGTTTAATGAAAAATAAAGGTAGGACACAGCCTGCCCTCCAAACCTTAACCCCTTCTCTCCCTGCCCCCCACTGTAACCCATTCTCTCCCTGCCCCCACCCCACTGTAAACCCTTATCTCCCTATCCCCTCCCTACTGTAACCCTTTCTCTCCCTCCCCCCTCCCCCTTCCCCCTTCTCTCCTGCCCCTCCCCACTGCAACCCCATCTGTCCTTCCCCCACTGTAACCCTTTCTCTCTCTGCACCCCCCAAAGTAACCCTTTCTCACCCTGCCACCCACTGTAACCCTTTCACACCCTTCACCCCCCACTGTAACCCTTTCTCACACTGCCTCCTTATGCTGTAAACATTTCTCACCTTCTCCCCTCCTACACTCTCACCCTTTCTCACCAATCCCCACACTGTCACCCTTTCTCACCCCCCATACTTTCACCCTTTCTCACGCTGCCCCCCTACGCTGTCACCAGCACACACTCCCTCTCACGCTGTCACCCTCACCTCCCCTACACACTGTAACCCTTACCTCCTTTCTCTATGTGTATGTGTGTCCTTTTGCATCAGTGTGTGTATTTGTGTGCCTGTGCCTGTGTATCTGTGTAAATTAGTGTCTGTGTATCTGTGTGTGGAAAACGAGGTGTCTGTGTGCTTTTTGCTGTGTCAGTGTGTGTGTTTTTGTGTCTGTGTATTTGCGTGTGTGTCTCTGTATGTGTTTGTGTGTATATGTGTTTCAGTGTGTGTGGAAGTTTATACAGAAATGCACACCTGAATTCAATCACCAACATTCACACACACACTCCATACAAAAACATCCTTACATTCAAACACACATTGTGTATATGTATATTTTTTATATACACAATATACACACATGCACTGCAATAAAACACAAACATACATACAAACACACCCCTATATTAAAACATTAAAATAATATTCAAACACCCCTTCATTCAAACATCAACACTACACACAAAAGCACACCTGCATTTAAAGTCCAACACTACATACAAACAGACCCCTGCATTCAGGCGCAAACACTACGCACACGTACACCACTACATTCCAATGGCAACACTACATACAAATACACCCATACATACACATATTTACTTCATACAAAAACTTGCTTACATTCAAATGCTTAAACACTGCTCACAAATACAACCCTGCAATGATGGGCAAATGGTACATCCCCAGCTGGCATAGTATTGTGGAAGTTCTCCGACAGCTGGGGATCCACCTTTTGGCCACACTTGCACTAGAGCGGTTCCCAGAAAACATACTTGAACCAGGGTCCTCGCTACATTAGTTCCACCACTGGGATACTTAACGTGAGGTGCCTGGATGAAAGAGCTGAACACAGCGCTTCTGATTCTGCGTGAGTCTGTGAGTAAGCAGTTGTATGTCTCTAAAACTGATTGCCATGATATGCCAAGCTTCTGCCTCTAAATCTGCCATGATATGCCAATCTTATGCATCTAAAGTTGCCATTGTGTGCCAAGTGTATGCATCTAAAAGTGATTGCAATGATGTGCCAAGTTTATGCATCTAAAGCTGCCAAGATGTTCCAGTTGTATGCCTCTATAACTAATTACCATGGTGTACCAATGTTATGCCTCTAAAGCTGATTGCCATGGTGTGCCAATTTTATGCACCTAAAGTTGGCATGATGTGCCAAGTTTATGCATCTAAAGCTGATTGCCATGGTGTGCCACTTGTATGCCTCTAAAACTGATTGCCATGGTATGCCACTTTTATTCTTATAAAACTGATTGCAATAATGTGCCAATTTTATGCCTCTAAAAATTATTGCCATGGTGTGCCAATTGTATGCATCTAAAGCTGATTGCCATGGTGTGCCAATTGTATGCCTGTAAAACTGATTGTAATGGGGTGCCAATTTTATGCTTCTAAAACTGATTGCCAGGGTGTGCCAATTTTATGCTTATAAAACTGATTGCCATAGTGTGCCAATTTTATCCCTGTAAAAGCACTTGCCACGGTGTGCCAATTGTATGCCACTAAAGCTGGTTGCCATGGTGTTCATTTTTAAAATATGCATTAAAAGCAAGTGGGTCTCAAAAAAGTTTTCAAAAGTGGGTCTGGGCCCATAAAAGTTTGGGAAGCCCTGTTGTAGAGTATTAAAATGTATAATGCTGATGATATCATCAGTGAAAATGCAGTTTTTTGGGGAAAATCAAGAAACAAATATGAAGGCTAGCTAACCAGGGTTTGTGACTAAGTGGCTACTAAAAAATACTGAACATACCCCATTTTGAAAACCCTTGGTTATCTACTTTTGCAAATGATCTGCTACGGTGGGGGTAATTTTCATTCCTGGGCTACCATATGGTCGCAAAGGCAGCATAGGCCCAGCAAACCAATCTAGCAAATTTCAATGTGTATGTTTTCATATACATCTATTGATAACAAAACACACTTAGGATAAAATATCTATCTAAAAAATTGAAAAGAATTGCAGAGCTGGCCAGACTCATTTTGGCTGAGCTCCAGGAGCTTTTTTTTTTAAAAACTTTACCGGTTTCACGCGTAACTTGTTGCTTTTATTTAGCCTGGAACAGGGCCGGACTGGGAGAAAAATTCGGCCCGGGCATTTTTTTAACACAGCGGCCCACTAAAAAGGGGGCGGGGCAGAGGAGGTGTGTTTTGTCATCACCAATGACAAACACGCCTCCTCTCAAAGTGAGCATGTTGGTTCAATGCTCTTCCAGGGCAGACCATGCGCAGAGCTCTGCTGAAGAGCTCTAGCACGAGAAAAAAGTCCTGTATTTGTTCTGCACAGTGCAAGCAAATTTAATAACATGCTTGCACTGTGTTTCCTTGCAACTTGTCTCTGGTGTCTCTATAAATGGATACCAGGAGACAAAAGGCCAGGAAAGAGTATTGTGCATGTGTTTGGAGCCTGCTTGTGGTATTACGTATGTGTAGAGTTAGCTGGTCGTGGTGTGGTATTGTGTAATAAGGTCGGTTTTAGTCGTGTTGTGTTTGTGGTGTAATGTGATGCATATTTGGTTCAGGGACCCCCTCCCGCCCGGCTCTGGAAAGGGGTTAAAACTTACCTTTTTCCAGCGCCGGGCGGGGAGCTCTCCTCCTCCGATCCGCCCCGTCGGCTGAATGCGCACGCGCGGCAAGAGCTGCGCGCGCATTCAGCCGGTCGCATAGGAAAGCATTTATAATGCTTTCCTATGGACGCTTGCATGCTCTCAGTTTGATTTTCACAGTGAAAAGCACGCAAGCGCCTCTAGCGGCTGTCAATGAGACAGCTGCTAGAGGCTTTGGGGGAAGGCTTAACCCATTGATAAACATAGCAGTTTCTCTGAAACTGCTATGTTTATAAAACAATGGGTTAACCCTAGAAGGACCTGGCACCAAGACCACTTCATTAAGCTCATTAGAGTGGCTAGAGTGCCGGGGGTGAGAGTGCCGTGTGAGAGTGCTGTGTGTGTGTGAGAGTGCTGTGAGAGAGTGCTGTGTGTGTTAAAGTGATGGGTGTAAGAGTGCTGTGTGTGTGTGAGAGTGCTCTGTGAGAGTGCTGTGAGAGAGTGCTGTGAGTGTGATGGGTGTGAGAGTGCTGTGAGAGAATGCTGTGTGTGTGAAAGTGCTGTGTGTGATGGGTGTGAGAGTGCTGTGTGAGAGAGTGCTGTGTGTGTGTGAGAGTGCTCTGTGAGAGTGCTGTGAGTGTGATGGGTGTGAGAGTGCTCTGTGAGAGTGCTGTGAGTGTGATGGGTGTGAGAGTGCTGTATAAATGTTATTGTGTGTGTGTAGCGGGGGTAAATAAAATAAAATTAAAATAAAAAAACAGGCATTATGTCCCCCCTCCCTTCTTACCTTTAGCCTGGGAGAGGTGGGACCGGCACGCTGGGAGGCGGTGTTCCCTGGTGGTCCTCGTGGGTGAGTGAACTCTAGCCCGCATAGCCTGTCAGGCTAGAGTTCACTCTCGCGAGATCCGGTTGTTGAAATGGCAACGCGAGAGGAACCCGGCGGAGATGCATATTAGAGCTCCGCCGGGTCCTCTCTCCAGCCTGGCTGGCTCCCTCCCTCCCCGCCGGCGGCCGCATTTGGGCCGGTGAGGGAGAGCTTTGATCTCCCCACCGGCCCGTCGTGGCCAACAGCGGGGCCGGCGCTAGGAGAGTGCCGGCCCTGCATAGACCGGCAGGGGAGATCCTGGGACCTCCCCTGCCGGCCTCGGCCCATGGCCACCGCGGCCCACCGGGCATTTGCCCGGTGTGCCCGATGGCCAGTCCGGGCCTGGCCTGGAATACCCTATATCATTTTGTGAGCTCCTCTAGCTACACTTTTGAATTAAACCTGCAATCAGTCAGTGGTTGTGAGGCCAGACATGGTTGCAGCCTACATTTGGGAAATACCCTATGCACATCTCACACCCTTGGAAGGTGTACGATTGCAGCATGTGGAAGGTCCTGGACACCAAGTCCTTGTTGTAAACCTCAATGGAACTTGTGAGACTGCTGTGGACTGTAAAGGCCTGGGGGTGATGGGGTACTGTTATTTGGGACTTGAGTCACCAAGGTTACCAGGGCAGTATCCATGGGTATCTGGGTATTCTGGGTTTCGGCTGAATTTTCAACTGTATCTTATTGCCTCTGTTTTCTTCTCTCATGCGGGTACATATTTGTTTCTTTTGCTCCGTATATTTTATTTTGCATACCATATCTCTATGCAATTTCATACCCAGTGATAGTGCTTATGTTATATCTACGCCTGCCTTCTGTTCTTGAGACAATTCCTTTGCTATGTTTTCATTATTTTCATTTGTCTCCTACCATGGCTTAAATTCCTCACACACATCTGACATTCTGCAGTAAGGCTAACATGTCTTTGTTTAACTATTATTTCTGAGCTGGTACTCAAGGTTTCCACGGGTGGGCCTTATGCTTATCTTAAACTTATTTAGCACGACTGCCATCACAAGTGTGACAGACTGTTTTACGTATGTTATACACTCAGACATGCATCCTGTGACGGACCGCCTGGCACCCCGACCGGGTACCTCCGTCAATTGCTTCTTCCTAGTACTAGCGAGCACCATATGCACTGCACTGGTACACCATAACCACAGTAAACCCCACAAACTGCCGCAGCTTGGTTGGGGTCTTGCTGTCCTCCACCCACCCTGAACCCAAGACCAAGATCCAGCTTCCAGTGGGTAGAACTCTCCTAGTTCAGAGAGCAAAGCAGGCTGCTCTTATAAGAGCAAGTGTTGTGATCCAAGGGAGTATAGTGATTATAGCAATCCCCAAAGTGTGAATATAGCTCTCCCATCCCCCAAACATGAGCCTAGACTTCATGAAGGGAAAAACGAATCTCACATTAATGGTAGCCACAACTGGCCTTTTATGACACTCCCCCCTGGATCTGATTGTAAACCACAGTAGAAATAAATACACAATCACATTGGCTCCCAGGTCTAGGACACTCCCAGGGCCGGCGCGTCCATAAGGCGGCACAGGCGGCCGCCTTAGGGCGCACCGGCTCTGGGGGCGCAATATTTCAGTGACCTCCTGCCAGGCCACCTTTTGGATCCCCGGCGCGGCGCGCGGCTGTGCTGTGATCAGACGCGGCGAGGGAGCTCTAATTTCCACGCTCTGCTCCCTCGCGCGCTGTCTGCTGATACCGCGGGAGCCGGAATATGACGTCATATTCCGGCTCCCAGCCTCACTTTGCGGCGCGCGAGGGAGCTGAGCAGACCGCTCATAGGAAGAGCTCCCTCGCCGGCCGCCCAGCAGCCACTGGACCACCAGGGAGGTAATGAACCCCTTCCCCCCCAGCACTCCCAGAATTATGGGGAGATGGGAGTGGGCAAGTATGTGGTGAGTGTGTCTGTTAATGTGTGTGTGTTTTGTTGGTGTGTGTGTGTCTGACTGTGTGAGTGTGTGTCTTCTAGTGAGTGAGTGTGTGTCTGTTAGTGTGTGTCTGACTGTCAGTGAGTGTGTGTTTGCCTGTGAGTGTGTGTGTGTGTGTGTGTGTGTGTCTGTTAGTGTGTGTCTGTTAATTTGTGTGTGTGAGTTTGTGTGTGTGTGTGTGTGTCTGCTAGTGAGTGTTAGTGTGTATGTGTGTGTCTGACTGTGTGTGTGTCAGTGAGTGTGTCATTTAATGTGTGTTTGTTAGTGTGTGAGAGTTTGTGTGTGTGTCTGCTAGTGAGTGTGTGTCTGTTAGTGTGTGTCTGACTGTTTGTCTGTTAGTGTGTGTGTGTGACTGTGTGTCAGTGAGTGTGTGTGTGTCTGACTGTGTGTGTGTGTCAGTGAGTGTGTGTGTTTCTGTTAGCGAGTGTATGCGGATCTGTCAGTGAATGTGAGTGTGTGTGCTAGTGAGTGTGTGTATGTGTGTGTTTGACTGTGTGTCAGTGAGTGTGTTTCTGTTAGCGAGTGTATGCGAATCTGTCAGTGAATGTGTGTGTGTGTGTGTGTGTGTATTTAGCGGGCGGGGGGAAGGGTTGGGGGGTGCCTGAGTTTTGTCCTGCCTGTTAATTTATTAAAATAATTAGTGAGTGTGTGTCTGTGTGTCTGTGAGTGACTGTCTGTGATTGTGTGTGTGTCTGTGTGTGAGTGTATGTGTGCCGGAGTGTCTGTGTGCCTGTGAGTGACTGAGTGTGTGCATGAG
Organism: Pelobates cultripes; assembly: GCA_933207985.1. NCBI lineage: Eukaryota > Metazoa > Chordata > Amphibia > Anura > Pelobatidae > Pelobates > Pelobates cultripes. The sequence continues at coordinate 242,049,185 of OW240916.1, forward strand.
TATGTGTGTCTGTGAGTGAGTGTGTCTGTGAGTGCTTGTATGAGTACTGCATGTGAGTGTATGAGTGTGGCAGTGTATGTGTGTCTGTCAGTGTGTGTTTGTGAGTGTCTGTCAAATCAGTGAGAGTATCTTTGTCATTGAGTCTGTGTGTGAGTATCAGTGTGTCTGTCAATGAATGAGTGTGTGTCAGATCAGTGAGTCTGTGTGTTTGTCATTGAGTGTGTGTGACTGTCAATGTGTATACACCACTGAGTGTAGCGTGGTGGAGCGCAGTACAGGAGCTTGTGTTTCCTGTACCCGACCAGACTGACCGGAGGTGCTCACTGAGAGAGCACTCCCTGTCAGTCCGGCCAGGTACAGAAAATTGAAGCTCCTGTAGGGGATATCCTCCACTCGGCAACGCTACAAGAGAGGTAGGAGGCATACCAGGAAGGGGAGTGCGACCACTAAGGGGGTGGGAGGTGCACCAAGGGACAGGGAGGGGAGGGGAGAGAAACACCAAGGGACAGGAAAAAGAGGGGAGAGCTTAGAAGAACACTAAGGGACAGGGAAGGGAGGGGACCACTAATGGACGGGGAGAGGGGCTGGTTAAGAGGCACATAGGTGAAGATGTTATTTGGGGGGGGCGGAAAGATACATCTTCGCCTATGTACCCAAAAATCCTTGCACCGGCCCTGGACACTCCCATACAAAATAAGATAATCCCTCCATGGTCCCATGCCCAAAACAGTTCCAGGGAATCAGGGCTTGCGATAGGTCTAGTTCAGTAGTTTAAAAACGAACAAACTACCAAACAGAGTCAATAGTCTTACCATGGAGCTTGATCCCCTTTGTTCATGGGAACTCTTCCAAGTGTTGTGGAACCGACTGCAGGTGATGCTTGTTCGGGAGTCTTCGTGTCAGTTTTCAGTTCCATGAGATTCATGCCCAAACACCACTGCCTGCATTCAGATGAACACTTAGAACACTGCGGTGGAAATTGCTACAAAGTTGCAATTAGGCTTAACAAGCTCCAGGGTGGTCTCCGGTTCGTGCAGCTGTTCGGTTCCCGAACCAAATATAAAATCCCACGTACCAAGTCTGTTCACATAGTTTTTTGTTTTTTTAAGGGCCCATAGTCTTTTGGTAAGAGGCTGGCCAGCAAGCCCCTTCAAGAACATGTGACGAGGCTCAGTTCATCACATTTCTTCCCTCTTAAGGGAAGACTAACCAGGTACCTGACCTTCTGTTGGTTAGTACCTGAGTTAGTCGAGTAGCCCACCCATTAACAAACACTTGACCTGGTAGGGGGGCTGTGAGAAGGTAGATGGGTTGTGAAAAGGTAGAGGGGCTGTGAGAAGGTAGGGGCTGTGAGAGGGTAGGGTTGCTGTGAGAGCATAGGGGGCTGTGAGAGGGTAGGGGGCTGTGAGGTGGGTAGGGGGCTGTAAAGTGGGCAGGGGCACTGTAAGGTAGGAAAGGGGGCTGTAAGGTTGGAAAGAGGGCTGTAAGGTGGGTAGGAGAGCTGTGAGTGGGTAGGGGGGCTGTAAGGTGGGTAGCAGGGCTTTATGGTGGATGTCCCAGGTTGCTCAGTCTCATCTCCACCTGCCAGTTGGGGTTCCCCCCAGCAGCAGTTAATGAGGTCCCCCTGTAACTGAGAAGAGGGACCAGCTGTCTTCTTTTCCGGTATCTCCGGCTGCCGCTGGAGAGAGAGATCGGTTGTCTCCTCTCCCTGTAAGGTAAGCTGCTGCTGGGGAGTTGGACCGACCGTCTCGACTCCCAGTAACGCTGCCTGGTGCTGGGTAGTGAGATCGACTATCTCCACTCCCTGGGATGCTTGCTGCAGCTGGGATGAGGGACCAACAATCTCCTCTCCCTGTGCCGCTGGCTGCTGCTGGGTAGAGGAACCGATCATCTCTACCTCCTCTGTAAGGTCTATTAAGTCAGAGTGGGTGGGAGTGGCTGTAACTGTGTGTGGGGAGACAGGGTGGGGATGGCTGTGACAAGGTGTGGGTAGGAATGCTGTGAGAGGGTAGGGGGGCTGTGAGATGTTAGATGAGTTGTGAAAAGGTAGAGGGGCTGTGAGAGGGTAGGGTTGCTGTGAGAGGGTAGGGGGCTGTAAAGTGGGCAGGGGGCTGTAAGGTGGATAGGGGTGCTGTGAGGTGGGTAGGGGTTTTGTAAAGTGGATAGGATGACTGGGAGTGGGTAGGGGGGCTGTATGATGTAGAGGGGCTGTGAGGTGGGTAGGGGAGGCTGTGAGGTGGGTAGGGGTTCTGTAAAGTGGGTAGGAGAACTGTGAGTGAGTAGGGGGGCTGTTTTGTGGGTAGGGGGCTGTATGGTGGGTAGCAGGATTGGGGGGCTGTATGGTGGGTAGGGGGCTGTATGGTGGGCTGTATGGTGGGTAGGGGGCAGTATGGTGGGCTGTATGGAGGCAGTAAGGTGGGTAGGGGGACTATGAGTAGGATGGGCAGTTGTGAGTTGGTAGGGGGGCTGTGAAAAGGTAAAAACTTTTAGTTTTCTGTAATTATTTCCTGGTGGTCCAGTGGGCAGCTTTCCTTGGTGGTCCAGTGAGCTGGTTCTCCAGTCAGCAGCTCCGCCGGTTGCAGAGCTGCAGACCACGTGGTAAGTCTCGCGATCTCTAGTCAGAGCATTGCCGTGGTAACCTGCGGCAACGCTCTTATTGGCTGGAGATCGCGAGACACCAAGTCTGCAGCTCTGCACTTGGCGGAGTTGCAGACAGAAGGCTGGCTCTCCCCCAGGGCAGGCTGTGTGGAGGGGCCTCGAACCCTCCTGTGTCGGGCCCTCTGTCTCTGACCGAGGACCCGACATGTCACACTGCCCTAAGGCGATTTAGGCGGCTGCCTACATTGCCTAATTAAAGATCCACCTCTGTCCTGCAGGACTACTAACGGGAACGGTGTTCCTGCTGTGGAAAAAGTGCAGGAACTCAGTTCCCATGCGTTCCTGCATTACTCGAGCCCTGATTACTTGTCAAGATGAAAATATAATTTTGCCTCTTTATAAATCGCTGGTAAGAACACACTTTAAATATGATGTGCAATATTGGGCTCCTGTTCTAAATAAATGATATAATGACACTAGAAAAATTCCAGAGGCAAGCTACAAAATTAATAAAAGAAATGGAACATTTTAGTTATGAAGAAAGGTTAACAGATTCAAATCTGTGTGGATGTGGAATTCTCTGCCTGAAAAGGTGATTTAATTTGTACAGATGTTTAAACACCAACTGGATGAATACTTGAAAAACGATAATATTCAGGGACATGATTTTTAAACAAGTGTGGTCACAGTCTATTGATCCAAGGAGAGAAATATTTCTTCCCTAGTTTGTCGCAAAATTGGAAAGTGCTTCAAACTGTTTTTCTTTTTTTTTGCCTTCTTTTGAATCAACAGTAAAAACAGATGTGAGAAAGGCTGGACCTGATAGGCATGTCTCTTTTTAGCCTATGTAGTTAACAATGTTACTGATAGAGAAAATTTGCCACACATCCAAAGAGGTAATAAAGTAATTACTGGAAATGCCAACCTTCCATGGACAAACTTATTATGCATTTTAAGCATAAATGACACCTGCATGACTTTGAATAGCTCTCACCCTTTCAAATGGTTTTTTTTGGTGTTTTTTTCTTTTCTTTTAAACTCCATACACCAAATTGAATTGTTTATCCATATAAACACCAGCTAAGAATTTATTAACCTCACCAGGAAAACAATCTAAAAAACAAACACAGAACTTCCCATCAAGCCATCATTTATAAAATTATACATTCTTATAGTGCTCTAAACCTCAGGGACCGAAACAGAGGACTTTGCTCAGAAATTCAAATAAAAACTTGTATATACAAAAACTGTTTATCACTTCAAGTACCACTAGGAATTTGAACTCAAACCCTCTACTTTATGCCTTATTATTTGCAGAAGCCACAATCATTGATGGTGATTTTTAATTCTGTGTTTTAGATATATATTTTTGTTGTCCCAAGACTTAGTTATGTTTTTCCACCATAGCTAATTCTGGATTAATCTTTACCAATGCAATATGCACAGCTCATTCTATGGGAGGGTATAGAAAGTCTAGCTCCTATAAAGAGTATGTATTTGTTCTAATTTTGTATAACATTTTCTTCATTGAGTAGGTTGTGGTAAGTTGATGCCAAGGATATTTTAGTGTAGCATAACGTGTGACCTGCGCAGAGGTCGTAAGCAGCATTCAGAAGAATAGCAATAGTCTCAACCTGGTGATGATTCAGCAACCGCGCCGTAGTTAGAAAGAACCAGTGTCATGACATTGTGTGATTATAGCGAAACAGAACAAATGACCTGCGCAGAGGTCGTGGGTAGCATATAACGGGGTTAAAATTTTCCCTTGCAGGGTAATTTTGCAAAAGATTAATTAATAACTTTCTCTTAATACATCAATCTGTGCAAATATGTCGAAATACATTTTGTCTCTCTTTCTCGATTGTTAAGTTGAGAACCAGAAATATGTAAAACAGGTCTAACTTCTTATTAAAGTAACACAATATGCTTGAATGGTGCTGGAATGAGACACATTAGAGACAGATACATTATACACATGTATGTACACGACAAGTAGAAGATCTGGGATGACAATAATCTGTTTAAGACATTGTGTACAGGATGTGCCATATAATTTTCAAAATATGTTTTCTGCATTAGAATCAAAGCTCTTCTTTTTTCCAAACTCTGTGTTATAACTTTTTCCACTTTTCTTCCTTTGAACGTATTTTTTCCATCTATTTTCCATGTTTTCTTTCTCTCTTTCAACCTGTTTAAGATATTTCTGTTCATTCAGTTTTTATGTCATAGTTTCACATTACATGTTTTTCAGTGGGACCATAAACATTCTGGAAAATCACAGACTGTGCCATGTTTTGCCATGTAAAATCTGTTAAACACCTTCAGAAGGTTTTATTGGGTAATCGCTAGCTCTCATGCAGATGTACTCATGAACTTGGGTGAGAGGTACCGACATTCAAACTTATTTATCCAGACCTAAGATTCTAACGTCAGGAAATAATCTCTGCAGCTGGGCTACTGCTATCAATAAAACCTACTCTGTGTTGTATCGTAAGCATATAAAGATAGACAATCATTGTTATTCACTAAAGTAGGAATTGTTTGAAATTCAAAATTCATTCAAAGTAAAGTTCAAGTTCAAGTAGTTTTGTAGGTTTATATTTCTGGCAGCTATCCCTTCTCCTGAATTTTTACACTTTTTTTTAGATCCCATTATATACAAAATTAACAAAAGTATACGTAGTACTTATAGTTTTCTACTCACTGCCAACTAAGCAGCAGTTGGAATTATACAGCCATTTGGCTCATCTGCCATCGATAAGAAGCCCCAATCCTATTCATATCAGCACTGTTGAATGAAATCTCTAGTGAGAGTGCCTAGAAAATGAAAAGTGAGCTTCCTAAGGGAGATTCAGTTAATGGTAATTTGTTGCATAGTCATGTGTTTGCAACTGTCTCTATTAACCAGTGATGGTAATTATTTTATGCTGAAGTCAATTTACTCCTTAGGATAAGAGTTAAATGGTATCATGCACATGGAACAGCCCAGCCAATCAAGTACAAGGTTATTCTCTAAATGGAGAATTTTCGTAAATTAAATCTGAATGGAAAGCGGAGTCTGAAATATCCAAACTGTGACTATAGCTGAGTTGGAAAATGTTTCAGATCAACTATTTTAGCTTCAGTTTTGCCATTTGGGTTTAATTTGCTAAAATTGGGTGTTTAGTGAATAACTCTGATTGCTTTCACTGCTATTTTATACATAAAATTAACAGTGGCAATCAACTCAGCATATTCTACCAAAAAAGACCACCTATTGTTATAGACCTTTGCAACCTAATTATTTCAATACTCTCAAAAGGGATTTGTGGAGGTCATAATTCCAATTTCAATATAACCTTTCTTAAGTCTTATTAAAATCAGCATAAAAATAATCATAAGTGAATAAAGATATATTTTCTGCACTAACCCTGAGCTCATTAGATGTAATACAAATTATGTTTTAAATAAAGCCAGGGCCTGATTAAGAGACAATTGTGTCTGGTGCTGACAATTATGAAAATACTAAAACAGTTATACGTCCCAAGCGCCATGCATCTGGTGGATCTGGTGCTGGAGGGAAACTAACAGGATATAGCTATCAGAAAACACATACCCTATGCTAATCTCTCACTTTCATCTTTTAAGTAAATCCATGCCCCCTAACAGCAGTGTCCGTTGAAGCAGAATTTCGGGCTAAAAGGGTGGGCCACTGATGTGAATCACGTAACCAGAACCACCCAAAGGGACAAACATGACCAAAAAGGGAGCGTGTCTGCACAAAAAATTAGATGGTGAGCCTGGCGTGAATGCACATTAGGCCGCCTTCCAATCATGCAGGATGACGAACCAAGGGCATACTGTGCAGACAGTACCCTGACCTTTGCAGAAATGTGTCTAATGATGCGCTTGCTCCACGCTTTCTAAGGACTGTCCCCTAGCACTCGCTGGTCCATTCCTCTCCTAACTTTCTTACTACCAGCTCTTGTTATCCAGTCTGGGCAGAGAAAAAGTGTATGTAGTGCGTGTAGAAGGAAGGGAACATGTCACAGTGTTAAAAAGACTGAAGCAGCAAGTGCATTTGCATAGTGTGCAAAGTCAGCTTTACCTTAACTAATTTAATTGTCAGCCAGTCCATACCAGTTTTATTCCCCTACATCCCTCTTACGTTTCCATACTTAAACAAGAGTAAAAAAAAAAAAAATCAACGGACCTATTGCATAGGCATGGGCCTGGAGCTGCAACTCCATCAGTCCCTATGTTAATCCGGACCTGAATGCAGCCAGGACTCCACAAATATCTTGTGAACGTCCTTGATGCTATACTGCATGTGTTACAATCTCTCTTGCACACCTCTGGCATTGGTAAAGGCAATGTTGTCATTATAATATACCAGGGTACAGGCACCATAGCCTGCAGTTATGTTAACATGAAATAGCTCATTATTTTATAAAAGATTAAGCTCATCATTTAACATGGTAAATATTGTTTATCAGTAAATCAAAAATGTTTTTGTTTCTTATGTTTTAGAGATTCGTAGTATTCAGTTGGCAAGATAAAATATACAAAAAATAAATGCTTAGCTAGATATGACTAATATGATGGTAGAGTTTCCAATACATAAATATTCTCCTTTTATGAAAAGAAAAAAAAAAAATCCCAGATGAGCATTGTAATGAAATTTGTAGTGCACACCTTTAGCCTTGTGTTTTTTATGATATTCCACAAAGCCCACAATGGCTTTTATAATATTATGCACAATATTTTGTATGCCTTAGGCATGGTCCAGTATTTCCATTGGCCAATAGCCATTGTATAGTTATAATGTAGCCCCAGTGAGTAGAAATTCAATCCTGGTGAGTATGCCATGGACCCTCCAGGCTAGCAGTGGCTAGTAACTTTTAAGGTCTGGCTAGTTGTGTAGAACTCTTCTTTAGAATTTCTGTTTAATGTTTATTCAGGATATGCCCTCGCGTGAGAAGGTTCCTATCAGAGGAAAGTCTTCTACATCAATGTTTAAGGTTGGATAATGTGTTCACCACTGATTCTCCTTGTGAACGATTTTTATGGCTGATATCTCATGACTGTGAAAGCCGACAGGCTGGCAGCCACTCAGATAATGGCTGTTGATACTTCTGTCTGGAAATCGTGTATTCTTAAACAGCAAACACTGCTTGTGTAGACTCTTTAAACTGATGAGGGACAAAATGGACCACATTATTTGTAACCTGTGACAGATGCTTTGAGATTTAATGACTTAGAATTACAATCATTTTCTAAAGTAAACCCTGTCTCTGTCTCAAAACTAGAACATACACTTTACTGCACACAACATCTTGTTAACTCTCAATATAAAAGTTTAATTTTCGTTCATTGAAGAAAAAACCTCCTTAGGTATGTGTCATTACCCTAGTCATAAACGTATGTCGACAAATAGCTATCACTTCTATAATTCACAAAATATTTTCATAAACTGGATCACATAGGTGAATAAAAGTTTATTAGAAAGCAGTTTCATTCCTTTTCGGCACTGGAATCCCCTGGGGCCAAATTGCTGCCTCCTTGAAATCAATCACATAGATAATGAAATCAGTTAATGTCTGTCATAATGACTGCATTTTCCTTCATCTGCACACTGACAATGATATATGTGAACCTAACGTTGGAGAGCTTTACAGACTAAATGAACAATATCAATCCTTAGTTTTAATGGAAACAATTATATCCCGTATTGAATGCTCACTATGAATGATCGTTCATCATTTAATGGATATTATAATCAGTTATGATAACTGCATCCTTATTTGTCCATCGAGGGGTCATTCCAAGGAGGAACTAGATTGTGACAACAGAAAAGGCTGGTAATAAAATGTGACAAAATGGTCAATGAGGGTCAGATTACATGCACTTTTGATGTAAAATTCTACTAGATATTTTTTTATTTAACGGTGGTGAATCTAGAGCCAGATCTCTTTGTGGTTGCCTGACAAACAAAAACAAATAAATACATTGTTTTTTAGTTCTGTGACACACTCATAAACTGTTTCGGAGTTTTGTGACTGTTGCTGTTTTGCTCGATTTAGTGCTGTGGAGTTCTGACATAATGCATATTACATACTGCATATTACAATGAGATGTATTGCTGTGGAACTCTGTAATACACTCAACACACTCAACTTTACTATGCGTTTTACTGGTGTGGAACCGTGTTATACATTTAGACACACCACACATAACTGTGAGCTGCTATGGATTGATTGATGACTTGCATAATAATAAAACATTGTAATTGTATTATTATAGTGTAATTGTAAAATTTTACCACGTTTTTGAAAAGAAGAAGCTTTAGAAAATGTGTTTATGAAATCTCCTTCCATTGACTAAAAAGCATGGAATTTACCAATATATTGATTATACGTCATGGCAGAATGGTTTGGATTTTTGATTCGAGATGGAGCAGGTATGATTATGCATTACCTCTGCAGTTATAACTTGAATAGGATCTGCCAGCCGTATTTTTATTAAGCAAGTGTATCAATTCTCTGCACAGTTCCATGTTCCTTCACCTCAGTAAACCCCTTTGAAATGTTTACTGATAAGAGCACTTCTACAGAAATAATTTAGAGCAGATTAATTTAGAGCATTTTATTCAGGATGTGCCATGATAAGCTGTTTCATTAAAATAAATTAAAGGTTTTTTTTTTTTATTTCCCTGGAATCCAAATAATGCATCCATCTATAGGTCATTGTGGTATATGCATACATAATTTACCAACACTATGATTACCTTACACACAGAAATTACTATAATATTTATTTATAATCTTATTTTGGAGTATTAACACTCTTTAGTGAATAGGTCACTAAATCCATAAACACCTTATCTCAATTAAGTGGTAATGGGGGCTGGGGTCCCTGGTGCCTTTACTGTCATTCTCTCTGATGCCAAGCTGATCAGTAAAGATTATTTTGGGAGCTGGTGGGTTTCAGCTGAGGCTCTCACCCTATCATTGGCCTTCCATCATGAGTGACAGTGTGTATTGTTAGTCACTATGGGTGTCCGGTGATTGGCTGCGAGTATATTGCCTTATGCAAATCTTCCTGATCTCTGCTGTAGGAGGAGACAGAAAACAGTGAGGATGGACAACTAGGGGGACAACTTCAACGATAAACTGTTTGAAACTTGTTTAACCCTAGGGAATTCCAGTCCCCATAAAGATTTAATCGAGACGATGTTGTTATAGGAATGTAGCCAGTCCAATTTGTTCCGTTAAACATCTTTCAAGCAAGAACTTACCTATTTATCTATAATCTAAACCTACTGAGTCAAAACAATAATTTTTCATTTTTATTTTAATGAAATGTCTTGCTATATATATATATATATATATATATATATCACAAAACCCACTTATTTCAGGTGTTTCTCTTTATTATATTGGTGTTAGAGTGGTTACCTTTTTCTGCCAATTAGAATATATGTTGACTAATGAGTAGCACCTCTTTTAGTCACTTATTGTAAATACGGTTTTAAACAAAAAATATAAACCATAACTTTGTCAGTTGCAGTGTGTTCCTGTTTGAGTATTGCTTATATATTAAAAAAACAATACAATACATTTTTTTTTTTTGTATCCCGAGAGGACATATTTATGACAGGTTTCTTTTACTCTATAGTTGTCACTGAATAGCATCGAGAACAAGAGTCTAATACCCATGAGGTTTTCTACTATCTTTCTTTTGGTTTATCTTCTCTAAAATGTTACTGTAGAATGTCCACATACCTCGCTTTTTTATCTAAGTGAGTTCATTTGCTATAGATTTATTTCTAAAATGAAGTAGATTGCAGGTGAAGGAAAACGATAAAAGTTTGTCAATAATTAAAGACATAAACCAGACGAAATGAGAATATTTTTATATTGTGGATTATTTTTGTGAAGAGATGAAAGGCTGTTAAGTACATGTTTTCACATAAGAGAAATGCAAACTTTGTGAGAATGTTTCCAATAATCCATAATTTTCTCAAAATATGCTTATGGGATCTACAAGTATGAATCCCATCAGAGAATGGGGCAATCAATTTAGAAACATCTGATATAAAGCACCTTTATAACTGTAAAATATTAGATTGTTTCTTAGCTGCACTGTGCTTTGGAACCAGAAGGTGGCACTAGATGCTAGCTGTGAAAAGGTATCTAACAAGGCCGGAAAAATAAATTGGGTGAAAAGTCTAGATATTTGTGCCTGAAAATGTTAAATGGTCTGTTTTAATGATTATTTATCTTCACCACAATATCTCTGTCTGTTTCACTCAAACTTTGTGTTAATAAATCGATAGGGAACACTATAATTTTAATATTTGGCCACATTTCCTTTTAACCCCTTAAGAACCAAACTTCTGGAATAAAAGGGAATCATGACATGTCAGACATGTCATGTGTCCTTAAGGGGTTAAACCTTGTATGATATATATATATATATATATATATATATATATATATATATATATATATATATAATATATATATTTTTTTTAAGTTTGGGAAATCATAAAATTAATAGAGTTGGAATTGTTGTACTGGGAATACAAATGTGTAAATGGCTCAGTTTAGTAAGGAACGTATATATATTCCTTGTTTTTACTGCAAGCCTAGTTTCGATGGTTGCATATCAAAATTAGGGTAATGTGAAGGACATTGATTAGTCAGGTAAAAACCTTAGATGGCTAATTACAGTCTAGCCATAATATGGCATTGATGTTGTCAGGAAGAACATGCTCTTATTAGTAGTAATATAAGATTTCCTCATTTAATGAGAAGGAAGAATGATCCTTTTTAACTGAGGAAGTTAGAAAACATGACCTTGGCTTGGTAATTAGCATATGATGAAACCAGTCTGATTTATTGCTGTGGAAGGACAGTTAATCAGGATGTATAGCAAGCATATAAATGCAAAGCACTTCTTTCGGTTACATCTCCTGATAATCTTAACTTAATGTATAATAAAATGTGTTACATATAATAAAGGTGTTACATAGCATGGAAACTAACATAAAGTATTTACATCTTCTGGACATCTGGGAAACATTTCTTCCAATAAATAAACAAGCACCAATGCCAAAAATGACACTCAAAAAAGATGTAATAAATAAGTAAATATAATTTTGATTTGAATGTTGTTTTTTTTCTGGCCAGATGGCATTCGAAATTGAAAATAGATTTTACAGAATAGCAAAAAACTTATTGTTATTCTGATTACATTTGTAATATCTGATTAGTGGAGAACATTCATTATTCCAAAGCAGATGTTGATGCAAATAAAAATAACACACTGTACACAGTCCACTTGGTCACTGTATTTTAAAATAGGAAATTGGAACTGCAGGCCCTGGAGATATGTTAATATGGCCCTGTTTGCCCCAAGATGTTGTAGGTATTTTACGGTTAAATCCAGAGCCCAAATTCGGGAGGCACTGCTATACAAATACATATAGTCAAGCACAAATGTCTACACCCTCATACAGACAAGAACACAGACCTATAGAAACACAAAGAGATACACAGATTTGTATATTTACAACAGAATTAACAAAAGCAGCCAGATAACATTTTAAAGAGGAAATATTACTTTGGCGGTAATGGTGCGTTCTTATAGGTAACTACAAGTAAGCCAAGTAAGCTTCTTTTTTTTTTTTTTTTTTTACGTGTGTTTCATGGAAGGCCAGATCTTTCAATAGATCCAAATGCTTTTTCTTCCCATTACAGCATGCAACTGGTGTGTGACTGTACGTACAAACTCATAGCACTACAAGATGAAAATACCTGGTGCATCTGCATGTACAGGTCATTATGGGACCAAAGAGGAGCTGATCACCTAGAAGAGCAGCAAAATTGTGTGACTTTTTTAAACTGAACCTGTCCAAAACAGAACTTCTGGTCTTCCCTCCCTCACAGACTCCCTTGTCTGTGTCCCTCCAAGTCAATGGCACTACCATCTACCTCTAAGGCTCGCTGCCTATGTGTTCTCTTCTGACTCTAACCTCTCCTTCACCCCTCATGTCCAATCTATTGCCAAAACCTGCCACTTCCATCTCAAAAATATTGGGCACATCTGACCCTATTTAACACCTGATATGGCAAAGATGCTTTTCCATGTCATTGTCATCTCTCGCCTTGACTACTGTAATCTGCTTCTCAGTGGTCTTACGTGTTCGCAACTTTCCCCATTACAGTCTATAATGAATGCGGTGGCGAGGCTAATCTTCCTATCTGCCCGCACCTCCCACGCCTTCCCCCTTGTCAGTCCCTACATTGGCTTCCCGTAAGATATAGGACTCAATTTAAGATCCTAAACTTGCTTACAAATCTCTGCACAATGTTGCTCTGACCTACTTATCCTCACTAATACACAAATATGTACCATCTAGGATCCTATGCTCTGCCGGAGACCTACGTCTTACCTCTGTTCGTACTCCTACCTCTGATGCTCACCTTAAAGACTTCTCTAGGGCTGCACCGTTCTTATTGAACACCCATCCCCTCTCTGTTAGACTTTCACCCAGTTTCCTCACCTTCAAAAAATCTTTGAAAACTTACTTCTTTAGGAAAGCATATCAATTAAACTGTGAACAGCTTTCCCTCCCCACACCCTAATTCCTCTCCTGAAACTGTCATCAAAACAAAACACTAAGCCCTCAATGAATACTATCCTACCTTTTGTGTCACTATACCCCATTCCCTCCAGCATGTAAGCTCACTGAGTGGGGTCCTCAACCCCTCTGTTCTTTTGCGTCCAACTTGTCTGGTTACTCCCATTGTACAGCGCTATGGAACTTGCTGGCACTTTATTATTATTATTATTATTATTATTATTATTATTTATAATCTCACTGCAATAGACGCTTCTGCAAAATTATCACCAGTTTAATTGCCAGCTCCTGTTTACATGCTATAATCTGAAATGAAAGTTTAGCACAATCTATTTGCTTTTATTAACTTAAATATGCTGGGAAATATAGGGCGCATGGCAGGTTCTCTAAATATTATAAAACATGTTTCTTACTGGATTTACACTGATCATCCACAACATTAAAACCAATAACAGGTTAAGTGAATAACATTGATTATATCATTACAATGGCACCTATCAAGGGGTGGGATATATTAGGCAGCAAGTGAACAGTCAGTTTTTACATTTCATGTGTTGGAAGCAGGAAAAAAGGGCAAGCTAAAAGATCGACTGAGTGACTTTGACAAGAGCCAAATAGTGATGGATTGATGACTGGGTCAGAGCATTTCCAAAACGGCAAGTATTGTGATGTGTTCCTGGTATGTAGTGGTTAGTACCTAAGAAAAGTGGTGCAAGGAAGGACAACCAGTAAATTGGGGTAATGGATGCCCAAGGTTCGTTCAAGTATGCGGGGAGCGAAGTCCTTCTTGTTAGATTATACAGAAGACCCACCAAAAGTGTCTTTAATGGGGATGTCAGCATCGGAACTGGACCAACGAGCAGCGAAAGAAGGTTTCCTGGAATGATTAGTTACGTTTTCTTTTAGATATGGTGGATGGCTGGGTGCGCGAGTATAATTTACCTTAGATAGAGATGGTAGCAGAATGTACTATGGGAAGAAGGCAGACTGGCAGAGGCAGTGCTAGTCTCTGGGTAATGTTTTACTAGGTCCTGGCATTCAGGTGGATGTTACTTAGACATGTACCATTTACCCAGAGAATGTTGCAGATCACATACACCCCTATTTGGCAATGATGCTCCCTGATGGCAGATTTCCTTAATCACAGTCTATTAGATGCACTCTAAATGGTTTTTGCTGCACTAGCCTCTCATTGCTTTCCTGTGAGAAAACATTGGATTGCCTAGATTATTGAACTTGATGATCTCAGTCAAGGAGACAAGATGGTAGTGTGGAGACTGGTGCTACCCGGGAGAAAGGATAAGTAAAATACATTTTTTTGTTCTCCCTGCAATTGGGGGCTTTGGATTTAAACTGGCACCCCATTTAGATTCTTAAAAAGTGAGTTAAGCAGCTATACATGAGAATAAACTTCCAAATTACACATTACACACCGGGTGAAGCTTTAACCCCTTAATGACGGTGGGCATTCTATGCCGTCCTTAGGGAACTGGCTCTAAACGCCAGAGGGTGGCATAGAACGCCCATGCCGTCCTTTGTACTTACCCGGTTGCCGGCGATCCCACGCCGGTGATCGTGGTATGGGGACCTACATGGGAGCCCAGGGAGTCCCCCTCCGTCCTCTTCAGGCCCCCAGGGCCATGTAATCATGAGGTCCTTGTGAGGACCTCGCGATTACATGGACAGCATAGTCGTCCATGTCAGTGCCAGCAGGGGGAGTACCTGTAATGACAGGTACTCCCCCTGCTGTCTGTAAAAAGTTAAATCAGTGTAAAATACAATTATATATACTTAGATCATATATATATATATTATATATGTTCTAATTATATATATATATATATATATATATACACACATACATACACTAAGTGTATTTTAATATTAATATATATATAATTATATATATATATATATATTAATATCAAAATACACGTAGAATATTGATTAAAAAAAACATATAAATATATTATTTTCATTATATATATTTATATATAATATAAAATAAATAAATAAGTAAATACGTTAAAAAATAAAATAAAAAATATATATGTGTAAATTCGTTCTAACTGTATTTTAAAATTAATATTTATATATATTGATATTAAAATACATGTAGAACAAAATATATATATAGAAAAAAAGAGACGAAAAACGGGGCAGACAGTCCACTCACAAAAAAGTGGGTGGAATGCCTAGCCTCATTCAAAGTACCTCATAATGTAAATAGTCACATAGAAGAGGATAAACAACCTTTATTAGAAAAAAATGCTTAAATGGTAGATAGTCCAAATACTATTACCATACACTAAAATAGTGTATTGATTATAAGTTAACCACCAAATTTGTAAAAGCCTGGGAGAGGCTAATCCTGCAAGGTATGTTTGACTTAATAAAGGTGTAAAAATACACCTAAAATAATAAATGGGTAACAAAGCAGGTTAGTCTAAATCCATTCTAGGAAAGAAAAAGGATAGTCTTAGAGCGCGCCCCATTAGTTGCTATTAACCCTGCCCTTTCCAGATTCTCTCAGACACTGCTCTAAGACTATCCTTTTTCTATCCAATTACCCAGCTGGGTCCTTTCCTAGAATGGATTTAGACTAACCTGCTTTGTTACCCATTTATTATTTTAGGTGTATTTTTACACCTTTATTAAGTCAAACATACCTTGCAGGATTAGCCTCTCCCAGGCTTTTATAAGTTTGGTGGTTAACTTAGCCGATGCTATTATACTCAATTGATTTTCTTTACTCTCATCTTTCATTTACCTGGGTTTCCACAGCGCATGAGTTTGCGCCTATATTTTCTCCTGATACAGACTTAGGGATTTGGATAGGCTGCCACGAAGCAGCAGTTAGTTTTGCTTTTTCTCTTAGGATAGTTAGTTTTTTTAGGGTGACTCAAGGGGGGGGGGTTCTATCTTTCCTCTCTTTATGGGGTATTAGCTCCTTTTCTCTTTAGTATAAGCTACTCGATATTAGTTTGGGCGTGCCCCATTAGTTGCTATTAACCCTGCCCTTTCCAGATTCTCTCAGACACTGCTCTAAGACTATCCTTTTTCTATCCAATTACCCAGCTGGGTCCTTTCCTAGAATGGATTTAGACTAACCTGCTTTGTTACCCATTTATTATTTTAGGTGTATTTTTACACCTTTATTAAGTCAAACATACCTTGCAGGATTAGCCTCTCCCAGGCTTTTACAAATTTGGTGGTTAACTTATAATCAATACACTATTTTAGTGTATGGTAGTATTTGGACTATATACCATTTTAGAATTTTTTTCTAATAAAGGTTGTTTCTCCTCTTCTATGTGACTATTTACATTATGAGGTACTTTGAATGAGGCTAGGCATTCCACCCACTTTTTTGTGAGTGGGCTGTCTGCCCCATTTTTTGTCTCTTTTTTTCTATATATATTGTGGGGTTACGCCCCTTGTACCTCTGTAACCTTTTTGTGGGGTAGTGGTGGTGGTTTCCCCACCCCATAGCCCCTCTCTCTTTCTTCCAACAAAATATATATATATATATATATATATATATATATATATATATACATAAGTATATATGTATATATCACTAAATATATATATATTCCTATATATAAAAAAATAATTTAAAAAAATATACATACATATATATATATATGGAAGGCGTGGCCTGAAGTTGTGGGAGGGGCTTGGTTCCCCTTCTTAAGGAGCATCAACCCTTCCCTCATTACCTGTTGGGTCTGGCGAATTGTGGGTAGAGAGATCGTCACTTCCGGTTGTTCTGGCGCCATTCTACTTACCTGTTTCACCGTGGGTAGCTTCCTGGGTCCCAACAAGTGCTGTCCCATCCTGTTCCGCCCGTCTGGCTTCATTTCCTGGCCGGGCGTTTCGCTGCGCTTTCGTTACGGCAAAATCGTAAGTTTACGGCCGTCGCAATTTCGGCGCGGCCGTTTTACGTCATCCTAATTGTACAGTCGCACACGTGGAAACTCTTCGGTAAATATTTATACGAATACCGGCGTTCGGTTTTCTGCATGTATACGCATAGCATGTTACATTTTTAATTCGTATAGGGCAATTCGCTACAATCATATTATGCCCGTTCGTTTGCCGAAAGCTGCTTCACTTTATTGTTACAACTTGTTGTATGCCCTAGGGCGACCTCTGGTGGCTGGTTCATTGTCACTGATTTCTCTCTCAAAATACATTCCACGACCCCTGGTGGTTATTAAAGTTATGGCAGCTGGTACAAGTAAATGATATTTTCAGTTATGATTATAAGATATCTTATGCTGGTTAAAGTTTGTTGGGCAAGTCGTTAAATATGTTTTATTAATTAAATTGAACAATGCATTTACACTCAGTCACCTTATGACTATTTCGTATGCCGAATCTCTAGTCTTGTATGTGGTATAATTATGATATGCACTAAGAAGACCACTGGTGGTCGGTTTTCAGTACTTTTAGTTGCTTGCACAACCCTGCTGATCAGAAAGGTTATATTCACGACCTCAATCATTTGTAAGATTACAGTTTCAGTAGTCCAGTGTTGTATGCATTGTATGAGTATCAATATAAGGACATTTTGTCATGACATACTTAACGGTCTATTAATTAGAGACCTCTTGTTTTCAGTGTTCTACATTAATTCCTCTGGGTTCCGCTACCCCACCACTGTTTCACTCTACATAGGTCTGTTCCTATATTTAATTATACCTTCATGGGTCACGCCAGACCAGATTCCTCAAAGATTTTTCTATATTACTAGGTATAAGCATCCTAGCACTGCGTAGTATTCAGGTCCCAGTCACCTAAACTGTTGGAATATTATTTATAGGTATCTGATCAGCAGGGGGTCAAGGGCTACATATTTCAACCCTTACGAACTCATGTTAATCTCGTAGGTTACTACAGCTCACCTGGGTCACGTGTCCTACTTTCTGCAAAATTCACTACTAGTGAAGTACTACTGGTAGGTATCAGATTAGCTGGGGATTTAGGTGCACAATTTCGTTTTATTTTACCCATACAAACGTCAATTACTCTTGTAGATTACGACAGATCTCCTGTACACTTCTTCTCATACTATCTGGCAACTTACTCAACAGGTACGTCACGTTTCGACTACTTCTCCCTCCCTACCTACCTTTTAGGGTTTATACAGATACTGGCAAGAAATAGGACCCACTAGGTATGTTTTTCTGGCCTTCTACGCCTTACGTTAGTGGTCCCGCGAGGCCTACACCCATCCTCAATTCGGAGGTACGGCATCCCCTCGGGCCCATTCATAGCTAGCCGCCTCACTTAGTTGCATAGAGAGGGCCTCACTTGTCACTCCCATTCTGTCTTATGCCTTTACAAGTCACAGAGAGGCCACCACCCTGCCATAATGCCAATGGCCACGTATCCCACACGCGCCAAATCATAGATAGTGCCTCTCAAGGCCGCTTGGCCACTAGTAGGGCCTCATCTGTCACGTTGCTTGATAATTCTTCGCCGCTTGGCATTTAGTGATCAATAGCCAGTTGGGTAGCCCCAGATAACATACTATTTTATGTTGTAGCATGTCACAAGTTCCTGAAGAAAGGGAAGATGTGTCCATCGCCAGTACACCGGCTAGATCGGTCACTCCATCGCGGGGTGACGACAACGCAAGCCCTGCATCACTCAGGGCGTGGACTGTTCCAAGAATAACGGCTGAATTAAGGAAGAGAAATATTCCGTTCCCTGCTACAGCTAGGAAAGCTGAGTTGTACAGACTATTAAATACCCAGACTGATAACTCTGGGGCAGGGGAAGGATCCAGCGGGAACCATTCCTCAGATCTGCAGTCAGTTTTGTCGTCAGTCCTGACCTCTTTGGGTCGTATTACGGACAAACTGGACAAAATGGACGCAGATAGCCAGCAAAGGTCGCCTGCTACTGCAGGGAGCCCAGTTGCTGCAGTATGCTTGGACCCTCTACCGGGTAATTTACCAACTAGCTCTAAAGACCCACATATAATTAACCCAGCACACATGGTACCTGCTAAAACCAGAAAGGACATCTTGGAAGGAAAGGATATCAATCTGGTATCACTTTTGATTGCCTCACAAGATGTCCTTGAGAATAAGACATATGCATATGGGGATGTGTCAGTAGTTCTCAAGTCCAGAGATCCCAGGCTGAATCAAAAGCTTTCCATTCCAGAATTTGTACTGGCCTTCGGTATATACAGGGACGTCCTATGCTCTGTATATCCAGATAGGAGGGAAGAATTGGACCTTTACCTCCACAAGCTGGTGGATTTGGGGCACAAGTACGGTGGTACGTCATTTTACGACTACCACCGTGCTTTTTCCGCAAAGGCGTCGGCCACCCTAGCACAGTTCAATATTCAGGCTGATTGGGGTGTGCTTGATACTGAGCTGTTTTGTCGGCACTTTGCGGGCCTGAAAACTCCAGCTTGTGCCATTTGCTCATCCAATTCCCACACGGCTAATTTATGCCCTAATTCTCCTGAGGTGAATGCTGCTTTTTCACCTGCTAATGTGGTACCCACAGGGAGGTCTGGCAGGGTGTTTAAAGACAAACTAGGCCGTGATATAGTGTTCTTGGGCAAGTCACAGGTCTGTAACAATTTCAACACCGGCTCTTGCGGTTACAGTGCCTGCAGACTTCTGCATGTCTGTTCAATCTGTTTCAGGGCTCACGCCAAGGCAATGTGCCCTAATAAACTATTCCCTAAGCAGTATCAAACGTCTCTTCATGTCTCCCTACTGAAAGAACTTTTACGTAATCACCCATCACAACATCTCGTTGACTTTTTGGTGACAGGGTTTACGATGGGCTTTCACACGGGTATTGTGCACATGCCTACAGGGATCCTGGAATGTAAAAACTTACAAACAGCTCTAGCAGCACCCGACACTATCAACTTACTCATTCAGAAGGAAATGGACCAAGGTTTCTTGTTAGGCCCTTTTGACTCCCCGCCGTTCACGGTTTGGAGAACTAATCCCATAGGACTGGTCACTAACAAATCCTCACAAAAACAAAGGCTAATTCTCGACCTGTCAGCCCCCCATGCATCTCCTACTCCAAGCCTAAATTCATTAATACCGTCTGAAGAATTCTCCCTCCAATATGCTAACATAGATAACGCAGTCACAGCCATCCTCGCAGCCGGAGTAGGGGCATGGCTATGTAAAACGGATATTGTGAACGCTTTCAAATTACCCCCGATTCATCCATCCCTATGGCATTTACATGGGGTTAAGTGGCAAGGCTCCTATTACTTTTTCACTCGTCTCACGTTTGGTTCAAAAAGCAGCCCCAGGATCTTTGATATATTTGCGGAGACGCTGTGTTGGATGCTGCTTAACCTCTGTAAATGCCCCACAGTTATCCATTACCTGGATGATTTCCTGACCGTAGAAAGTAACTCAGCACCTCCTACTAGCCTCCAGTCAATCACACGACTGTTCACACGATTAGGAGTTCCGGTATCACCGGCAAAGACTGAAGGTCCCGATACTATAATCAATTTCTTAGGGGTTGTACTTGACTCCGTGAACATGCAGGCTAGCCTCCCCAGGGAAAAGATCGAACGCATCCTGGCAGCCATCGACCTTTACTTGGGAAAAGGCTCATGTAATAGGAAGGAATTGCAATCCCTGCTGGGTTCATTGAATTTCGCAATGAAAATTATTCCACAGGGGAGAGCATTCATTTCCAGGTTGCTTAGCCTGTTTCCAATGTTTCCAACTGACGCATCCCGCATTTCACTAGACATACATGCAAAGCTGACCTTCGTATGTGGAAGGAGTTTTGCTAAACTGGAACGGGAAAAGCATTTTTATCCCGGTTTGGTCAGAAAATTCGGTATCACTCTGGACAGATGCCGCAGCCACTTCTGGATTTGCCGCTATTTGGGGCAACAAATGGATGTATGGTAAATGGCCAGGAGAGATTACTGAGATCCCCAGGTTTAAGGAAACTTCAGCACTATTTGAGCTGTATCCTATCGTAGCGGCAGCAGTTAAGTGGGGAGCAGGCTGGTCTGGGAATACGGTTCGTTGCTTCTCAGACAACATGGCTACATGCCATGTTGTAAATAAGGGACGTTCCTCTTCCTTGGCCATCATGAGGTTCATGAGGACTCTCACATGGCTGGCCGCTAAACACAGTTTCCTTTTGTCTTGCTTTCATGTGCCTGGTTTTCTCAATATTGCAGCTGATCACTTATCACGGTCTCGGTTTCAGGAGTTCCGGGAAGCCCTTCCAACAGCTGCCCTAATACCAACTCCGGTACCACAGTGGCAGGAAATGGTCTGGGTCTAAAAGAGCTGCTATGTCATGGGCGGCAACTCTCACAGCTCGGTCTTTCTGCTAATACTAGGAAGGCATATGGTAGAGCTTTTGATGTATTTAATAAATTTTTGTTGGACTTTAATATTGTTGACCAGTTTTCCATGGAGACCATTATTGCTTTCATCTCCTTTTGCCACCTTCATCTAACATTGTCATACAACACCATTAAATTATATATCACAGGTATTCAGCACCACATACTCACTTCTTGGCCTAACAAACAACGCTTTCTATCCTCCTACCAAGTAAAAGCTATACTTAAAGGTATCAAAAACTCCACTCCTACACCCTCACCTGCTAGACTACCCATCCACGATCTATTATTCCAGGCACTATCAAATCTACTAGACACCTCACCATTCGAAGGTCATACCAATCGTGTTATTAAAACAGCCATCTATCTCGCATTTTACGGTTTTCTGCGACCCAGAGAATTCACCACCACTAGCGTTAACTCACTCACCTTCATCACTAGATCCGATCTCATAAAGGTGCACGATCACTATCAACTATCCCTACACCACACCAAAACTAGCGCCAAAGGTCAGACAGTCATTATACCCTATTACCCCACTAGTAATATCTGGTGTCCGGTGGAAGTTTTTGACACTCTTCTGGCTTTCTGTAATATGGCTCCCACACAGCCACTCCTATCCTTGCACGGTAATGTACTCACTACGAGCAAATTCATGATGTATGTTAGGATGTTGTTGATCCGGCTAGGTTTGAACCCAGCCAGCTATTCCGGACACTCCTTCCGCATAGGAGCCGCAACGACAGCTTCAAAAAAGAATATACCAGCTCACGTTATCAAAATATTAGGCCGATGGAAATCCACAGCATATACCCGCTACATTCCCCAGCCTGTACAAGAAGTACGCCTGGCTTTCAAAACCATGAATATGTAATGTGTAGTGTCGAGTTATGATACAATAAATGGTTATATCTTTTTGCCCTCTTTTTTCAGGCCTACTTCCTCGTCAGTTCCGGCACACCACAACTGACCTTTCCATTCTATGTTTGTCTTATGTCAATAATACTACGGCTTATGCCATGACCACAAATGGAAGGCGTGGCCTGAAGTTGTGGGAGGGGCTTGGTTCCCCTTCTTAAGGAGCATCAACCCTTCCCTCATTACCTGTTGGGTCTGGCGAATTGTCCCACCCACCACACCACTTTTATAAGCATTCTATAAGGTAGGCCCTCTTTTTTCAGGCCTACTTCCTCGTCAGTTCCGGCACACCACAACTGACCTTTCCATTCTATGTTTGTCTTATGTCAATAATACGACGGCTTATGCCATGACCACAAATATATATATACACACACACACACACACACATATATATATATATATATATATATATATATATATATATATATATAATAATAATTCTACATACATATTTATGTAATAATTTTACATAATTAGGCCATTTTATTAATTACAATTAGTGGGACCTGCCTGATAACCCAGGACAAAAGTCCAGGGAATTTAATTTGCTAGCACTATATTTAACCCTATAACTTTCCAAGACACCATAAAACCTTTACCTGGGGGGTACTGTTTCACTTGGAAGACTTTGCTGAACACAAATATTCATGTTTTAAAACAGTAAAATGTATTACAACAACGATATTGTCAGTAAAAGTAAAACATTTTGCATTTTTCACACACAAATGGCACTTACACGGACGATATAATTGTTGTGATACATTTTACTGTTTTGAAACACTAATATTTGTGTTCAGCGATGTCTCCAAAGTATAACAGTACCCCTCATGTACAGATTTTATGGTGTTTTCAAAAGTTACAGAGTCAAATATAAGGCTTGTGTTTCAGTTTTTTCACATTGAAATTCGCCAGGTTGGTTTATGTTGCCTTTGAGACCATAGGGTAGCCCAGGAATGAAAATTACCCCAATGATGGCATACCATTTGCAATAGTAGACAACCCAATTGCAAATGGGGTATGTTCAATCTTTTGTAGTAGCCACTTAGTCACAAACACTGGCCAAAATTGGTGTTCAAATTCGTTTTTTGCATTTTTCACACACAAACAAATATTAACACTAACTTTGGCCAGTGTTTGTGACTAAGTGGCTACTAAAAAAGAATGGACATACCCCATTTGCAATAACCTGGGTTGTCTACTATTACAAATGGGATGCCATCATGGGGGGTAATTCTTATTCCTGGGCTACCATATGGTCTCAAAGGCAACGTAACCAATCTGGTGAATTTCAGTGTGAAAAAACTGAAAAATGCAACATGCTATATTTGACCCTGTAACTTCCCAAAGCACCATAAAACTTGTACATAGGGGGTACTGTTTTACACGTGAGACATTGCTGAATATAAATATGTGTATTTTATTGCAGTAAAAGCAAACAGTATTATGACACTCACAGTTAAAATGTCACGTAGAACTAAAAACATTTAAACATTGTTTTAATATTTCCCATTTTTTTATATTTTATTCATATTAAATTATGTTTCATACCTAAATATTTGATGTTAAATTAAAGCCCTGTTTCCCCTGAATATAATTATATATAATAAGTGTAGGTTCACATAATATGAAAGAGGCAAATTACGCCTGAACAGACGTATAGTGCAAATTCAAGTTTTTGTTTACAGTTTGTTTTGATCACAACGTGTACATTTGGCTCAGTCCTTAAGGGGTTAAGCTGGATAAGCACTAGATCATACTCCTCAAATTTAACTCTGCCCCATCTCCAATTTCTGACCTGCTGGACTTTTCCTTTTAGTTAAAGAAATATGTTAGAGGAAAGACCACTACTAATACTACAAAATATTTTTAACGTTAAGTTACATATCACTATGAAAAATGGAGTTCATTGTTTTCTTTTTTAAAGTAACCACTGGAGTCTCCAAAAAAGATGAGATGAACATTTATCAACAGCGCTGGCAAAAAATCTGTACTGGACACTACTTCATCTTGACAACAACATTCTCAAGCTCATGAGTACCAAATTTAAACAAGTTTCCTAAAGCTTTAGTTTGCCATTTAAAAACCTACCTAGTAAATATGTCTATGGAGTGTATATAAGAAAATTTGTAATTTTTACTATGTATAATATTCCATGCCAACATTCATTTTTAAATGTTCAAACAGTAATTGTAGTGAATATTATGGCAGTTATAATATTGCAAAACTGGTTTTACACTGTGAATTGTTTCTAGAAGTGATGTGAAAGCACCTAATGGTGACACATATCTACAGGTCTGGACTTGTCCTTGGACAACTAGATATACACCCAATGGGCTACACTGGTCATGGTGATCAGTGAGTCATGCAAAAATATGTTGGTGCTCGGAGTGACCTCTTAACAATACATTGGACTAACTCTATTTTTGAAAGGGAACTCGTCAAAACTCTCTGGAATTTAAATGATTGAATAAAACAAAAGACAGGGCTCATAGCAATGATTGACAAGGAGCTAAAATGGAGACATCTAGTTGTAGGATGAAGAGGTGTTGATTTATAAATTTATTATTAATTTTCACACCTTACAAAAATATATTTGTTAATGTAGTGTTAAGTAAACCATAATATTATAAATTCTGGTAAGTGACAGTTCCCCTTTAAATTTGTAATTCTAATATACTCTGTTGACTATAAACAACAATAAACATATACTAAGTGGAAAATACATTTATTTACAAAGAGACTGGAAATAAAATGAGCTTTTAGTCTATAATAATAATATGCAGCTATAACATGGCTATTTGATGTTCTATAGAGATCTATCCATCTCAGTACTGAAAGCGCTGGTTGTAAGTAACTTTATAATGGTCTGACTCATTGTAGCGTTTACTCATGTGACAAAAGAAGAGTACAATTGTTAGTCTGGAAGATTGTGTTGCTGGATAAGCAGAAAAATCATTTGTCTGCTATTTGTGGAAGAAAATAAATGACAAGTCTGCTCTTCTCTATTTGACATACTAGAACACTACATTAATATTTAGCCAAATGCTTTGATATACATGAACTAATAACTGTTGCCAGTGCATTAGACACTATGTATAGATACATAGATGTCCTTCAAGATGCAATCTCTGTGAGCCCTCAATCAATTCTCTAGTAGCAGTCCTGCATATAATTCACAATACATGTCCACTTACTCGCTCTATCTCTAGCATGCCAATACTATTGTGGCGATAATTCCTCCAGTTTTCTTCTACTGTTGCAATAATTCTTTGGAAACTGACCATTTAGCACATATATCTCTTATTCGTAAGCACCAAAACAACTTTAGCTCAAGTGGTTTTGGTTTATAGATCATGCATGTGCAGTCTCCCTGCTCAGTGCCCTGCCATTGAGGAGTTAGATCACTTTGTTTATGAAGCCCTAGCCACATCTCTCCTGGCCGAGACTCACATAGCCACCTAAACACTTCCTGACTAAGAGTCTACATTTTTAGCTTCCCTTATTGCAGTGTGTTTAATTTAGACTTTTTAAATCTCCTGCTCTGTTAACAGCCTTCAAGAGTCTTCTGTGTGTTTGACTAATTTTTACTTGCAAAGTAAACACATTGTTCTGTAAGATCTGCTTGAAAATTAAATCATTTTTTTCATTCAGGCTGTGTGAGTCAAAGACAGGGGGGGGGGCAGGGGAGGTTGTTCTATACACATTGCAGGATTATGTTCTATAGTCCAAAACTGCATTATGAACTCCTTCTCTACACAGTGGTTTGCAAAAAAACAAACAAAAAAACAAAGCTGTACTTGAAACTAGTGCATACATCTATTTTTTGTTTCAGTACACACAGATAGTACATTCTTTAATGGTCACAAAAGAAAATGTTGGTTGGACAGAAAAAAACTTTAATTATCATTTACTGAATCATGAAGTTACAGATAAGGAAACTGTGTTGTAAATATTATTGATATGTATGTTGTCAATCTATACATTGACATGCTCAAAACATATCACCCTCATTGAAGCCATGTTTCCTTTTCGGACACACAAATATATGCACACACACTGATACATGCACATATATAGACACCCAGATTAAATGAATACTCTCGGATGCATCTACAAACAAATAAACAGATATTTCAGACACATTTTATGATAATACTGCCAGAAAGACAAACACACACACACACACAGATATTCAGTGCCGACATCACCACACATTCTGAGACACATTATCAGAGACATATAAACACACTCACAGACACCAAAATACACTGTCAAAATCATGCACACTTATACATGTTGCAGACATGCACTGCATCGCACACACATTCATGGTCAGAAACATATACATGCTGACAGACACACATGTTGTCACACACAAATTTACACTGTCAATAAGTTGCACTATTAGACACATACACACATATACGCTGATCAGCCACAATATTAAAACCAACTGCCTAATATTGTTTAGATCCTATAAAGTCCTTAAAGACCCCTAAATGTGTCCTGTGTTATCTGTCATCAAGACAATAGCAGTAGATTTTTTAAGTCCTGCAAACAGGGAGGTGTTGAATTTTTAGTTTCAGGACTTTCCACAGATGTTAAATAAAATTGAGATCTGTGGAATTTGGATACCTAGGCGACATCTGACAGTCTTTGTTATGTTCCTCAAACCATTCCTAAACAGTTTTTTGCAGTGTGTCAGAGTGCGTTATCCTGCTGAAAGAGGCCTCTGCTGTCACGGAATACCACTGCCATGAAGGCGTGTATGTAGGTGATATATGTCAATGTAAAATCCGCATGAATGCCAGGACCCAAGGTTTCCCAGTAGAACATTGTCCAGAGCATAACTCTGCCTCCACCGGCCTTCCTATTTCCCATAGTGCATCCTGCTGCCATCTCTTCCACACATAAACAATGCATATACACCCAGTCATTCACCTGATCTAAAAGAAACTGTGATTTTTCAGACCAGGGAACTTTCTTCCATAGTGCAGTTCTGATGCTCACATTCCCATTGAAGGCATTTTCAGTGGTGGACAGGTGTCATCATGGGCACTCTATGCCCATTATGCAGCAAACTGTGAAGCCCTATTTGTTCTAACACCTTTCTATCATGCCCACCATTAAGTTTTTTTTTAGCATTTGCAGCTACAGTAGCTCTTCTGTGTGATTGTATCAGACAGGCTAGCCTTCGCTCCCCATATACATTGGTGAGCCCGATGCCTCCTTACCAGTTGTTGTTCTTTGCACCACTTTTGGTTGATACTAACCACTGCATACTGGGAACACCCCACAAGACTTGCCATTTTGGAGTTGCTTTGACCCAGTAGTCTACCATCACTATTTAAACCTTGTCAAAGTCACTCAGATCTTTTGCTTGCCCATATTTCCTGCTTCCAACACATGAAATGTAATAACTGACTGTTCACTTGCTGCCTAATATATCCCACCCCTTGACAGGTGCCATTGAAACAATATAATCAATATTATTCACTTCACCTGTCAGTTCTTTTAATGTGGTTGATCCGTGTACATTCTGACAGACACACACTGTCACATATACACTATCACACACAAACACACATATACATTGGTTGGCAGTGTCCTTACAAGTAATTTTATTCCAGTGAGAGACTGATGGCTGCTCACTGCCCTGCTTTGCCATCCACACTTCAATAACTTTATTTTCTGTAAGGGAGGGTGGCTAGCTTCCATCATTAAACTCAGCCTTCAGCCACCCTCTATTTGTCTTGCACACTGGGAGAGTGAGTGGCTGTCCCTCTGCTCTGTGTAGCTGCATCTCTCCTGCTCTATTTACTAGTAGCACAGAGGATGAATGTCATGCCACATTCCTCTCTGTGCGAATATACAGGCACAGACTCCCCTCAGAATGCTGCACAGACGGCAACAGGAGTGCTAAATACAAAGTATTGTCTCTCTGTATTGAGCTCTCTGAAGCTCATACTGTTGTAGCTGCCAGTGCCGCTGTACTGTAAGCTTATGGACTGTTATAATGGCATAATTTGCACATGAAATTAATTTGCAATAACCAAACTTCATTAGCAATTATGCAAATCGTGTTTACATGAGTGCCAGTGTAAAAGGGTTAAAAAACATTTTTTTTGGCTCTTAAGGTATCTGTAATATTTTAAACAATATATTTGTCAAACAAATTAAAAATACAGGCTACTCACCAGTATGACAGGTTGGTCTGGGGGAATAAAGGATAATCACCAAGATTGAGAGCGATGTTTAGGTGATAATCTGGTTACTTTGAATATTATAGGGAAAATCCAGAAAGTTTGTTAAAGTCTAATCCAGTTTGGCAACAGGGAATCAGTGCATAAGAATATCCAGGAGAAGGGTCAAATCCAGTCTGGTTGAGCAACAGTAAATCAATCCATAGAGATATCCAAGAGAAGGGTCAAAGTCCAATCCAGGTCGGTAACAATTAATAGGCAAGTAATTTTAAATGGGATTTAACTTTGAGGGGAATTGGAAGAGCCACTGGGATTTGGTAGAAAGGGATCTGTACCAGAGTAAGTAGGTGTCAACTGCACACGGGAAAATATACCTTCATTGTGCACTGACATTGAAGTTGAAGGTTTAAATAGGGGGATCCATGAACTTCAATTAGACTCTTAAAGTGATAAATTGGAAAGTGAAGTAAACCATTTAAAGGAACTGTTACAGTATCCTTTTAAGCTGTTTAAATAGTTGTTTTCTGCACATAACCAGAAGTGCTATATAAATAAAATATATACACATACTATAAAAATATCTTACACAGGTATGTGCGAAGGGTTATCTGGTACTCAATAGTTAATTTACTATAATTAATGGATAAGAAATTAGAAGCATCTAAAATACTGTTCAAAACCATCTCAAAGAAAATATTACTGGTACGATGGCCACAAGGTAGAGGACAGCTAGATTCTGATTAAAATGGCATAAACTCTGCAAAATCTGTAAAAATTATCAATGGGAAAAAGACTTGTTTATATGAAATATGCAAACCAACACA
The DNA here is from genome assembly GCA_933207985.1 of Pelobates cultripes. NCBI lineage: Eukaryota > Metazoa > Chordata > Amphibia > Anura > Pelobatidae > Pelobates > Pelobates cultripes. The sequence continues at coordinate 242,078,735 of OW240916.1, forward strand.
TTTCAATATGCAAAAATGCAATATAACAATAATACAATGAATACTATAAAATAAAATGTAAATTGGTCTCTGGGCAAGTGAAACAGAGGTGAATTTTCCTTCACATAACATAAGAATGTATCCACTTTGTGTAAGAGTACCGTGATTGTAATATCGAAAGTCCTTAGAATAACTTTGGATACTTTTTTTGCAACTGTAGTTTTTTTCAAATCAATATTTATATCAATATTGCATCATTGTAGGATATATTTATATGATTCCAGATTTTGAACACTTGTTTTGTATTGCGATGAATTGTACAGCCAATTCTAAAAATCTACACAACTCATTCATGGACCACGGAAAAAGCAAGGAAGGTCAATATGGTTCAAAACAAGTTCATGTTCTACTGATCTTGAAACAGTTTGACTTTAGAGAACATTTCAGTAAAAGAGCAGTAGGATTTTACTATAGTTCTATAGTGAAATCTATACAATTACTTTGTGCTCAACTAATTGGAAATCAGGATGCTCACTGACCGCCCCGAAAAATTACTTTTAATAAATATATTCAAAAAAAATTTATATGGATTTATGGTTAGTATTTATTATGTAGACAGAAGTAACTTTAGCCATTATAGGAAGCATTACCCGTTTGATGGATGTATTCCTTTATTCTCCAAACTAGAGATCAGTCACAGTAATCAATAAATTTCACTAACTAGGGTACCATCCACAAGAAGTCCCATTTCCATGTTTGCGTGGTTCAATATATTGTATACTACAGCATATGGTCAAGTTTATTCATTTTCATGCATTGAAAACCGAGAGTGGTGATGGCTTGGTATAATCAGGCTTGCCATAAAATTAACTGAAAAAATAATAGTAAAGAGAATAAATAAAGAAAATAAAAGACACACACCAATTTAAATTAGATCTGGTAACTTAACTCATGTGATATAACCTCAGGCACTAAATGTGTGTGAATAAATTCTTTTTTCCCATTAACAAAATAGCAAAGGTCATAAAATGACATCACCTTGCTTAAATGTTACTGAAGCATGTTACTTTTTTTTTTTTCCTGTAGCCCTACAAAAAACAGGAAGTACACCTGCTGTTGTGTCTAAAATCCATCAATAATGCTTAAAGAGAGTATCTCAAGACCACTTCGCTATACCAATAAAGCCGTGTTATACTCTCATAATGTGGTTTGTAGCAGATAGCATGTCTGTAATGTATAGCATTGTAAATTTTGTTGTAGATCACCTACTGATCATTTGCTATAATTTTCATTTGCTATTAACATTCATGAGATGCAGGAACAGTTAGATGTATTTAACCCCTTAAGGACACATGACATGTGTGACATGTCATGATTCCCTGTTATTCTAGAAGTTAGGCAGATATTTCATTGATTTTATGTTTTCTGGAGTCGAGATTACTAGCTATGGTCCATTAACAATTCAGTCAAAATTGTGCTAATAATTAGGACTTGCTGCATGAGAATAATTTGGGATTTAAAAGAAAGGGTATGTGAGATCCATTTATCGTTTAAGAGGAACCTTTAGGTACTTGAATTGAGTTTTTCAGAAGTTCTTGTGTAGGAACTCTTATGTAATATGACCAGTTTACTATGCCATTTCATTGAAATTCAAAAGCAATCAACATATTCAAATACAAAGTAGAGGCTGTTAATTGTCTTAGAGTAAAGTCTCAGGCTGGCAAAACTTGACAAAATGTGTAATCATGTTTTTTTTTTTTTAATTTTCAGAGCGCTTCACTAGTGACTCATAGTATTTCGAGTGGTTAGCTTCTACATTATTATAACGCATCTTATAAATTTCTCTTAGCTTAGACCAAGTCAATATACACTGGAGCTTATCTCAAGTAATTTATTTCCAGACTGCAACAAGGTTGAGCAAATGTTGTGGATGAACTCCACATTTTTTTGCTGAAAGCTGCTAAGTTATATCTACCATCACATAAAGGAATATTCTAAGCACCAGAATAACTTTAGCTTAATAAAGCAGTTTTGGTGTATAGATTGTGCCGCTGAATTCTCACTGCTCAATTCTCTAAAAAATACAGATTAGGGAACAACACACACACACACAGAAAAAAAGGGAATTGGGGGCACACCCGGAACACGCATTTCTAAGTAGTGGTGCTGCCGTAAAGACCAAAATATATATACGATATATGGATTAAGGAACAACCCAAGTTGTCTTGGTTAGCATCAAATAGTTAGTCCTTAAATGGCAAACAGGTGAGGTATAGGACACAAGGTGGTGAAGGAATAGAAGAAAGGAATTAGAAGACTTCACAAAAATGACATAAGCCTGGCTATGAATTAGAACAAGAACTTTAACACTGACATCATGAATTTGGTCTGTGGATTGGGACAAGCATTCGGAAAACAGGGAGCTAGCAATGTAAAGAAAGTTCAGACTGAATAAGGGTGCAAAGAACAAAGGAGAAATCCCTGACAACCTATAGTATGGAAATAAGAGTAGACATATGGCATATTACTCCATTTTCACAGAGCTAAATGAACAGGCTGAAACAGAAAGCACTGTGCCGAGGAGATTGAGTCCTTTTTGAGGACACTGGTGTTGTAGGTGTGTCGTAAACATACACTGATTGCTAGTAAAGTATGCAAAACATGCCTAAGAATGAGGGCAACCTAAGAAACCTACTCGGAGACAGGTAAGATTTCAGCAAGCCACATCAAGGCATGGATCTAACAAAATAACATTAAGCATTTATAAATGTTGATTCTAAATTGTAACATGACAGCTACATCATTATCTTGCTTGAAGTGGTTGTTCCTATCATAGAAAACCTTTATTAGCTAATCATTCATTTAGACAGTTTTACTATGAGGTAGAATAGAAATTACCATCCCAATTACAATGATCATCATTATTTAACTTTAAAAAGAACGTGTTTGGCATCTTTGTTCTTTATACTAACTATTTTATGGGCTTGTCCAATATATCCATTCCGTGTTAATAATTTCATACATGCCTGATACCTTGAAGCAAAGAAAAAAGTAATGTATAATCTTTTCGAATAGGGACTCTGATTATTTATAGTTAATAGTTGTGCATCTATTGCTCTGAATTGCTGAGATGATCTATTTATTACATTTAGATTACGGTTGTGGTCTCTGAATTTTTGTTTTGTAAGATTTTGTTTAGTTTTTTTGAAACAGAATAAATTTTCTTTTTTTTTGTCAGGACTAAAAAATTAGAGAAATATCAATGTGTTCTACCTAGTAAACAGTCCCTAAATAAATTCACACATTGTCATTCTTTGCTACATCCTCCACATTTTAATTTTTGCCATTAATTTGAGGATTTGTATAAACCATACCACCCACTTTGAGGAGTTAAGACCGGTCTTGTTACAGGAAGAGAGAATACAGGATGCAACCATTATCATCTAGTGAGGACTCTAGCATCCAAACCAATGAGGTACCTCCAAACCAGTGATGAACTTCTAATCAATAATAACAGTCACACTTAAGACACCACTAGTTTCAAACAGTCATATCCAAATGCTTTGTTTATTTTACTAAATGCACTTCATTTACTAATACAGTCTGGGTCACTGGCTTCACCTATTACTTGGAAAGATTTTCAGTTTTCGCCCATAAAAATGCAGACTGTGTTGATTCAAACATAAAGGATACCGCACTCTCACACTGAAAACCAGGTGCATCAAAGACCGGGTTGGCAAAACCCAATTTAGTATAAAATAGCAGAAAGTAGGTCCAGGCACTTAAGGTTTCTTCAAAGAGGCAGATTTATTGATAACTGAATTTGCAATGTTTTGGCCTCCACAGAGGCCTTAGTCTGTGAAGGCCGAAACGTTGCGAATTCAGTTCTCAATAAATCTGCCTCTTCGAAGAAACTTTGAGTGCCTGGACCTACGTTTTAGTATTATCTATAAAAATGTAGACTGTCATACTTAAAGCCAGGTTACTGGTTCACCATCATATGAGTGGTATACAACATTAGCCACATTCGTTCTTGATAAATTGTGCCATAATATACGTTTCCTTGTATTCAGAAATATACACTGATTGTAATGGGAGGGTATTACCCTGAATGAATACCATATGCCTATACACAGAGATCCAGGATTCTTATGGCTGTAAAAAAAAATGAGTAGGGCTGAATATTGTTGCTAATATTATACAGTTTAAATATCACTTGAAGAAACCACATTTTTGGGATTCTCTTATGTCGTATTTCCTATTTATGTAACTGGAGGAGCACCACAAGTCTAGTCTTTTTATGCTTCACCTAATGTGAGTGCATAGTTATGCAAATACATAAAATCAGGGTTGGACTGGGGAAAAAAACTTGGCCTGGGCATTTTTGAATCACAGCAGCCCACTGAGAAGGGGGCTGGCCAGAGAGGGTCATCACCAATGTGATCAGGGTCATCACCCTCTTAAAGTGAGCATGTTGGTTCAATGTGCAGAGCCCTGCTGAAGAGCTCTTGCATGAAAAAAAGGCCCTGTATTTGTTCTATGCAGCGCAAGCAAATTATTAACATGCTTACACTGTGTTTGCTTGTGTTATGTCTCCGGTGTCTCCATAAGTGGGATACCAAAGGACAAAAGTGTGAGGAAAGCGTATTGTACATGTGTTTAAAGCCTGCTTGTGAGATTGAGTGTGTGTAGAGTGAGTTGATTGTGGTGTGGTGTTTTGTGTAAATATCGGTTTCAGTTGTGTTGTGTTTGTGGTGTTATATGTATGGCTAGGGGCTGTAGAGAGTGTGTGCATAGGGGCTGTAGTGTATGTGTGTATAGATGATGTAGTGTGTGTAGGGGGTTGTATAGTGTGTGTGTTTAGGGAAAGTAGTGTGTGTTTGCTTACAGGGGATTTAGTGTGTTCATAAGGGATCCAGAGTTTGTATGTCATTAATGTAGTGTGTGTGTAGGTGGTGCAGAGTGTGCCTATAGGGGAACTGTTTTGTGCGTAGTGGAACTAGTGTGTGTGAAGAACCCAGAGTGTGCATAGGAGATTTAGTGTGAGTCTGTGTCTGTGTGTGTATAGAGGATTCAGAGTGTGTATAAGGATTCTAGTGTGTGTGTGTGTGTGTGTGTGTGTGTATGTAGAGGATCCATAGTTATGTACGGGATCTAGGGTGTGTATTTAAGGGATGTAGTATGTGTGTGTCAAGAATGTAATGTGTGTAAGGGATGCACTGGGTGTGAAGGGTGCAGGGTGGGCACAGTGTGTGTGAAGGGTGCAGTGTGTGAGAGGAGTGTGTGTGTAGGGGTGCATTATGTTTGTGAAATGTGTAGTGTGTGTGAAGGGTGCAGTTTGTGTGAAGGGTACAGGGTGTGTGAGGGTTGCAGGGTGTTCACTGTGTGTGTGTGAATGGTGCAGTGTGTGAGGAGTGTGTGTGTGTGTGAAGGGTGCACGGTGTGTGAGGGGTACAGGGTGTGTGAGGCATGCAGTGTGTGTGTGTTTGAGGGGTGCAGTGTGTGTGAAGGGTGCAGTGTGTGTGGGGGGGTGCACTGTGTGAAGAGTGCATTATGTGTTTGGGGTGCTCTGTGGTGTTTGGGGTGTACTGTGATGTTTGGGGTGTAGTGTGTGTGAGGTGTGCAGTGTGGTGTTTGGGGTGTAGTGTGATGTTTGGGGTGTAATGTGTGTGTGTGTGAAGGATGCAGTGTGGTGTAGTGTGTGTGTGTATGAGGGGTACAGTGTGAGGGGTGTAGTGAGTGTGTGAGGGGTGAAGTGTGTGTGTTTGAGGAGGGCAGTGTGGTGTTTGGGGTGTAGTGTGTGTGTGCAAGGAGTGCAGTGTGGTGTTTGGGGTGTAGTGTGTGTGTGAGGAGTGCAGTGTGGTGTTTGGGGTATATTGTGTGTGAGGGGTGCAGTGTGATGTTTGGGGCGGAGTGTGTGTGTGTGAGGGGAGCAGAGTGGTGTTTGGGGTGTAGTGTGATGTTTGGGGTGCTGTGGGGTAAAAATAAAAAACATGTATATGTGTATTTTTTTAAAACATTTTTTAATTATTATATTTATGTCCTCCCTCCCTTCTTACCTTTGTCTGGGTGGGGGGACCTTGTTGCCAGCCCTGGTGGTCTGGTAGGAAATCTCTGGTGGTCCCGTGAGGAGTGAACTGTACCCTGCAGTTCCTGAGGTAGAGATCACTCGCGCAAGTTCGGAGTGTTGCCACAGTAACCAATGCAAAGCTTCGACCTCATGAGAGGAACCAGGCAGAGCTGAAACATATAGCTCCCTCGGGCCGCATTTCAGTGCCTGTGGGCCGGTGGGGAGATAGTTTGTCTCCCCACCGACCCATAAAGGCGCACAGCAGGGCTGTAGCTCTGATAGCGCGGGCTCTGCATGGGCTGGCAGAGAAGATACACTGATCTCCCCTGTTGGCCTCGGCCTATAGCCACTGCGGCCCACCGGGTATTTGCCCGGTATGCCCGATGGCCAGTTCGGGGCTGCATATAATAGATTTCCATGATTAAACTTTATTACATTGTATACTGTTTTAATACTTTTTCCATTTATATGTGCTCAGGAAAGGACAAATCCACAGCCCCAAACCACCTTAGCTTCCTGAAGTGCTTTATGGATGAGGAGTACTTTAACCCCAGTTTATAAAAGTGACGATTTAGAAATTAACTATGGAACTGCTACCTGGCTTTCAATTAGACAGCCAGGGGGGTTTGTTGCCTCCTTCTGTTAGCTTCTCTAGACCTTATACCCGACATTTGCGCACGTGCACGAGGGCACCAAATCAGAGGCTTCTCAATGAGAAGCTTCTGTTTACTAATTTCCCTGTGAAGAAACTGAAAGTATCTTCATGGAAAAATGGGGAGTGCCTCGCAAGGCTGCAGTTCATAAGATCTGCAGCCTTTGCAAGCTCTTTTAAGATATACTCCCAATGAATACATGCATTAAAAATGCATGCATGTATTCATTGGTGGTAAATCTACTAAGCAGTGATTTTCTTCTAAGAGACACTGTAGTCACTATAACAGTTTCATCTCCTTGAAATGGTTATAGTGCCTGGCCCCCACTCACATTCATTCAGTGTTAAACCATTATCAAACAGTTTAACTCTAATTAAAAGTACCCATGGCATGGCCCATGCTGGAGGTATGGCTAAGCCAGAGATTACACACTTCCTTCTAGCCTTGCCAATTCTTACTGGCAACTGGTGCTGTGAGAGGCTGAAAGTGGTCATCGGGCACCCTCAGCCAACCATTGCTACTCCAGGTAATGCTTTGTCATTAGCACAATCTGCACAGAATGGATGGTCTGCTGGGGGCTCTCGTACCGCATTAAAACATTAAAAAAATGGCTTAAAGGATCACTATAGTGTCAGGAAAACAAATCGGTTTTCCTGACACTATATTACCCTGAGGGTGCCCCCACCCTCAGGGTCCCCCTCCCATGGTGCTGAATGGATTAAAACCCCTTCAGTTACTCACCTTCTTCCATCGCCGGGCTCTCTTACCTCTCCCCCCCTCCGACGTCAGCTCCCCCGTCTGACGTCAGCGGAGCGGAATGCGCATGTCCAAAAGAAAGCATTTTTTAATTTTTCTCTTAAACTGCTATGTTTACAGCAGGCAGGGTTAACCCTAGAGGGACCTGGCACCCAGACCACTTCATTGAGCTGAAGTGGTCTGGGTGACTATAGTGTCCCTTTAATGCTGAATGGAAAGATGATGGTATGGCTTTTCATATGTTTTGCTGTTTAAGAGATATGAGAAAAAACAATAGTTATTTTAAATGTTTGATATTTTTTCAGTTTAACTTTTAAAACAACTGCATTTCAACAAGAAAAAAAGCAGAATAAAAAGTTGTATATAGTTGTAGTTATATATATATATATATATATATATGTATATATATATATATATATATATATAGATACACACACACGCATAATACCTGCATGTATCTTGAAAGGTGAGTTTGTGCAGCTTATTTAGGTCTATATCCCATTCCTTGAATAGCCTCCTTAATTATAGTGTATCATTTTTACTATAGAAAACTGCATGGTTTAACGTATGCTCTCAAGGGGATACGTACTAATTTATTTGTTTATTTATTACTGGCATTTATAAAGCACAAACATATTCCGCAAAGCTGTACAGTTGGGAAAAAGACAATACAGTGTAAACAGACCAATACAAAAGGTAGGGGACCCTGCCCGTGAGCTTACAATTAGAGATGTCGCGAACCATTCGTGAACTTCCCGCGAACGGCTCGCCACGGTTCGCCACGAACCGTTCGCGGCGAGCTCCGGTCAGCTGACACATCCCGGTCAATCTCCAGCAGACCCTTCCTCCCAGACCCTCCCACCTCCTGGACAGCATCCATGTTGAAGGTGGATGCTGTCCAGGAGGTGGGAGGGTCTGGGAGGGAGGGTCTGCTGGAGATTGGCCGGGATGTGTCAGCTGACCGGAGCTCGCCGCGAACGGTTCGTGGCGAACCGCGGAGAGCCGTTCGCGGGAAGTTCGCGAACGGTTCGCGACATCTCTACTTACAATCTAAAGGTTAAAATGGGGAGATGAGACAACAGTTAGCAGAGGAATTTGAAGGTGATGGCAGAGAGAATTAATCACATAATTGCAGTAACTGATAACATGTGATGGGAAGGTGATTGACTGTGATTCCAAACAGTTAGCAGGAACCAGGGTGGGTTGGTTGAGCAGAGTAGAATTGAAGAGGCTTGTTGAAGGGATGGTTTGGGAATTGGGCTTAAGGAGGAGTAGAGATTAAACAGTTATTTTAAGGAATGTACAGCTAGGAGTGGCAAGCATGGGGGAGGAGTGGGAGGGCACAATAAACATTTGTGGTATACAATTTGGAATTTTGCCAATCAAATCCTAACAGCCAGATTATTAATTACTACATGTAACTGCAAGTACAAAAGTATACAGTACTACACTATACTACCTGTTATGAAAGGTCGCCTCTCCCAGATCATACTTGGTTCCAACCAAGATGGTTAAAATAAATGAAAATCACTAGATAAATAACAATTAAAATAGTGACAATTGCTCTCTGTTAAATTAGAGGTCTGTCTAGATGCTCTTCCTTTTGGGGGTCTATAGGAAGTAATGTGAGAGTTTATCAAATTGATTCTTGTCCACTTTCTAAGTACCTATTTTAACCCTTGTGCCGCTGAGAGTGGGGTGAGGTACCCCTAGCTTATTTAAAAATGTATAATTTTATTTTATTTATGGTTATTTTTAATATGTGTGATTTTGTTTAAGCCAGGTGTTATTTAGCGTATGAAAATGTCAATGTTCATGTTTCATACAGAAATCAAATTAAAATGCTCATTTTATACCAGACAATGATTTGGGCTAACCTCTGGATTTTCCTAATCACTGCATAACAATAGTGAAGGGGACAGACAGGTTTACCGAAAGTAATGTAATCTTAGCTAAAGTGGTATAATGTTTTCAGTGTTATATTCCCCTTAATGGTTAATTGATTCATTAAACAGAATTTCCTGTGGAGTTTGACAGTGGTGAAGTGGTAATGAGATTTCCTTTTTTAAAAATCTTTTATGTTTTTTTTTTTTTTTTTGTATGTTTTCATTTTTTTTTTTTTTTTTAATACAGTGTTGCAACTGCTGTAGTTAGGTCACTGCCACTAATTAATTTATGGATTACAACAAAGCAACACCCATGGTGCCTACTGGAATCTGTGTAGCTTCCTCTGTGTAACGAACAGATTTTGCAGCTTAACATAGTCTGCATATCTTGACTTAATGTACCTCCCTTGCAGTTTTATTGACTTGTGCTTAGACTCGTTTGTCTCACTAGAGTAAAGAAATTCAATCTGAACAATCAGAGGTGCCCCGAATGCCTCCTCAGCCATATGCTGCAAATACATATAAAAGCTAAATAAAGACAACTAGCTAGATGGTGGAGCTTAATAAGCACTTTTTAATGGGTTGACGATGCAGAAATGTAAAATGGTTAAAAAAAAAGAAAGGTCTAATTGAATGAATGATTTACATTAACTTTAAGAGCTTCCCCCATAGGCTCATCATTGTTCTGTATATTTTTAACTTAGATTTTAGCTTTATTTTACCTTATTTTTTAAATTTCATTTCTTTTTCCTGTTTCAATTTGTTCACTTTTCATAGATTTTTCTATTAATATGAGTAGGTATTGGAGCAAGAAGTGATGGGCGAGACCAAACACAATAAAATTGATATAACAGACGTTTATACTTACAGATTTAAACAGTAAATAATATGCATTTTATAATTGCATTTGGTAATTGCTCAATATGGCTGCCTGGCAGCATGGCAGAGAACAACCTGGACACATGTAACTAGTTTTAAAATGTTTTTGTCAAGCATTTTTGTTTCTGTGATTATCTGAATAGTTAATTTAAACATTTGTCACAATATTGAGCCTTAGTAGCACATCCCTCCCAAATGTGGGAATCCAGTCATAACATGTACTATGTATAAAATCAATAGAAGCACCTTATCATCTAGTTATTCATAATAGTCTCACTTACGTACTCAATAATAATTGTAAAACACAATTTATTAATAAACAAATAAAAATACCATCTGTTAAAAATAGTTATTTTAAGAAAAAAACCATGCACAAAAGGAAAGAAAGTCCAGACCTTATTTGATAATCTCGGCGTCCCGAGTCAACCAAAAAGCATGCTGAAAAATATCATTTTAAAAGTCCTCTTTGATGTATAAGTGCTGGCTTGTATCGATGGGAGTCAGACCCCTCCAAACGCGTTTCTCCGCTTCGGCGGCTTTCTCAATGGATGCGGTCTGCTTCGTTGTATCCGTTTATATAGCAGTAGCCGGCTTGCTGTTTCCCGGCAAAAAAATAGATGCTTACAGAAATGTGCTAACAATGTAAGCCTAATTAGCTACATAAGAGCACAAATGAAAAACATTACAACATAGTATATTGTAATTCTTGTTACTATAGTAACACCCGCCTAAGCAGGTTCAAATATAACTGCCGTTTTCATTTGGCACAACTAAGTACAAGAGAATAGTATATTATAATTCTTTTAATAGCAACCCTCGCCTAAGCAAGTTCAAATATAACTGCCGTTTGCATTTAGCACGACTAAGCACAAGAGGATAGTAAAATTAATTAAAAAAATTTAAAAAAAAATAAATAAATTTAAAAAAAATTTTACTTAAGCAAAATTTATTATATAAAATAGGATAAATTGTATCTATTAATTCTCATATAGATAATTACTATATTGAAACTAAGATCAATATTTTGACCTTGAAAATTTGTTCTTGAGGCAGTCTTGATGTTTTAAACCTTAATACTTGTACTGCCTCTATAGATTATATATCGTAAAAATTATATTTACTCTATAAAGAGCTAAGACTATTATTCTTAAAGGACCCAAAAAAAAAATTTTTACAGAAGTTTCTGGAATATGCAAATAAGAACACCTGGGGAGTGCAATTAAATACTACTTGTAGTAAAACACAGGTAGAATTTCTTGACCTCACCATCTATATAGAGTCTGGGAAAGTAAAAACGAAAACGCACTTCAAAGAAGTTGATGTGAACAGTTTTATTCTTAAAGAGAGCTGTCATTTACCCACGTGGTTAAAGAACGTACCCTATAATGAATTTAGACGTCTGAAACGCAATTGCACAGACTCTGAAGTTTATAGGGAACAAGCGGAAACAGTAAAAAACAAATTCCTGTCGAAAAATTACCAACAGAAAGAAATAGAGGAGGCACTATGTAGAGTAGAGAAGCTAGATCGTATCAATCTCATGAAAAATAGAGATAAATCACAAATAAAAAGAATAGGAGAAGATTTTCCAGCAATTATCTTGAATTACAACAAAGAAAATAAACAACTAAAAAGAATACTTACTAAACATTGGCATTTATTGAAAAAAGATAAAATACTGGCCGACATTTTACCAGCAAGACCCAGAATAATTTTTAGGGGCGCACCGAACCTAAGAAGAAAAATAACAAATAAACATCTAAAAGGAAGGAATGTCCCAATTATAACAAAGAAGAATGGTTTCTTTTATTGCCTAGACTGTATTGCATGCAAAGAAAGTAAATGCAAACAAACAAAAGGAGTATTTGAAGTTATTAACAACAACTGCAAGAAAGGGAGAGAATCCTTTAAAATAAAGGAAAATATCACCTGCCACAGTAGTAACGTAATATATGTACTGGAGTGCCCATGTGGGCTCCAGTACGTAGGAAGAACAAAGAGGCAGTTGTATGTGAGAATAAGAGAACACATGTTGAATATAAAAAAGGGTTATATGCAACACTCAGTCTCAGCCCATTTTAAGCAGTATCACAATTCGGATATGAGTCTTTTGAATTTTAAGGGGATATGCAAAGTAAATAAAAATTGGAGAGGCGGAGACCATAATAAACAATTGGGCATTACTGAGATGAAATGGATTTACAATTTAGATACGTTGCAGCCTAAGGGATTAAATGCTGAGTTTGAGCTCTGTCATTTCTTGGGATAAATTGCCTCTTCTCTCACTCCTCCCCCCCTTTTTTTTTTTTTTTTTGGGTCCTTTAAGAATAATAGTCTTAGCTCTTTATAGAGTAAATATAATTTTTACGATATATAATCTATAGAGGCAGTACAAGTATTAAGGTTTAAAACATCAAGACTGCCTCAAGAACAAATTTTCAAGGTCAAAATATTGATCTTAGTTTCAATATAGTAATTATCTATATGAGAATTAATAGATACAATTTATCCTATTTTATATAATAAATTTTGCTTAAGTAAAATTTTTTTTAAATTTATTTATTTTTTTTTAAATTTTTTTAATTAATTTTACTATCCTCTTGTGCTTAGTCGTGCTAAATGCAAACGGCAGTTATATTTGAACTTGCTTAGGCGAGGGTTGCTATTAAAAGAATTATAATATACTATTCTCTTGTACTTAGTTGTGCCAAATGAAAACGGCAGTTATATTTGAACCTGCTTAGGCGGGTGTTACTATAGTAACAAGAATTACAATATACTATGTTGTAATGTTTTTCATTTGTGCTCTTATGTAGCTAATTAGGCTTACATTGTTAGCACATTTCTGTAAGCATCTATTTTTTTGCCGGGAAACAGCAAGCCGGCTACTGCTATATAAACGGATACAACGAAGCAGACCGCATCCATTGAGAAAGCCGCCGAAGCGGAGAAACGCGTTTGGAGGGGTCTGACTCCCATCGATACAAGCCGGCACTCATACATCAAAGAGGACTTTTAAAATGATATTTTTCAGCATGCTTTTTGGTTGACTCGGGACGCCGAGATTATCAAATAAGGTCTGGACTTTCTTTCCTTTTGTGCATGGTTTTTTTCTTAAAATAACTATTTTTAACAGATGGTATTTTTATTTGTTTATTAATAAATTGTGTTTTACAATTATTATTGAGTACGTAAGTGAGACTATTATGAATAACTAGATGATAAGGTGCTTCTATTGATTTTATATTTTGTTTGATATTATATAGGTCGTTAGGTTTCCTATTTATATACCTTATCTCTTATCTATATATTTTCTAGTTAATCAGCGCTCCACTTATTATCCATTTCTTTTATAACATGTACTATGACTGGATAAAACAATTATAGTAAATGTGGAACAATTTTCTGTTTTCCTGTCCTCTGACTAAAGGGACTTCAAAGCAGAAGTCTCAAGGCCACTACCTGGTCTTCTCTCAACATCTTCAACTGGCATTACCAGTTGGAAGTTCACTACATTCTAGAATCAACACTAATCTATTATAAATAAATATACAGTGAGGGAAAAAAAATATTTGATCCCCTGGTGATTTTGAATGTTTGAACACTGAAAAAGAAATGTAATGGTAGGTGTATTTTAACAGGGAGACAGAATAAAAAAAAATCCAGAAAAACGCAAAAAAATTTTTAAAAAAAGTTATAAATTGACTTGCATGTCAATGAGTGAAAGGGGTATTTGATTCTCTATCAATCAGCAAGATTTCTCGCTCCCAGGGAGTCTTTCATTCAAGTGACGAACCGAGATTAGGAGCACTCTCTTAAAGGGAATGTTCCTAATTTCAGCTTGTTATCTGTATAAAAGGCACCTGTCAACAGAAGCAATCAATCAATCAATCAGATTCCAAACTCTCCACTATGGCCAAAACCAAAGAGCTATCCAAGGATGTCAGTTGCAAGATTGTAGAATAAATGGCGTAGACCGCGCACAGAAATATACGTACATAAATCTTCAGATGGTGTAATACTGTAGACCTCAGAATAACAAAAAAGAATACAGTAATAGTGCAATACAGTATAGTAAATAAAAATGAAGATAATGGTACTATATGAGATCCACTCACATTTAATTGAGCTATCTTAGAGCTCTGCTGTATTGCGCATGGATGGTATAGTCCCCATCTAAGGATATGTGGTGATGTTGGCAATACAAGTGCTTCAAATGTAATGCAACGTGTATGGTAGTGGATGCATGGAATAGCCTTCCAGCTGAAGTGGTAGAGGTTAACACAGTAAAGGAGTTTAAGCATGCATGGGATAGGCATAAGGCTATCCTAACTATAAGATAAGGCTAGGACTAATGAAAGTTTTTAGAAAATTGGGCAGACTAGATGGGCCGAATGGTTCTTATCTGCCGTCACATTCTATGTTTCTATGTTTCTATGTTTCTATATATAGAGAAAAATATAGGAAGGAAAAAACTCCAATGGTGAAGTAAGTACTTGTAAGTAGAAAGGAAATAAGGTAATGTACTTACATTTACCAGAGCAGAACTTACTCTAGTTTAAACAGCTTGGGTGGTATAATCCCCACCTCTGGATATGTTGGTACCAGGAAGCAAAGGAAAAATAAAAGGTGAGTAGCTATAAAAAGCAAACTTTTACTTAACCAAGATAATAAAACCCATAAAAAGGTTTAAAAATCCCACTTGACGCCTTCAGCTTCTCCAATGTTTTTTTTAAAAGTGTGAGTCCTTACAGTGTTCCATTTATATATGAAGATCTTGATTGTAGATAGCTTCCTGGTGAGTCCAATTTCCGGTTGGGTTGCGTTCCAAACGCTGGTGGTGTGAGTCTCTATTGAGTCCATAAAACACTGGCATATGAAAGCCCCATTTCTTACAAAGGTGATCTGGTAGAGGTGCAATCTCGTTGTATTTAGAGCTTTTGTTTATCTCATATCTGTAAAGTAGTAATGGCTCGGCGATCATGTTTAAAAAAGGCAGGAGTTAAATATGCACTATAAAAATTGTCTTAATGTGAGAGAATTACGTAATTCATATGTTATAAATGATGTATAAAATATGTATACTGGGAAAAAAACGATATATTCATGGGGTAGTTACAAATGGGATGATAAAAGTGGGTATAGTACATAGGGAATAAAAAACGACTATAATGGTTAATCATACACAAGGCTGGAATGGGCTACAAGACCTTGGGGTGTTTTTCTGCTAAGGGCACAGGAAAACTGCACCGCATCAAAGGGACGATGGATGGGGCTGTGTGCTGTCAAATCTTGGGTGAGAACCTCCTTCCCTCAGCCAGGGCATTGAAAATGGGTCGTGGATGGGTATTCCAGCATGACAATGACCCAAAACACACAGCCAAGGCAACAAATGAGTGGCACATTAAGGTCCTAGAATGGTCTAGCCAGTCTCCAAACCTTAATCCCATAGAAAATCTGTGGAGGGAGCTGAAGGTTCGAGTTGCCAAACATCAGCCTAGAAACCTTAATGACTTGGAGAGGATCTGCAAAGAGGAGTGGGACAAAATCCCTCCTGAGATGTGTGCAAACCTGGTGGCCAACTACAAGAAACGTCTGGCCCCTGTGGTTGCCAACAAGGGTTTTGCCACCAAGTACTAAGTCGCAGGGGTCAAATACTTATTTCCCTTATTGACATGCAAATCAATTTATAACTTTTTTGACATAGAAACATAGAATGTGACGGCAGATAAGAAGAACCATTCGGCCCATCTAGTCTGCCCAATTTTCTGAATACTTTGATTAGTCCCTAGCCTTATCTTATAGTTGTCATGGTACCTGTAATCAGGGGCGTACCTAGAGCATTTGGCACCCGGGGCGGATCCTGTGCTTGGCACCCCCCCTCCCCCCAAAAAAAAATTAAAAAAAAACCTGTAAAAAATGTTAAAGGTTTTCTTTAATTAATCCACACTCCTTAATTAAACCATACCCCTTAATTAATCCATACCCCTTAATTAATCCACACTTAATTCATCCACACACCCTTAATTAATCCACCCCCCTTAATTGATACACACACCCTTAATTAATCCACCCCCTTAATTAATCCACTCCCCCATAATTAATCCACACTAATTAATCCACCCCCCATAATTAATCCATCCCCCCTTAATTAATACACCCCACTTAATTAATACACCCCCATAATTAATCCACTCCGCCTTAATTAATCCACTACCCATAATTAATTCCCCCCTTAATTAATCCACCCCCCATAATTAATACACCCCCATAATTAATACATCCCCCATAATTAATCCACCCCTATAATTAATACACCCCCCATAATTAAT
>OW240916.1:242095389-242108068 GCA_933207985.1 Pelobates cultripes
CCTTTCTCTTTCTCATCCCCCCCTACCTTTGCTGTAGCGTGGCCGAGCCCTGTATAGTCGGCGGGTACAGGTAGCTTTTGTTTCCTGTACCTGGCCGGACTAACAGGAAGTGCACACACTGTGTGCACTTCCTGTTAGTCCGGCCGGGTACAGGAGACAGCTGCTACCTGTACCCGCCGACTATACAGAGCTCGGCCACGCTACAACAGAGGGAGTGACAGGAGGGAGCGCTAAGCGCTTCCCTCCTGTCAGCCCCTCTCCTCAGGCTGCGCCCGGGCGGTGCGGTCCGCCCTCATGGACGCACCGCCCGGGCAAAGCTGCAGCCGCCTGAGGCTCTCTACGGAGCATGGGGGGGGCGGCGGGGCTGGTCATGGCATCCCCCATCCTGGTGGCACCCGGGGCGGACCGCCCCCTCTGCTCCCCCCTTAGTACACCACTGCCTGTAATTTCCATCTATGAGGAGGTCAGGCATCTGGACAGGGTCTCTCCCAAAGGGGCTTGTATGTCCAAACATTTCGGCAATTTCGTCCGTTTCCACGCCGGCCGCGTTAGCTCCTCCCCCTTTTATGACGCGACGGCCAATAGTTGACGTCATGAAGTCATTTTCGGCGCGGATCGCCAGAAACCGCAATTCCGGACCTTTTGGGGGCGTGGTCATCAATTAAGGTGACAAGGTATTTAAAGGAAGCCTGTGCTACAGCTCATTGCCCTGTCGTGGTTCTAGCTTGCTAGTCACTCAGCGCGTTCCTCTCATTGTGTTTTTCGGTTTTGACCTGGCTTGTATTTTCGTCTTGCTTCTCTCTCCTCTCCTTAGACCTGGCTTGTTCTTCGCTTACCTGTCCTCTGGCTCCCTAGACCTTGGCTTGTCTTTTGACCATTCTTGTCTTCTCTATACGGTAGTCCGGCCATTCTAAGGTCCGGTATACGTACCTCTTTCTGTCCACACTCTGCGTATTGGATCCCTGTCACGATCCTGACATTATGACAGGGCCATATGGATCCTGCAGGTGCAAGTTCTCCTGACTCCAGATTTGAGGCCATGGACCAAATGGCTCTAGCTTTGCAATCTTTATTAGCACGTCCCAGTACGCAGTCAGAGGAGATACGTTCCACCGCTAGCCATCCTGTAAATACAGGTTTGGAAGTAGCCACAGTGGGTGCATCCTCTCATGTCACTTCCCCGTTACAAAATGGGGGTTCGCCTGACACATGTCGAGGTTTTCTTAACCAGATAAGCATTAATTTTGAACTTCAACCCCGGGCATACCCTACTGACAGGGCTAAAGTAGGGTTTATTATAACACTGCTAATAGACAAAGCACTTAGATGGGCTAATCCTCTCTGGGAAAATGATAACCCTTTGGTCTATAATTATAATGCATTCGTCACAGCTTTCAGAAGGACTTTTGATCCCCCAGGAAGGAAGGCTAATGCAGCCAGATCACTGTTACTCCTTAAACAACATAATAGAACCCTGGTAGAATATGCGCTAGAGTTCAGATCCTGGGCGGCAGAGGTGAAATGGAAGGAACAAGCTTATATGGATGTATTTTTGAATGGATTGTCTGATGAGATTTTAGATGAGATTGCCACAAGAAAACTTCCAGAAAATTTGGAAGATTTAGTGTCATTTATTTCCAGAATAGATGAACGTATGAGACAGAGGCAGAATACTCGAGAAAGAGCCAGTAGACTCCCTATAAGACTTGCTCCCTTCTTCCAGAACCCTGATTCCTTCAACCCAACTCCTCCAGAACCCATGCAGATAGGCAATACTCGCCTATCCGAGGACGAGAGACAATACAGGAGAAGGGAGGGTCTCTGTTTATATTGTGGGCTAAGAGGCCACAAACGTCTAAATTGCCTAATCGCCCGGGAAATGCTCGCACCTAAGTTCCCCTAGAGGACGGGCCTTGGGTGTTTCTATATTGTCCTCTATGTATAATGATAAAGACCACTCTTAGCTTGGGAGAGTGGGGCTATAACTATGATGGCTTTGTTAGATTCCGGAGCAGCTGAAATTGTAAATTGGAGAAATGTAGCTTTGATCAATCCCAGATAGCTTTCTTAGGCTATGTAATTTCCAAGGACGGGTTTATGATGGACCTGATTAAACTGAAATCGATATTAGATTGGCCATTACCCAAGGGACTCAAAGCAATACAAAGATTAATTGGATTTTCTTATTACTACAGACGCTTCATTAAAGGTTACTCCTCTATTATTGCTCCTATCACTAATATGACTAAACAAGGGGCTAATACCCAAACGTGGTCTACTGAGGCTCTATCTGCTTTCGAAACACTCAAACAGACTTTTGCTTCAGCGCCTATATTGGTCCATCCTGATACCTCTTTACCCTTTCTACTTGAGGTTGATGCATCTGAAACAGGTATAGGCGCAGTTTTATACCAAAGACAAAGTTTGGATAAACCTTTGCACCCATGCGGTTTTTTTCCAAAAAATTATCACTCACGGAAAGGAGATATGATATTGGTGACAGAGAACTCTTAGCTATTATTATGGCATTAAAAGAATGGAGACATCTGCTAGAGGGAACTGTACACCCTGTTACCATTTTGACGGATCACAAAAATTTATCCTATATTGGAGAGGCCAAAAGATTATCCGCCAGACAAGCCCGTTGGTCATTGTTCCTTACACGTTTCAACTACTTACTCACATACAGACCTGGTTCTAAGAACACCAAAGCAGACGCGTTATCCCATCAACATGGACATGTTTCCGTCACAGAAGACGCATGGTCTCCTATTGTTCCTAAACAATACATTATTGCTAACACTAATGTCAAAATACACTCTCCGTTACTTTTGGATATAATGAAGGAACGATCTCTTGCTCCAGAACGTACCCCTGAGGGACGGCACTTCGTTTCTCCTAAGTACCAAATGGACGTACTTCGATACTTTCACGATAGCAAGATTGCTGGTCACCCTGGCATCCACAAAACTTACTCTCTGATTTCCAAGGACTTCTGGTGGCCTAATATACGGAGGGATGCGGAAGATTTTGTCAAGGTCTGCGATGTCTGTGTTAGAAATAAACTACCACAGGCACTCCCTTGTGGCCTATTGCAACCCTTAGTCATTCCCAATAAACCTTGGGCTAGTTTAGCTATGGATTTTATTGTTGATTTACCTGTTTCTAATAAACGCACAGTTATCCTCATGGTGATCGACAAGTTTACCGAGATGGCTCATTTCATTCCTTTGCCTAAACTTCCTTCCTCGCCCGAATTGGCCGAGATATTTGCGAAGGAAATTTTTCGCTTACATGGTATCCCCAATGAGATTGTGTCTGAAAGGGGTTCCCAATTCGTTTCCCGTTTTTGGAAATCCTTCTGTTCCCAGTTGGGTATCAAGCTGAAGTTTTCCTCTGCCTATCACCCTCAATCTAACGGAGCAGCCGAACGCACTAATCAAAAAATTGAGCAATATCTACGTTGTTTTGTTTCTGAACACCAGGACGATTGGGTCGGTCTGATTCCTTGGGCGCAGTTTGCTCACAACAATCTTGTTTGTGCTTCCACTCATAATAGCCCCTTTTTCTTGAATTATGGCTTTAACCCTACTGTTCTTCCATCGGTATCACCTTCTCATGGTATACCGTCGGTGGATGTTCATGTAGCCAACCTGAGAAAGTTCTGGGATCAGACTCGACGAATTCTTACCCGTAGCTCCGCGGTGTTCAAGATGCATGTGTCAGGAAACTGACAGGGATCCAATACGCAGAGTGCGCACAGAAGGAGGTACGTATACCAGACCTTAGAACGGCCGGACTAACGTAAGGACAAAGCAAGAATAGTCAAAAGGTAAGCCGAGGTCAAGGGAGCCGGAGGACAGGTAAGCGAGATACAAGCCGAGTCAAAGGAGAGGAGAGGACAACAGGACAAAAGACAAGCAAGGGTCAAAACCGGAAACACAAGATAAAGAACGCGCTGAGTGACTAGCAAGCTAGAACCACGACAGGGCAATGAGCAGTAGTAAAGGTTTCCTTTAAATACCCTGTTACCTAAATAGAGACCACGCCCCCAAAAGGTCCGGAATAGCGGTTCCCGGCACTTTATGCAAATGCCGACGTCATGACGTCGACGCTAGCCGTCGCGTCATAAAAGGGGGAGGAGCTAGCGCGGCCGGCGTGAAAACGGCCGGAATATGCTAGGGGAAGGGAGCCCCTAAGTAGAGAGGATGTCCTCCCTGGATACATCACCAACAGGTACCCTGACAGTACTCCCCCTTCTAGAAACGCCCACCGGGTGGATGGGACCTGGCTTAGAAGGAAAACGAACGTGGAAGGCCCGAAGAAGACGAGGAGCATGCACGTCTATACCAGGAACCCAAGACCTCTCTTCTGGACCATAACCTTTCCAGTCTATGAGGTATTGCAGCTTCCCCCTAGAAATACGAGAATCAAGGATGGACTTGATGATATATTCCTCCTGACCATCCACACGGACCGAGGATGGAGGAGCAGAGCGGGAGGAAAATCTGTTACAAACAAGAGGTTTCAATAACGACACATGAAAAGAGTTAGGGATGCGTAGAGTAGGAGGTAGATCCAGCAAATAAGAAACCGGGTTGATCCTCCTCAGTACCCTGTAAGGACCAATGTAACGAGGAGCAAACTTCAAGGAAGGAACTTTCAGGCGAATGTGTCTGGTACACAACCAGACCCTATCCCCCGGAGAAAAAATAGGAGCAGGACGCTACGCCTATCAGCATGTGACTTAAACACCGCGGAACTACGTTCAAGAATTTGTCGAGTCTGATCCCACAACTTTCTCAGGTTGGCTATATGAATATCAACCGACGGTATACCCTGGGAAGGAGACACCGACGGAAGAACAGTAGGGTTAAAGCCATAGTTCAAGAAAAAGGGGCTATTATGAGTGGAACCACAAACAAGGTTGTTGTGAGCAAACTCCGCCCAAGGAATCAGACCGACCCAGTCATCCTGGTGTTCAGAAACAAAACAACGTAGATATTGCTCAATTTTTTGGTTAGTGCGTTCGGCTGCTCCGTTAGATTGAGGATGATAGGCCGAAGAAAAATTCAGTTTGATGCCCAACTGTGAACAGAAGGATCTCCAAAAACGGGAAATAAATTGGGAACCCCTGTCTGACACAATCTCATTGGGAATACCATGTAAACGGAAAATTTCTCTAGCAAATATCACGGCCAGTTCGGGGGAGGACGGAAGTTTAGGCAAGGGAACGAAATGAGCCATTTTAGTAAACCTGTCAAGGACCGTGAGGATAACTGTATGCCTATTGGAAGCTGGTAGATCAACAATAAAATCCATAGCCAAACAAGCCCAAGGTTTGTTGGGAACGACTAAGGGCTGCAATAAACCACAAGGGAGATCCCGCGGAAGTTTATTCCTGACACAAACATTGCAAGCCTTGACAAAGTCTTCCACATCCCTACGTAAACCGGGCCACCAGAAGTCTTTGGAGATCAGGCAGTAAGTTTTGTGGATGCCGGGGTGACCAGCGATCTTGCTATCGTGGAAACAGCGAATAATGTCCACTTGGAATTTGGGAGACACGAACAAGCGGCCCACAGGAGTACGTTCGGGAGCAAGAGATTGTTCGTTCTGAATATCAGCGAGCAATGGAGAGTGTATTTTGACATTGGTGTTGGCGATAATATTGACTTCAGGAATAATAGGGAACAAAGTATCCTCTGTAGAGGTGGTAGGTTCGTGCTGACGTGACAAAGCGTCTGCCTTAGTGTTCTTAGAACCAGGCCTGTAAGTAAGCACATAATTAAAGTGTGTAAGGAACATAGACCAACGTGCCTGCCTGGCAGATAATCTTTTGGCCTCCCCCATATACGATAAATTTTTGTGGTCAGTCAAGATAGTAACTGGGAGGACGGTGCCCTCTAACAAATGTCTCCATTCCTTTAATGCCATAATGATAGCTAAAAGTTCTCTATCACCAATGTCATATCTCCTTTCAGTGTGTGATAGTTTCTTGGAAAAAAAACCGCAAGGGTGCAGCGGCTTATCTAAACTTTGTCTTTGGGATAACACTGCGCCTATCCCTGTTTCAGACGCATCAACTTCAAGTAAAAAGGGTAGAGAGGTATCAGGATGAACTAATACAGGTGCTGAGGCAAAAGACTGTTTGAGCGTTTCGAAAGCAGATAAAGCCTCAGTAGACCAGGTTTTGGTATCGGCTCCTTGTTTGGTCATATTAGTGATAGGAGCGATAACAGAGGAGTACCCTTTAATAAAACGTCTGTAATAATTAGAAAATCCAAGAAATCTTTGTATGGCTTTGAGTCCCTTAGGTAAAGGCCAATCTAAAATCGATTTTAGTTTGGTCGGGTCCATCATAAACCCGTCTTTGGAAATTACGTAACCTAAGAAAGTTACCTGAGACTGGTCAAAGCTACATTTTCCAATTTACAATACAATCCATGTTGTAAAAGTTTCTGTAATACCTTTCTGACTTGTCTATGATGTGAATTAATGTCTCTAGAATGGATTAGTATATCATCCAAATATACAATTACACATTCATGTTGGAATTCTCTAAGAACTTCATTGATCAAGTCTTGGAAGACGGCCGGGGCGTTACAAAGCCCAAACGGCATTACGGTATACTCATAATGCGTAACGGGTATTAAATGCTGTCATCCATTCATCTCCTTGTTTAATTCGCACTAAGTTATATGCTCCTCTTAAGTCAAGTTTAGTAAAAATACTCGAGCCCTTTAGTCTGTCAAAGAGTTCAGTAATCAAAGGAATAGGGTAAGCATTTCTGATAGTAATTTTGTTCAATCCCCGATAGTCTATACAAGGACGTAAGGTACCGTCTTTCTTTTCTACAAAAAAGAAACCCGCCCCCGCCGGAGAAGAAGACTTTCTAATAAATCCCTTGTCTAAATTCTCCTTGATATATTCCTCTAAAACTAAGTTTTCCTTGGTGGATAGAGGGTATACCGTACCCCTGGGAGGCATAGTACCAGGGAAAAGTTTAATAGAACAGTCATAAGACCGGTGGGGAGGTAAAGTATCCGCCTTACCCTTGTCAAATACAGATTTGAGGTCTAGATATTGTAATGGTATCTGAACGTCTGTGGATTGAGAAGTGTTAACATAAGAGTTTACGGGGCAAACAGAAGTAACTCTCTGCAGACATTCTTTCCTACAACCCATACCCCAAGAAACGATTTCTCCACCCTCCCAGTCAATCTGAGGGTTGTGTCTCTTGAGCCAAGAATATCCTAGAACCACTGGGACTGCCGGGGAGGAAATTAACAGAAGGGAAATCAACTCTTCGTGGAAAATACCAACAGTAAGCTTAACGGGTTCGGTCTCATGGAATATTACTGGTTCAGATAAAGGTCTACCATCTATGGCCTCAGCGGCCAAGGGTGTATCTCTCAATTGGAATGGGATACAATGCTTATTAGCGAAAGTTTGGTCTATAAAGCTTTCTGCTGCTCCAGAATCTAATAATGCCATCGTAGCAATAAACCCCTTTTCCCAAGCTAGAGAGACAGGAATCAGAAGCCTATGGTCTTTTTTATTATGCATAGAGGACAGTAATGAAACACCCAAGGCCCGTCCTCTAAGGGAACTTAGGTGCGAGCGTTTCCCGGACGATTAGGGCAACTAAGACGTAGGTGACCTCTCAGCCCGCAGTATAAACAGAGACCCTCCCTTCTTCTGTACTGTCTCTCAGCCTCAGATAAGCGAGTATTACCTATTTGCATAGGTTCTGGTGGAGTAGGATTATAGGAGTCAGGGTTCTGAAATGAGGGAGCGAGTCTTACAGGAAGTCTAGTAACTCTTTCCCGAGTGTTCTGCCTCTGTCTCATGCGTTCATCTATTCTGGAAATGAAGGATACTAAATCCTCTAAATTTTCCGGAAGTTCTCTAGTGGCAATTTCATCTAGAATTTCATCAGACAACCCATTCAAGAAAACATCCATAAAAGCTTGTTCGTTCCATTTCACTTCTGCTGCCAATGATCTAAACTCTAGAGCATATTCTACAAGGGTCCTATCTTGTTGTTTAAGGCGTAACAGGGATCTGGCCGCATTAATCTTCCTCCCTGGGGGGTCAAAGGTTCTTCTAAAAGCCGTGACAAACGCAGTGTAGTTGTAGACTAAAGGATTGTCATTCTCCCAAAGGGGATTGGCCCATCTAAGTGCTTTATCTATTAGCAGGGTTATAATAAAGCCTACCTTAGCCCTGTCAGTGGGGTAAGCCCGGGGTTGTAGTTCGAAATGTATACTTATCTGGTTTAAAAAACCACGACAAGCATCAGGCGAACCCCCATATCGTAATGGTGACGTGACATGGGAAGATGCGCCTACAGTGGCTACTTCCAAACCAGTACTTAGCGAGTGGCTAGCAGTGGAACGTATTTCTTCAGACTGGGTACTGGAGCGTGTCAACAAAGTTTGTAGCGCTAAAGCCATTTGGTCCATTCTATGGTCCATGGCCTCAAATCTGGGGTCAGGAGGACTAGCACCTGCAGGATCCATCATGGCCCTGTCGTAATGTCAGGAAACTGACAGGGATCCAATACGCAGAGTGCGCACAGAAGGAGGTACGTATACCGGACCTTAGAATGGCCGGACTAACGTAAGGACAAAGCAAGAATAGTCAAAAGGTAAGCCGAGGTCAAGGGAGCCGGAGGACAGGTAAGCGAGATACAAGCCGAGTCAAAGGAGAGGAGAGGACAACAGGACAAAAGACAAGCAAGGGTCAAAACCGGAAACACAAGATAAAGAACGCGCTGAGTGACTAGCAAGCTAGAACCACGACAGGGCAATGAGCAGTAGTAAAGGTTTCCTTTAAATACCCTGTTACCTAAATAGAGACCACGCCCCCAAAAGGTCCGGAATAGCGGTTCCCAGCACTTTATGCAAATGCCGACGTCATGACGTCGACGCTAGCCGTCGCGTCATAAAAGGGGGAGGAGCTAGCGCGGCCGGCGCGAAAACGGCCGGAATATGCCGAAATGCTAGGGGAAGGGAGCCCCTAAGTAGAGAGGATGTCCTCCCTGGATACATCACCAACAGGTACCCTGACAGCATGCTGATAAACGTAGACGGCCTGCCCCTGTCTTTTCCCCGGGTGATAGGGTCTGGTTGAATACCAGACACATCCGCTTGAAAGTTCCTTCCATGAAGTTTGCATTACAAGGTGTTGAGGAGGATTAACCCGGTTTCTTATCTGCTGGACCTGCCTCCTACTCTACGTATCCCTAACTCTTTTCATATATCTTTATTGAAGCCTCTTGTATGTAACAGGTTTTCTTCCCACCCTTCACCCCCTCCTTCGGTTCAAGTTGATGGTCAGGAAGAATATATTATCAAGTCCATTCTTGATTCTCGTGTTTCTAGGGGGAAGTTGCAATACCTCGTAGACTGGAAAGGTTATGGTCCTGAAGATAGGTCTTGGGTTCCTTGCGGAGATGTACATGCTCCTCATCTTCTTCGGGCCTTCCATATTCGGTTTCCTTCTCGCCCCGGTCCCGTCCGCCCGGTGGGCGTATCTAAAAGGGGGGGTACTGTCATGGTACCTGTAATTTCCACCTCTGAGGAGGTCAGGCATCTGGACAGGGTCTCTCCCAAAGGGGCTTGTATGTCCAAACATTTCGGCAATTTGTCCGTTTCCACACCGGCCGCATTAGCTCCTCCCCCTTTTCTGACGTGATGGCCAATAGGCGACATCATGACGTCATTATCAGCGCGGACCGCCAGAAACCGCAATTCCGGACCTTTTGGGGGCGTGGTCATCAATTAAGGTGACAAGGTATTTAAAGGAAGCCTGTGCTACAGCTCATTGCCCTGTCGTGGTTCTAGCTTGCGCGTTCCTCTCATTGTGTTTTTCGGTTTTGACCTGGCTTGTATTTTCATCTTGCTTCTCTCTCTTCTCCTTAGACCCGGCATGTTCTTCGCTTACCTGTCCTCCAGCTCCCTCGACCTCGGCTTGTCTTTTGACCATTCTTGTCTTCTCTATACGTTAGTCCGGCCATTCTAAGGTCCGGTATACGTACCACTTTCTGTCCGCACTCTGCGTATTGGATCCCTGTCACGATCCTGACA
The DNA here is from genome assembly GCA_933207985.1 of Pelobates cultripes. Classification (NCBI taxonomy): domain Eukaryota; kingdom Metazoa; phylum Chordata; class Amphibia; order Anura; family Pelobatidae; genus Pelobates; species Pelobates cultripes. Next base: position 242,105,484 of record OW240916.1, read on the forward strand.
ATAGTCATATGCCTATCCCACGCATGCTTAAACTCCCTCACTGTGTTAACCTCTACCACTTCAGCTGGAAGTGTAATAACATGAAGGGGTGCTACCCTGGAGCAGCACTGTCACTTTAAATGTGGGAACCACTACAGCAAAGAAATAAAGGCCAAGACACGAATAGGTTAAATCAAGAAATATATATATTTACAGGAAACCAAAGGAGAAAACAAAACAATATATATATACACAGACAATGCCATAAAATATACACAGTAAATCAAAATAAGCACGAATTGTGCAGGTAACAAATACTGTAACAGTCCTTTGGTATAAGGGCAGGATTGTGCAGCTACCACGAGTATCAGGTAGGGCACAGATCCAGAGTCACAAGACTAAAGTAGTGACATCAAGAAGCAAGACCAGAAGTTGAATAAATGAGCAAGGCTGCAGGGACAGGACCACTGGTAGTAAAGCAGAGACCACGGAACCAGAGTACAGGATCGGAGGACACAGCAACGAAGGACCAGGAGGACACAGTAACGCAGGATCAGGAGGACACAGGATTAAGACCAGGAGAACACAGGACACAGGACCAAGTCACAGTATGAAGGAGCCAGGAGCCAGGAACACAGGAGACCAGTGAAACCAGAAACAAAAGGCAATGATCTGGCAAGGAGTGAGGGGAGAACCTAAACTAAATAGGTGCTAAACAAGGACCAGGTGAAGTGCTTAATGAAAAGAAATCAGGAACAGTGCCAAACAGAAACAGTGGTGAGTGTGAGTACTGCACGAGGGCAAATCAACTAAGGAGTGTCGTGACAGGAAGGCTATTCCATGCATCCACTACTCTCTCAGTAAAGTAATACTTCCTGATATTATTTTTAAATCTTTGCCCCTCCAATTTAAGACTATGTCCTCTTGTTGTGGTAGCTTTTTCTTCTTTTAAATATGGTCTCCTCTTTTACTATGTTGATTCCCTTTATGTATTTAAATGTTTCTATAATATCCCCCCTGTCTCGTCTTTCCTCCAAGCTATACACTTTCCTGGTAAGTTTTATCCTGCAATCCATGAACCAGGTTAGTAGCCCTTCTCTGAACTCTCTCTAAAGTATCAATATCCTTCTGAAGATATGGTCTCCAGTACTGCGTACAATACTCCAATTACTTTACAATTACTCTACGTAATGCTGCTCCCACCTATCTATCCTCCCTTATACACAAGTATGTCCCGTCTAGGCCCTTACGATCTGCTGAAGACTTACGTCTATTTTCTGTCCGTACTCCCACCTCTGATGCTCGCCTTCAAGATTTCTCGAGGGCTGCACCGTTCCTGTGGAACTCGCTTCCCTCCTCCTTTAGATGCTCACCTAGTCTCCACTCCTTCAAAAAATTGTTAAAAACCAACTTCTTCATAAAAGCGTATCAATTAAACTGTTAATAGCTCCTGACTAGTGATGTCGCGAACCCGAAATTTTCGGTTCGCGAACGGCGAACGCTAACTTCCGCAAATGTTCGCGAACCGGCGAACCGCCCGAAACGCCATTGACTTCAATGGGGAGGCGAATTTTAAAACACACAGGGACTCTTTCTGGCCACAATAGGGATGGAAAAGTTGTTTCAAGGGGACTAACACCTGGACTGTAGCATGCCGGAGGGGGATCCATGGCAAAACTCCCATGGAAAATTACACAGTTGATGCAGAGTCTGGTTTTAATCCATAAGGGCAGAAATCACCTAACATTCCTAAATCACAATGAATATGGATTGACACCTGACATATGACATATTGACACCTTGACATATGGATTGACACCTGTCCTCAGAGCCCCTGATGCACACGGACACAGAGCAGAATAGAGACTGGTCCCCTACATAGGGTCACTTGGCAAATATGGATTGACACCTGTCCTCAGAGACCATGATACACACTGACACAGAGCAGAATAGGGACTGTTCCCCCTACATCGGGTCACTTGGCAGATATGGATTGACACCTGTCCTAAGGTTCCCTGGTACACACTGACACAGAGCAGAATAGGGACTGGTCCCCCTACATCGGGTCACTTGACAGATATGGATTGACACCTTGTTACAAACTGCTATTTGTAACGGGCCCTTTAAATGGCAAATTGCCCTGCTTCCCTGGGTTGTGGAGAAGCCTACTTGCCAGCCTCCTCCGCATGACTATGGCCCCTGGGAGATTGTGAAAATGTATGCACTTTTATTTGGTGTGTATGGCCCTTTAAGACTGTCGGTGGGCATATTGGGGCTTATGGACTCTTTATGTGACTGGTGCTGGCCCTTTAAACACCTTTTTGGGACATCAGGAAGATTGGGACACTGCCCCTTTAAGGCTGTGTCCCCAGACTTGTTGGGGACACGGCCCCTTTAAGACGGTGTCCCCTGTGTCCCCAGACCTGGTGCAAACCCTTTGTGCCTGCCTTGCTATTTCCCACTTGGTTCAGTAAATGGGAAATTATTTCAACTGCAGAGACTAAGTCCCATTCGGCGATGGGACTTAGTCTTTTTTTCAGCCGTTTTTTTCAGCCTTATTTCAGCTGCAGAGACTAAGTCCCATTCGGCGATGGGACTTAGTCTTT
>OW240916.1:242108168-242123523 GCA_933207985.1 Pelobates cultripes
TGATTGTTGGAATATAATATACTGTTACTCAGATTTACACTATTATTTTCTCTGTATATGTTCCTCTTTTTCATTGTATATATGCTGAATTGGAAGTTATTACTACGTTAGGACCAGATGACCCTTAATGTTGGGTAGGTGTCCATTATTATTATTATATGCTCCACTCTTATAGGTGAACTGCCTGTGGCTCTTTTACCTTTCCTGTAATTTTACTAACATGGATTGGGTTAATATTTTTTGTCCACAAATGACTATTTACGAAAGAGAGAGACAACTACTAACTAACCCTAATGATGTCCCTAATTGGCTGCAGCTCATCTGTCTGAACAGGCCTCGAACGCTTCACTGCGCAGGTATCCCGCAGCGGCTAACCCACTACATCTCCTGCGTCAGACTCCTGCCTGTAGAGACAGACACTGTCCCTGTACTATCCCTATATGGAAGTAGTTGTCTGTTTGAGGTGGTGAGAATGAGGAGGTATGTGTGGGGTGTCATAGTCCATATCGTCAATATCCTGATGTAGGAATGTAGGTGTAGTGCGGTCAATAGTCTGACCTACAGTCTTCTGTAAATATTTCTGCACACAGGGTATCACACAGCAAACCAGGAAGAGAAAAAGAATTACCACAGTAAGAACTGCCATACCTACTTGAAAGAGTTTTCTGCCATCCACTCATCCATCCAAACCATCTGTCCCATAAATTGGGGACTCCCGAATTCCTCTTTAATTCATCAGAAAGACTTTCTAATTTCTCTATAGCCATGATTACCTTACCGTTAGGACCTGTATTGTCTGGGATGAAGGTACAGCATGTCATAGTATCGGGGAGTATTTTACACACGCCCCCCTTTTCTGCTAGGATCATGTCTAAGGCCATTCGATTCTGAAATGTCATTTGGGAGGTAGTCTGTAATTGTTCTGCCAAGCCCTGGAGAGCATCTCTAGTGTAATTGACAAAATGTTGCTGGTTATAGTAGATATAATTGATCCAATTAACATTCTTGTTAGCGGTGATGAGTGTGATCAAGGATTCGAATCCTGCCGCCACCTCATCTCTGGCCTTGAACTCATTTGGTGCCCCCCTTGGTACTCCAATGGCATCGATATATATATGTGTGGGCAGTGGCGTACACATGACCCATGGGGCCCCGGTGCTAAAATTGATCCGTGGGCCCCCCTTCCCTCCCGCGCTTACTCGGCGCGGGTCGGGGCCGCAACACATGGCGGCGGGCACCTGGTCTCAGGGGTTGCAGGGCTGCGACCCCGTGACCGCGGTATGCACACACACTTAAAGGACCACTACAGACACCCAGATCACATCAGCTAAATGAAGTGGTCTGGGTGCCAGGTCCCTCTAGTTTTAACCCTGCAGCTGAAAACATAGCAGTGAAAATGGCTATGTTTCACTGAGGGTTAATCCAGCCTCTGGTGGCTGTCTCATTGACAGCTGCTAGAGGAGCTTCCGCGATTCTCACTGTGAAAATCACATTGAGAAGACACTGAACGTCCATAGGAAAGCATTGAGTAATGCTTTCCTATGGGCGGTTTAAATGCGCGCGTGCGCCTCTTGCCACGCATTTGCATTCGGAGCTGAGAGGCGGACACTGGGGAGTCCGACGCTGGAGAAAGGTAAATGCTGAAGAGACACACACACTCTCACGAACAGACGCATACACACTCACTTACAAAACATACACTTTCACTGACAAACACACACTCACTAACAGACAAACACACTCAATAACACACTCACTAGCAGACACACACCCAATAACAGACACACTCACTGACACACACTAACACACGCACTTATACACATACTAACACACACACACACACACACACACACATACACTAACACACACACACTAACACACACATACTAACACACACTAACACATTTTTATTTTTTAAATTTAATCCCCCAGCCTCCTTACCTTTTGGAGTGCTGGGGGGATTCCCTGGGGTCCAGTGGTGCTGTTGCTGGGCTCCTGGGCAGGTGGCCGGTCGGGCAGGCGGGCGCGCGAGGGAGCACTCAGTGCTTCCTCTTCAGCTCCCTCGCGCGCCACTTAGGGATGCCGGCGCCGGCAGATGACGTCATCTTCCGGCTCCGGCATCAGTGCGGTGCGCGAGGGAGCTGCAGAGGAAGCACTGAGTGCTCCCTCGCGCGCCCGCCTGCCCGACCGGCCACCTGCCCGCTGGGGTCAGCAGGGCCAGCCTCGGGGGGCCCTGGGGTGGTCGGCTCCTGGGCCCCCCAGGGGAAGAGGCTGGCCCTGTGGCTACATACCGGGTCGCAGGGGCGGCCGGGCCCCCTGGTGGGCCGGGCCCGGTCGCAGCCGCGACCCCTGCGACCCTGGTATGTACGCCACTGTGTGTGGGTCGAAACTACCTCGAATGGGGGTTTCTCTTTTTACTCTAAGATAGGTGAATCGTGTGGGCCTTGGTGGTTATCAGAAATTATATGTATGGGCATGATAACTTTGGTCAGAGCACATTCTCCCCACCACAGGCCAGTCATTTTTTATCTGAGTTGCATGTCACCACATTTATTAATAGGGCAGTGGGAGGTTGTCGATAAGTGGTACAGTAGCCATAAGGGAATTTACCTACAAATTTACCTGTGGCTCCATGTATTGCATAGCAAGTGTAGTTACCTGGTGTGACGAGACCAATCTCGCCACATTGCATTGGAGAAGCCTGGTTGCTCGCCTGTTGACTTTGGATTATGGCCCCATGTTAAAAGGCTTGATTTTCCCCTTCAAAGACATGAAAGCCGGGTCATTTGGTGCTTGCCCTGTTTGAGCAGTGATACACCAGATAGCTATGCCATGGAGCCCATTCGTATAATGAAAGACTATGGGAAAGACTTTGGCTCCATGGCAATTGAACTGTATGCTGGTAGAGACTGATTGCCAGGAGTGTAAGCCGCTTGGGTGCTTTTCCTGTTCAGCTGCTAGCAGCTATTCGTGAGGTTCCAGTTCGGGAGTTTGGAGTGCTACTCGGTATCCTGTTCGGAGTTTGGGGTTCTGCAGTGGCTGTGCCTGTGTCTCTGGAAGGGGAAGATCTTCTAATGGCGGTTTAACCCTTTTATGCCTGGGGGTGCCGTTACAATTGGTGGTAGCGGTGGGATCGTTCCCACAGCCAGAAGGACAGCTACAGGAGACACCATTCCGTGGATTTTACAAATTGAGGGCAACGCATGTCTGAGTACAGTGACCCTGACAGCATCAGGATGGAACCAGCAGTGGAGTACGATGAGGGTGTCATGGATGACCGAGATGCAGTTCGCAAAGGCATCTGGTACCAGGCACTGGGCATTGTGGAGTACCAGCGGGGGGAGAGACTCCCCAAGGAAGACCAGCGATTGCAGAAGCGACTAGCCCTGCGGATGCCCTTCCTGGGAGAGCAGCCCCTGGAGGAATGGGTGAAGGAATTGGAGCTCCGGGTATGGCAGAAGATTTGGCTGGAAGATGCCTACCAGGCGCTCTGGTGGTATGGGGCACAGTACCTGCCCTGGACAGCCGAGCATGACAAGCCAGAGGGAGAGGAGTTTGATGGTCCTGGTTTGTTATGGGAGGCTTTTTCAGAGCCTGAGTTTGGGAGCTCTACACAAACTCGGTTCAGTGATCTCTTTTAGTGGAGGGAGAACAGGTATGACTGGGACGACACTCATGAGATTGAGCAAGACCTGGTCCACCTAGTGACCCAAGAGATGGAGCTGGAGCAGGGCTACCAAGATCTGTTCCACTCCAGTGAGAAGGCTCAGCAGGGAAGCAGAGACCCAGATCCAGACCCATTCAGCTGGGCAGATATTGCAGAATGTTACTGGGAAGAACCCCAGGTGGCTGGTGGAGATGGGACCGAGGTCTCTCCACCGGTCCTGCAGGGAATTGGGAGCCCCGTCTCCAATCCACAGCTGGAGATATTGCAGGGAATTGGGAGCCCAAGCTCCATTCCCCAGCGGCAGGCTGAGTTACAGGGGACAGAGATAGTTGGTCCTGTCCCCCAGCAGCAGTGTACCTTGCAGGGAGAGGAGAGCAGTGTCCTCCCTCCCCAGTGGCAGGGTGAGCTACAGTGATGCTGGGCAGTCGGCTCAGATCCCCAGCGGCAGTGTGAATTACAGGGAATTGGGAGCCCAGTCTCCATTCCCCAGCGGCAGTATGAGTCATTGGGAATTGGGAGCCCAGTCTCCATTCCCCAGTGGGATATACAGCAGGGAACTGGGAGCCCAGTCTCCATTCCCCAGCGTCAGAGTGTCCTACAGGGAATAGAGAGCCCAGTCTCCTTTCCCCAGCAGCAGGACTCTGTATTGGGAGCAGAGACAGTCGGTCTCCGTTCCCCGCGGCTGGAAGTATATATGGGAGAGGAGCTTGTTACCCCCTCTCCCCAGCGGCAGCTTAACGTACTGGGGGGGAAAGTAAACCCCACAACCGTGCAGATGGGACCATGGTCTATGCACTTACAGCACAGGGGGTAGGGACAGTCGGTTCTGCCCCCCAGCGATAGGGCTGTTTAGCCAAAGGGAAGACAGTCAGTCTCCCCCTCCAGCAACCGAGCGGTGTAACCAAAGGGGAGACAGTCGGTCTCCCCCTCCAACAACCAGGCTTCAACCAGGCTACTCCCGTGGTAGCGCTAGCACCAGGGCTCCATGGCAATTGAACTGTATGCTGTTAGAGACTGATTGCCAGGAGTGTAAGCCGCTTGGGTGCTTTTCCTGTTCAGCTGCTAGCAGCTATTCGTGAGGTTCCAGTTCGGGAGTTTGGAGTGCTACTTGGTATCCTGTTCGGGAGTTTGGGGTTCTGCAGTAGCTGTGCCTGTGTCTCTGGAAGGGGAAGATCTTCTAACGGCGGTTTAACCCTTTTATGCCTGGGGGTGCCGTTACACCAGGGTACATGGTGATTCCATCAGGTGGCCTGGTATTCCCTTGGGTTATTGGGTAAACCTTTTTCCATGACTCACACACTGATGAGTTCACTGCTGTCTGCGCATAGAGGCTTAAGAAACACATCTCAACATCTGGGGGTATATTTAAAGGCACGTACCCAGATGGGGTCTGGCCCCACCACAAACATAATAGTTAGTTTTGTTGTGTGAATTAGCATTATACCTCATCCATTCAAGCCATAGATTAAACCTCAATTAACAGACCGCCCGACAATCACTGCTAGAAGATCTCCAAATTTGCAACATTTACTGGTACACAGCAACATGGCAAGCACAGCCCCAAAATCCAACTGGCTCACCAATACCAAAGAAACTTTTAGATGCAGGCACTGTAACACATGTAAGTTTATTACCCCTTCAACTATAGTAAAGTCTACACACTCCAACATTAAGGTATACATCAATGCACTCATTAACTGTAGCACCACTGGGGTTATATGTCTTATAACATGCAGTTGTGGTGCTCAATATATAGGTAAAACCATTCAATTTAGATGTCAAATACTCCAACATCTTGCCTCCAAGATGTAATTACCCAACTCTGGTAGCTAGACACATTCAAAAATTTCACCAGTGGATCATCTTCACTTTCAAGCCATAGAAAGACTCACCCCAAATCCCAGAAAAGGACATTTCAATAGATGTCTACTACAAAAAGAATCTAGATGGATCTATGCATTTCAGACATTAACTCCTCGTGGATTAAACGAACAATTTAACTACACACCATTCATCCATAACTGAACACAGCAATGGAGAATTACAGTAAATAGATAAAAATTTTAATTTAAATTAAATTCCTTTTTCTAGTTTACCTTAATCATTTGCCATTTGGCGTATCCCTCCTGGAACATCAACCCTGTTACATATCTTAGTATCATCAACAAAAAGACATACCTTACCATCAAGACCTCCTGCAATATCACTAATAAAAATATTAAAGAGAATGGGTCCAAGGCACATTCTTCTTTTTCTTATATCCCTTAACTTCTTCTTAATTTTTAAATTCAGCGCCCAAGATAGGTTTAATTTTATACTCATACACTAATAATACTGGGTCCCCATGCTTACTACTCATTAGTACTAAGTAGCTATGATTCATTTATCCCATAATAGATCCTGCTAATTAAGTCATTATACTAATTGCTAATAGAAATTGCACTACACATAATAACTCACATAGTAAAGTTTATCTCTGACTATTATCAGTACTATTAATTATAATTATCCTATGGATTTTTCCTTAACTGATACACACCAATAAGTACCCTAATTAGCATGGACTGTCTACTGTCCTTATAATATGTCCACTTCATTATCGATGTGTTTTTACTCTGTAACTACTGAGCAGAGAGTGTATATTAGTCCACAAATACAAAGTAACCATTTAACTATTTCCTCTAAAAGATACAAACAGATAAATGAGTTACAGACTTACAGAGTAAAATGAATCAATTATGATTTGAATTAATATGGATATTCTATTGTCCCAATAATAGTTACAAATAATTCTTTCAAACTGATTATAACCATACTAGTTGGTCTGTGGCTTTCCTTTTAATATAAATAATCTATAATCTATATTAACTAATACGTTCAGAGGTAACCATTAGATCTCCTACATATTATAAGAATCCTAGACATAAACTATGTCTTTGAAATGGCTATGTGTTTATTCTGGTACGTTTTCATAATAATAGCCAGCATATGGTTAATTATGACGTCATCATGGGTGCTAGAGTGGACCTATCACATTAATAGGTGCTTTATTTAAACTTAAAAAAAACCCGGGATATGGGTCCCCCCTTGAAGAGCCGCGAAAAACGTGCGTCGGGGCTCAGTTGCACTCCTTACCCTGCGCCAAATAAACCCCTCATCCTACATTGATATCTTTGGACAAACTTGACTTTAGATTCTTCTTAATCAGATCAATGTGGCGTTTATAACTTCACCGTGTAGGAAGATCTTTGGGGCTGGCAGGGAAAGAGCTCAGCTATTGTAGTGCATTTTCAGGAATAATTTAGACAGTAATCCTTTCAGTTTAGCAATATATTAGGTGCCCTCGAAGGCACAGATTTAGGGTTACAATAGTTTGGTATCAATCCACTGCCAGACATTGACAGAGTGGACATTACACACACCCTTATGCTACAGACTGGGGCTTCTACGTGCTACATCTAACTATGAGTACAACCTATATTCGAGTTTTGTTATCCATAAACTTTTAGCTAAGATATCTAAGTGTACACAATATGTTATTATATCCTATTAATTATTATTTTGTTTTGATTTGATGTCTAGACTGTGGTATTGATAATGATTTATCAGACAGTTTGGATTTATCCAAACTAGACATTTAGGCGATATCTGACACACAGATACACACATCTTGACTCACAAATACACACACATACACACCTACACAATCAAACACTCAGATACACACAGTGACATAACAACACTTGCACCCACAGATACACACTCAGATACACACACACAGGCACATACAACACACTGATACATACTGGCACATACACACACACACTTAGATGCACACAGTGACACATAAACAAACCTTGACACAGATACACAAACACTCTTTGACAGACAGACACACACACACACTCTTTGACATACACTCTCACTGACAAACACACACACTCTTTGACAGACACACATACACTCTCACTGACAAACACACACACTCTTTTACAGACACACATACACTCTCATTGACAAGAACAGATACATTCTCACTGACAAACACTCACTGACAAGCTAACATTCACTCTCACTGACAAACATGCAAACACATACAAACAGACACACATACAATAAAAAAAATATATATATTTTACTCCACCCAGCCCCCCTACATTTACGAGTGCTGGCATGGGGTGCCTGGGATCCAGTGGGGCTGCTGGCAACTGGCAGGAAGTCCCTGTGGTCCAGTGGGGCTGGTGGGTGGCTGCTCCCTCGCCCGCGGCCATTTTATTTTCAAATTTTTTGGCGGAACCCCAATTAGTGTTCCGCGGAAAACCAATTGGGAAACACTGATCTATAGGAAAAGGTTACTGATTGCACAAGGTTTGATTTCCTGTTGGTAATTGGTAAGGCATTTGATTTGATTAGCTAGGTGCTTGCTATTAATTGTTTGTTAATTAGCTATTGTTTGCAAATAAACATAGACCTACCCAGGTGTTAAACATTCCTAATGGGTGGTGCTTTTAGGAATTATATAAGGGTTGTTGTCAGGGATCCGCGGGCGGCTAGGAGGGGAGGCTGCACGCCGCTTGCAGCACTCACCCTCACTCCATCGCCGCCCGCGGTCTCCCCTCTGCTTACCTCCTGGTGAGCGGCGTCTCCTCTCTGCCGCTCACCGCTCGCCGCCCGCGTCCTCCATGCCCCCCAGCGGCAGCATGTATAATGCTGCACGCTGGGAGGTCAATGGATTATGTAAACGCCGGGGTCACGTGAGTGACCCGGCATTAAAGAAACAGTACCACAATCACAGTGGGGGGTATAGATATCCCCCACGTGTGATTGTTAATTCTGATTGGAAGTTATCCAATCAGAATTAAACCAAGGGTATTTATACTTACCTTTCCTGTCCCTCAGTGCCCTGTTGTGGTCTTGTGATACCTGTAGCGTAGTGTTCTCGTCTTGCTCTCTGGTTACCGATTACTTGGCTCGTTATTCCGATTATTCTGTCTTCTCCACTCCTTTGACCTCGGCTTGTTTCTCGTTCTCCTGTTTTCTGGCTCCCTTTACCTGGCTTGTCTCCTGACCATTCATAGCGTGCTTAGCCCGGCCACTCTAAGGTCCGGTACGGCACCTTTTCTGTGTGTGTGTGTGTGTGTCAGCGTGTTAGGCTCCCCGAATCGTGACATTACAACAGGGCCACCATGGAACCTGCTGACATTTCACAGCTGTTAGTTAATCAGGAGGCTAGAATGGACGGTTTAGACCACCGTATGGATCAGTTTGCCCAGGCTTTACAAACCATACTGGCTCGTACTGCCCACTTGCCACCTGCCGTCCAAGAAGCTGTTGCTGCTGTGCCAGAACCCATTCCTGATCCAGTACCCGCTCCTGCTCACGTGGTTCACATGACACCACCTCAGCGCTATAGCGGTGATCCAGCATTGTGCCGTGGTTTCCTCAACCAAATTGAGATTCACTTGGTGATGAATCCTCGTTCCTACCCCACTGACAGAACCAAAATTGCTTTTTTGATTAACCATTTGTCCGGGAAAGCACTAGCATGGGCTAATCCCATGTGGGAGAATACTTCCCCAATGTCTTTTTCAGACTTCTTAACAGCTTTTAAACGTACGTTTGACCAACCCGGCCGGGTTGCTTCTGCTGGCAAAGCTCTGCTTAGGGTTCGACAGGGTAATAGATCAGTAGCGGATTATACCATTGAATTCCGCACTTTGGCAGCTGAAGTGGTCTGGAATAACGACGCTCTCGTAACAGCTTTTCAGGAGGGTTTGGCTTCTTACATTAGATGAAATAGCATCCAGGGAAATGCCTGTTCTTCTGGATGATCTTATAGATTATGTCATTCTAATTGACAACCGTATTAGAGAGAGGCGTAGTCAAAGAAGGATGAATACACAGGGGTTACCTGCTTTACCCAGTACTGCATTGCTAACATTACCTCCTCCTAATCAACCACCTCCCGAACCCATGCAATTAGGTGCTGTAGGCTTATCTGAAGCTGAAAGAACGTACCGCAGAAGGGAGGGTTTGTGCCTTTATTGTGGTAAGAGGGGGCATCTCCGAAGAAACTGTCCTAGTTTGCAGGGAAACTCCAGCACCTAAGGCCTAGAGAGGGGTTGGCCTCGGGTGTTATGGTTTTTTCCCCTCATATGTCCATCTCCAGACGATTTATAACGGTTACTCTTTTGGTCAATAAAACCACGGTAACAACTAAAGCCTTGATCGATTCAGGTGCTGCAGGCAGCTTTATGGATGAGAACTTTGCTAAAACCGCAGCCTTGAATTTGATCCAAAAGGCCACACCCTTGGCCATTGAGGCCATAGATGGTAGACCACTTGATAAACCTCTGGTGACCCATGAAACCCAAGAAATGGTTATGGTAGTGGGTGCCTTACACAAAGAAAGGATAGCTTTCCAAATAATTGATTCCCCTAGAGCTTCCATCATTCTGGGTTTTCCTTGGTTAGTTAAGCATAACCCGGTACTCGATTGGGATTCTCTAGATATACTCTCCTGGGGGGCATCTTGTCAACGAGACTGTATGGCCCGTTTACATCCCGTTTGTTTACTTAATGTGCCTACAGCTAAACCTCTTTCTGTTTCTGTCCCTCCTGTGTATTCAGACCTCGCATTGGTCTTTGAAAAGAGGGAAGCTGATAAACTACCTCCACACCGGGATTATGATTGTGCCATAAATTTGTTACCTGGAACGATGCCTCCTAGGGGTAAGGTCTACCCGCTTTCTGAGAAAGAAAACCAGGTCATGGAGGAGTACATACAGGAATCCTTACGTAAAGGTTTTATCAGAGGTCATCCTCTCCGGCTGGTGCTGGTTTCTTTTTTGTTGCCAAGAAGGAGGGCGATTTGAGACCATGTATAGACTATAGGGGCCTGAATAATATAACAATTAAAAATGCTTATCCTATCCCTCTCATTGCTGAGTTGTTTGACCGTGTTAAAGGTTCTAGATATTTTACTAAACTAGACCTCAGGGGGGCTTACAACTTGGTTCGGATAAAAGAAAATGATGAATGGAAGACAGCGTTCAATACACGCAGTGGGCATTACGAGTATCTAGTCATGCCTTTTGGACTGTGTAATGCTCCTGCTGTCTTTCAGGACCTCATAAATGATGTCCTTAGAGATCTACTGCATGTCTGTGCTGTGGTTTATCTCGATGATATACTCATATTCTCTCCTGATTTGGAGTCACACCATGCCCATGTGAGAAAGGTACTTAAGAGATTGCTACAGAATGGTCTTTATTGTAAATTGGAGAAATGTTTATTTGACCAGAAATCAGTACAATTCCTAAGGTACGTCATTTCTGAACAGGGGTTCAGTATGGATCCTTCTAAATTAGAAGCCATATTGTCTTGGCCTCTCCCTCAAGGTCTTAAGGCAATACAGCGATTTATAGGCTTTGCCAACTATTATCGCAGATTTATTAAAAACTTTTCATCGGTCATTTCTCCTATCACAAAACTAACTAAAAAGGGTTTGCACCCCAGGGTTTGGACTCCTGAAGCCATCAAAGCTTTTGAAACTCTCAAAAAGGCATTTGCCACTGCCCCTGTACTACACCATCCTGATCCTTCCCTTCCCTTTATAATGGAAGTAGACGCTTCAGGCTCAGGTATAGGAGCTCTATTATCACAAAGATTATCCTATAACGATCCCCTCCATCCCTGTTGTTACTTTTCTAAAAAACTGACTGATTCGGAAAAGAATTACGACGTCGGGAATAGGGAACTATTAGCTATTGTGATGGCATTTAAAGAGTGGAGGTACTTATTAGAAGGAGCTAGACACAAAATCCTGGTTATAACTGATCATAAGAATCTCTCCTATATAGCTGATGCTAAAAGGTTGTCCTCTCGTCAAGCCAGATGGTCCTTATTTCTTTCACGCTTTCAGTTCATTATCACATATAGGCCTGGGTACCGTAATGTCAAGGCTGATGCCATCTCCCGACAATACGAAACTTTGGAGTCTATCACCCCCACTCCTGAACCCATTGTACCCACGTCTAAGATAATAGCTGCTACCCGTTTAGTTATTTCGTCTCTTTTTCTTGATGGTATCAAGGCATACCAAACCCAAGCACCCCCTGAGACACCTGTTGGTAGATTATACGTGAAAGAGAAAGATAGAAAGAAATTATTAGCTTTATTTCACACCGCCAAAACGGCTGGCCACCCAGGGGTTACCAAAACATACAAGGGTCTCCTTCAACAGTTTTGGTGGCCTTCACTTAAGCAAGACGTGGTGGATTATGTGCAGGCTTGTCGTGTTTGTGCACAGTGTAAGTCCCCTAATGTCAAACCCCCAGGACTCCTAATGCCTTTATTCGTACCCAAGAAACCATGGACCCACTTATCCATGGACTTTATTGTGGATCTTCCTTCATCCGATGGAATGACAGTAATTTTGACTGTGACGGATAGATTTATTCCACTTAATAAACTACCTTCTGCGATTCAGTTGGCTCAGGTTTTTGCCAAAGAGGTTTTCCGCTTGCATGGTATACCACAGGATATTGTATCTGACAGGGGTCCTCAATTTGTCTCTTGGTTTTGGAGGGGCTTTTGTGCTGAGATGGGGATTTCCTTATCGTTTACTTCCTCCTATCATCCACAATCTAATCGAGCGGCCGAACGGGCGAATCAATCTGTGGAGTTATATTTACGTTGCTTCACGAATGCACACCAGGACAACTGGTCCCACCTCCTTCCTTGGGCTGAATTCGCTAGGAACACTGTGACTCATTCGTCCACTGGCTTAAGTCCTTTTATGGTTGCTTATGGGTTCCAACCCTCTGTCCTTCCCGGCGTGTTCTCCGACAAGGGAATACCCGCTTTGGACGAGCACCTCACCTCCTTACGGAAGATGTGGGATCAGGTCCATGCTAATCTTTCTCGTGCGACTGCTACTCAGAAAAAATTTGCTGATCGTCGTAGGGGTGCTGCTCCCTCTTATGTCCCGGGTGATAGGGTTTGGTTGTCCTCTAGGAATCTCCGCCTCAGGGTCCCCTCAATGAAATTCGCGCCCAGGTTCCTTGGCCCCTATAAGGTATTGCGTAGGGTCAATCCTGTGTCCTACTCCCTGGCCTTGCCTCCTTCCATGCGTATACCTAACACTTTCCACACCTCCCTTTTGAAGCCCCTGCTCTGTAATAGATTCTCTGGTCCTCTCAGGCGTCCAGATTCCCTCCGCGCTGTCTCTGATGACGTGTACGAAGTAGCTGCTCTGCTTGATTCTCGTTTTTCTCGGGGTCGCTTGCAGTACCTGGTTGATTGGAAGGGTTACGGCCCTGAGGAGCGGTCCTGGGTTTCTGCCTCTGACTTGAATGCACCCTCTTTGATCCGCTCCTTTCATGCGCGGTTCCCTTCGAAGCCTTCGATGGGGGGGTTATGTCAGGGATCCGCACTCACCCTCACTCCATCGCCGCCCGCGGTCTCCCCTCTGCTTACCTCCTGGCGAGCGGCGTCTCCTCTCTGCCGCTCGCTGCCCGCGTCCTCCACGCCCCCCAGCGGCAGCATGTATAACGCTGCACGCTGGGAGGTCAATGGATTATGTAAACGCCGGGGTCACGTGAGTGACCCGGCATTAAAGAAACAGTACCACAATCACAGTGGGGGGTATAGATATCCCCCACGTGTGATTGTTAATTCTGATTGGAAGTTATCCAATCAGAATTAAACCAAGGGTATTTATACTTACCTTTCCTGTCCCTCAGTGCCCTGTTGTGGTCTTGTGTTATCTGTAGCGTAGTGTTCTCGTCTTGCTCTCTGGTTACCGATTACTTGGCTCGTTATTCCGATTATTCTGTCTTCTCCACTCCTTTGACCTCGGCTTGTTTCTCGTTCTCCTGTTTTCTGGCTCCCTTTACCTGGCTTGTCTCCTGACCATTCTTAGCGTGCTTAGCCCGGCCACTCTAAGGTCCGGTACGGCACCTTTTCTGTGTGTGTGTGTCAGCGTGTTAGGCTCCCCGAATCGTGACAGTTGTGGTCATTAGCTCGGCTAATATAGCTTGGTTGCTACATCTAAGTGCTGCTTCAAAGTGTGTGATTGGAGATATTCTGGAGAGTGCTGCTTAAAAGTGTGTGATTGGAGATATTCTGGAGATAAACTGGAGGTATACAGGAGTACAAAAGAAATAGAAAATTTAAGATTTGTTTGATATAAATTATTCACCTCATTAAAATGGCAGATTTAGTGCAGTGTAATAGTGTCACGGGTGGCGGTCCGAAGACCGGGACCCCAGTGTGCCTGATGTAGATGATAGGAGTCTCAGCGTGTAAGTGGAAAATCAGGGTCTGGTGCAGGGTAACCATATGCCCACTGGTGTTGAGCACCAGCGTTTGTGCGGCCACAGAACCATGATGCAGCTTAAGCAGATGTCAGGAGCTAGATGATAAGCTGAGATGTATCCAGTACTAGAGGTGGGAGCAAAGGTGGATACTGGGGGCTGAGGTGGGTACAGGGGGGCAGAGGTGGGTACTGGGGGCTGAGGTGAGTACAGAGGGGCTGTAGGGAGTAATTACAGGGGCTGAGGTGGGAACAGATTTGGGTACGGGGGGTTGAGGTGGGTACAGGGGGGCTGAGGTGGGTACAGGGGAGCTGAGGTGGGTACTGGGGGCTGAGGTGGGTACAGTGGGGCTGAGGTGGGTAGAGTGGGGCTAAGGTGGGAGCAGAGGTGGGTAGTGGGAGCAGAGGTGGGTACTGGGGGCTGAGGTGGGTAGTGGGAGCAGAGGTGGGTACTGGGGGCTGTGGTGGGTACAGGGGGCTGAGGTATGTTACTCTTATTATGGGTACTGATAATACAGATTGGAAGACAGTAACCAAGAATACATTAGATCCCAGTCAGGAAGTCTCGCACAAGTATATCAGGTAGTATGGACCTTAAGAATATGTGGAAGGATTTGCAAGATTTTTTTGGTGGAGAAAAGTGTGATAAGGAAAGCATGGCATCAGGTCTGACTTGCAAACAAAAGCCAGGTGAGGCTCCCAGCAATTTTGCCAGAAGGTTTCGGAAGTGTTTTTTAAAGAGGAATGTTGCCTCCCAGTCTCTGACGACATGAGAGGAATGTTCATCAATTTGCTACTTTGATAATCTTGCCCCAGATGCCTCACAGACCTTTAAGCGGGCCCATCCCAAATGGTATGGACTCACTATTAAGGAGCTGGTTGACAGCATCATTGAATTTGACA
This sequence comes from Pelobates cultripes, assembly GCA_933207985.1. Lineage (NCBI taxonomy): Eukaryota > Metazoa > Chordata > Amphibia > Anura > Pelobatidae > Pelobates > Pelobates cultripes. Next base: position 242,123,057 of record OW240916.1, read on the forward strand.
AAGCAGAATGTGTTGCCACCCCCCCTCCACCAAGGTATTTAAGGCTGCCTTAGTGCTCAATCATACTGTGCCTAATAGTGCAGCCCCTAGTATATGTTGGAACTGTAATAAGATAGGGCATTGGAAACAATAGGGTACACAATTAAGGGACAAATGCACCCCCTTACTGGACACAGTAGAGAATCACCAATTTGCTACAACTGTGGCAAGACTGGTCAATTAATCCACAAGTGCTCGGCCCCAAACAGCCTCTGCCTACCCCACGCGATACTGGCTTTAACAGGGTCTCTGTACTTTGGAAATACCAGATATCATGAGGAGGCCTGGCATTGTTACTGGCTACTGTTAATTGGTCGCAGCTACCCATGCTCTCCCTTAAAATACAGGAACAAAGTTTTGAATTCTTATACGATACTGGAGCCATAATATCCTGACTTCAAGATGCTAAGATTTTTATTCCTTGTGAC